>CM042419.1:16688686-16711186 GCA_023634145.1 Thymallus thymallus
AAGAGACCAAAGAATCCAAGGCCATCACCAGTTGCTCCTCTCCTGAGTGAATCAAGCTCTGGAAAAGTGTTAAGTCACAGTCAGGGCTGCTTGGTGTTACATTAGGACTATGTTATGTTCCCTGGCTGTGTTGTTATGTTCCCTGGCTGTGTTGCTCGGCTCCCCCATTGTCACTGCTATGATTAGTTATTAGTAAAAGCTGGTTATTTTTACAGTCCTGACTCCATGTCTCTACTCTACACAGCCAGAACAGGCCACAGTGGTCTCATTACTGCACAAAGGCTCAGAGACAGAGATAGAAACACACAGCTAGAGAGAGACTGCAGATACAGAGAAACACACACAGCATGCGCGCAGACACACACGTTGTATGCTCTGCTGGTCACAGGATCTGTTCAAATAAGAGAACACAGAGTACAGAACAGAGTGAGGTCAAGGTGGAGAACATATACACTGACCTGGACTGACCGACATGACAATAGAGACCTGGACTGACATGACAATAGAGACCTGGGCTGACTGACTGACATGACAATAGAGACCTGGACTGACATGACAATAGAGACCTGGACTGACATGACAATAGAGACCTGGGCTGACTGACTGACATGACAATAGAGACCTGGACTGACTGATACGCTGGGCCAATTGTGCGACGCCCTACGGGACTCCCAATCACGGCCGGATATGAGCCCAAGAACATTGTGAATAAAGATAACAAGCATGGACGGTCCAGGTTTCACGCTAATCTCTGATCATTTGTCAAATAGAAGGAGGAACAGAAGAGAGCCAGGCCAAACTAGTGGAGATCCTCCCCAGAACAGAAGAGAGCCAGGCCAAACTAGTGGGGATCCTCCCCAGAACAGAAGAGAGCCAGGCCAAACTAGTGAAGATCCTCCCCAGAACAGAGCCAGGCCAAACTAGTGAAGATCCTCCCCAGAACAGAGCCAGGCCAAACTAGTGAAGATCCTCCCCAGAACAGAGCCAGGCCAAACCAGTGGAGATGGTAGCGGCAGGAATCTAGTGGAACCAACACTCATCAACAATGCCCCTTGGCCACAGCCTTAACTGGATTTTACTCATATTATACCCATTGTGGGAGTGGGTCTCAGATATCACCACTGCAGTAGTCACAGTGTGTGTGTGTGTGTGTGTGAGAGAGAGGATAAAGAGAGAGAGACAAGAGAGTGAAAAAACAGAGAGAGCTCACGAGAGAGAGATCAAAGAAGCTGTAACAACAAAAAAAAAAAACTATCCTCAGTGTTAACAGGCACTGACTGTCAAATGAGCCCCTCTGATGTGTGTATGTGTGTGTAACAAAATAGGCAAGTGAGTAATATGTGACCTAGTAATATATGTGTGTTAGTCAGAGTGCATGAAGCTCAGAGTGACTGAGTAAATGACTGAGTATATCTGCATGAAGCTCTGTGAGAGTGACTGAGTAAATTACTGAGTATATCTGCATGAAGCTCTTAGAATGAGTAGGAGAGAGGACCAACTCCTCTGGGTATCCTCAGTCAGCTAAAAAAATAAATAAAAAATTATACTCTCCAGGCTGCCTTTTGACACGAATGTCCCTCACATTACTTCTGCATGGCTGTGGATGTAGGTCATACTAACACACACACACAAATATTCCCTTACACTCTAGCCTGCCTTCCAAATACACACACACATTCCCTTACACTCTAGCCTGCCTTCCAAATACATACACACACACACACACACACACACACACACACACACACACACACACCCACCCCCATACCTGACACCATTAACCAGTTAGAGGGAGGGTCAGCAGAGAGAGTTGGATTAGGGGGTGGGTGGGTTAGGGTGTGGGTGGGGCTAGAGGGAGGTGGGGCTAGGTGTTGGGTTAGACTTAATGGAATTTGATGACACCGTCCCTGATAGGGCTAGGGGGGCTTCCACATTGCCGGAATTCCTGAGACCCCCTTGAAGAGGGAACTGGCCAACAACAATACAGGGAGTCAAGTGCCTGATGCTTTTAGGGAATCTGCAGTCAGCCAGCCAGCCAGCCAATCAGAGAGGGCCTCTGGCCATATAGACAGAAGGAGACTAAAGTGAGTCGCCAGGTCTAAATGGAACACACTTCCTCTATCATATCACACTTTCCACAAGTGGAAGAGGATGCAGAGCTATGTGTGTGTGTATGTGTATACTGTATATGTGATGAAGCAAGCATATGAATCAGTAAGGACCTATGGGTTAAAACATCCTTCTCTTCATGGCTGTGCCACTTGCAGATTTTCCTTCACAGATATATAGACTGAAGAACTGCCAGCCTTCCTACAGGCCACAGACAACCCCTGACAACAGCAGTAGACTATATGAACCCCTGACAACAGCAGCAGACTATATGATCCCCTGACAACAGCAGCAGACTATATGAACCCCTGACAACAGCAGTAGACTATATGAACCCCTGACAACAGCAGTAGACTATATGAACCCCTGACAACAGCAGCAGACTATATGAACCCCTGACAACAGCAGCAGACTATATGAACCCCTGACAACAGCAGCAGACTATAATGAAAGATAAACGCCAGCAGCAGGCATCAGAGAGAGGAGAAACGTCACCCTCCTGTCCTAAACAAATAATGGTCTTCTACCATCAAACAGAGAGGTATCATGGCCCTTCACCCCTAAAAACGAGAGAGAGAAGAGAGAGAGCTGTAGAGGAAGGGAGCAGAGAGAAGTGCAGGCCAAAAACAACCCATAGATTCTTCTGAGCATATCTGAAAGGACACCGTAGCTACAACTGGTGTGTGTGAGTGTACGTAAAGAAACGCATCCTTTACCCTCTGACGACACGCCTCCTCCTCCGTTAACACTCTCTGTGCTGGACTGGGAGTAGGCCATAGGGCCGCTTCGCTTCCCCTTCCTCAGCGGGCGGTTAGTGCTGGGGCTGCCCACCGGAGTGGAGGTAGACGTTATCCCTCCATCCTTCCTGGAGAAGATACCGCTGAAAAACCTGACTAGCCGACGGTCCGAGCCACTGGAGCGGGTGCCAGTGCCACGTAGAAAGCCCTCCTTCTCTGACACACTCTTCATGGAAAGAGTGATCAGGTCGCTGTTATCCAATGTGCGGTTTTTTCCTTTCGCTCGTTCACAGCGGCTCAGCTCCGTCATCGAGTCAGTCTTGTTGAGGACAGCCCCGACTTCTAACGTGTTTCGTTTAGGCAGTCCTGTCTCGTCGTAAGCTGGGTTCTGGAGGACTGTGGACTGGGGGGCCTGGTTCTGTTGGGTTTGGTTGTCGCCCCCGGCTGAGCCGTCCGCGAGGCCGATGCACCCGGAGCTGCTGTGGTGCTTGTCTTTGGAGAGGGCCCGGATGCGGAGCAGTTCGCCACCTGTCCAATGACGGAAACTGAAGCTACGGCAAAGCCGGATGGGGTGCCTCTTCAGTGACGGGGTCTCATGAGAGGCCTTGGCAGCTTTCCCGTTACTTTTGGACACACACGACTTGTCCTTAACCCCGTCCCCATTAGTTGGAGCATCACTGCCCTTCTCCTCTGTGCTCTTGGCTTTCAGAAGCCTTTTCTTATCAGCACTCCCATTCACCCCATTGGCTGCAGGTGTTAAGGGTTTTTCAGTCTCAGTGCAAATATCCCCCTTAAGCCTCAAGTCAGTTTCTGCGCTTTCCTGTGTCCAGCTTATCCCCTGTGATTTCTTCTGACTCTGTGGTGACATAGTCTTCTCTGAGGCCTGGCTGTTGTTACCGTGCTCTGTGGAGAGGCTAGTGGCCGTTTCATTCAAATCTTTATGTAACTGCGCCTTCTTTTTCATTTTAAGTCTTCCAAGTTCTAGTTGTCCGGTGCTGAATGTCCTGAAATTTCTCATGTAGTTGTTGTGAGAGTGGAACTCGTCGCTTTCGTCCTCGACTTCTTTCAGCTCCTCCAGCAGACAACTCCTCTGGAGCTCAGAGGAGGCCTCGCGACGGTAAGCGCCCACTTTGGGGTTCTCGAGACGTCTTGGTCCCGAACTCCCACAGCTAACCCCATCCTCCTCCTCCTCCAAGCTCTCTTTCTTGACCAAGGTGAGAGAGATCCGGTACACTGTTTTCCTTTGTGGCGTTCCTCGCTCCATCCTTTCGCAATTCCCGTCAAGAAGGTACATTCTCTAGGGACATGAACTGAAATAGGGGCTACTGAATAGGCTACACGAGTGGGCTAGACGTAACTTTTAATGGAAAAATGACTTCCATACACTGGTCCTTTGAATGTCGTCCAGTAATAAAGGAAGTAATAGTAGGCAATTTGGAATAATACTATAATTAATCGATTGCTATAATAAATTAGTAATACTGCTAAACTAATATTAAATATCAACCATTTACTTATCCAGATGTGCAAAAAGGCATGATAATTCGACGCCGGAAATAAATTCCTTTCACATCCCGGTGGATTTATAAACTGGCAGCAAATGTAATGTATCAACCAAACAAGCAAAACAAACACACCGTCTTCATTAAGGGCATGTCCGGCTTCTCTCCCTCTCAAAATGCATCGCTAGTGCAAAAAAAAAATGCCCACGGTTCCTTTCCAGACTGGAGTCGCTTACAGAGAGATTTTGTTTTCACAGCAAACAAATCTATAAATATTCCGGGTTCAGGCAGCAGAGAGTCCGGACATATTGCTTCAAGATCCACCACGACAGTAGTCCCATTATTGTAGAATAATATTATTGCAACGCTGTATTCCTCCAAGCGAGGTGAGTGCGTTGTCTCCCATTGTGCTCGCGCGCATCTCCCGCAGCGAAGCCAGCTTGCCTTCCTAACATTGATTTAGTGGTTTTGTTTTCAACCCCAGTGTCCGATTGTGTTTCAAATGGGGTAATTTACAGCCAAAACCAAGCTTCCCCAATTCCTATCTCACACACGGTTATCCTGAGAACGCGAGGAAACGTAGGCACGGTCCCATATCCCTTTCCCCCCTCCAGCTCTCTCCTCACTTCACACTCAAGAGGGACACGGATCATCCAGCGTGAACGGCGGAATGGAAGCAAAACACGAAGCGGATTTCATACATGTAATGGAACGAAATCCCAAACGGTGTTTGCTGGCGTTTAAAAACTGTTTATTCTGGTAATTTCGGATTTCAATGAAATTCCGTGTTTAATTCAGTGTTTAAATGAAACATGTAAAATGTAACAACTGTATTTACATAATATACATGTGCATAATGTATATCTGAAAACCACAGCAGTGGGAGGAATTGAGACATTGTGGCATTGATTTCACGTCCATCCAAGGTCGATTGGACACGGTTATCAACACAGGGCTATCAGGTTGCTCAAAACAAACATTGAGAAATTCCACCCCGGGATTTGAAGCATCTCTGTGGTTCTCATTTAGGGGGAGTGGTTTGTGCTTTTCTCTGCCCATCAGGATCTTTAAACCCACCTGGGCTGCCCCATCGATACTACTAACGCCATACCGAATAACGAAAGTGATATTATGAAAAACCGCAACTATGGGATGACAACAATGACCACAACAGACTGATAACATTCATTCCAAACACTCCAATATAGTGTAGTCAACCAATTTGACATAAGCCTGAAAAACAAGTCTACAAGGGAAACGTGTACCCAAACCAAACCACTGATATAAGTGGGTACAGTCCTTGAGAAGAATTGTCAAAAGTGAACCCTTATCAAATATGCTCATTGATACGGTCCAATCATTCACGGTTAGAATTATAGTTTGACATGCATTTAGCTAAACTACTGTACATCACAACGAACTTCCTGACCAAACCGCATGTGTTTATTTTGTCTATCCCCACCAGACGCGTTCATGACAAGCAGGTTAAAATACCAAATCAAACTGTGAACCAAATATACAGATAAAGAGAGAGAGAGAGAGAGAGAGAGAGAGAGAAACTGCCTGGCCCCCAAAAAAGTAACCGTTTGGATTTAAATAAGCAAATACTTAAGAGCCTATGAATAATTACTGCAGTGATTAATATGTTTCAGCTGGCAACAATTATTTTAACCCTAACTGATGCAGTGAGTAGCTTCTCATTTCTTAAAACAACCATGTCGGAAGACGTATCCCCGTGGTCGTAGAAATTATGTTACTGTGTTTCAGAAGGGTGGAATTATGGGCCTACATCAAGCAAAGAAAACTATGGAGATTGTTGAAATTACTGAAATTGGGTTAAGAACTATCCAACGCATTATTAAAACCTGGAAGGATAGTGGTGAACCGTCCACTTCGCGGAATAAATGTGGTCGGAAAAAAAATATTGAATGACCTTGATCGGAGATCACTTAAACACTTGAAGTCGACTCATAAAAAAAAATCGACAGTAGAACTCACGGCCATGGTTACTACACAGCATTGGTACTACACAGCTGTGTGGCCTCAAGAAAACCACTTGTTAGTGAGGCTAATCTGAAGAAAAGGCTTCAATTTGCTAGGGAGCATAAAGATTTGAGTCTGGAGCAATGGAAAACGGTTATGTGGTCTGATGAGTCCAGATTTACCCTATTCCAGAGCGATGAGCGAGTCAGGGGTTGCTTCAATTGGTCAGGTCTAGGCTCAGAAACGTTATGTGGCAATAAAATCAAGTCAGCTGAGTACCTGAATGACCAGGTTATCCCATCAATACATTTTTTTTTCTTCCCTGATGGCACAAGCATATTCCAGGACGACAATGCCAGGATTCATCGGGCTCGAATTGTGCAAGAGTGGTTCAGGGCGCATGTGGAATCATTTTCACACATTAATTGAGTCCTGGCTAAGGTCAGAGTCCTGTCCTTAGCCCCATTGAAAGTCTTTGGGATGTGCTGGAGAAGACTTTATGAATTGGTTCGACTCTCCAGTCGTCAATAAAGATCTTGGCCAAAAATGAATACAACTCTGGACGGAAATAAATTGTGACGTTGCATAAGGTAGTCAACAATGCCACGGCGAATGGGCGTCGTAATCAAAGCTAAAGGCAGTCCAACTAAATATTAGTGTGCAACTTTTTTTTTTTTTTTTTTACAGTAGTTCTCCCTCTCTCCCTCACCCTTTCCCCTCCCTCTCTCCCTTTCCACTCTCTCTCCCTTATTCCCTCTGCCTTTCCCTTCTCTCTCCTCCTTTTCCCTCTCTCCCTCCCCCATTTCCCCCAGCCTCTACAAACTCCCATCCTCACCTAGTTTCCCCACCCTCTCCCTCACCTAGTTTCCCCCCACCCGCTCCCTCACCTAGTTTCCCCCCACCCTCTCCCTCACCTAGTTTCCCCCACCCTCTCCTAGTTTCCCCCACCCGCTCCCTCTCCTAGTTTCCCCCACCCGCTCCCTCACCTAGTTTCCCCCACCCGCTCCCTCTCCTAGTTTCCCCACCCTCTCCCTCACCTAGTTTCCCCCCACCCGCTCCCTCACCTAGTTTCCCCCCACCCGCTCCCTCACCTAGTTTCCCCCACCCTCTCCTAGTTTCCCCCACCCGCTCCCTCTCCTAGTTTCCCCCACCCGCTCCCTCACCTAGTTTCCCCCACCCGCTCCCTCACCTAGTTTCCCCCACCCGCTCCCTCTCCTAGTTTCCCCCACCCGCTCCCTCTCCTAGTTTCCCCCACCCGCTCCCTCACCTAGTTTCCCCCACCCGCTCCCTCACCTAGTTTCCCCCACCCGCTCCCTCTCCTAGTTTCCCCCACCCTCTCCTAGTTTCCCCCACCCTCTCCTAGTTTCCCCCACCCTCTCCCTCACCTAGTTTCCCCCACCCGCTCCCTCTCCTAGTTTCCCCCACCCGCTCCCTCTCCTAGTTTCCCCCACCCGCTCCCTCTCCTAGTTTCCCCCACCCTCTCCCTCTCCTAGTTTCCCCCACCCTCTCCCTCTCCTAGTTTCCCCCACCCTCTCCCTCACCTAGTTTCCCCCACCCTCTCCCTCTCCTAGTTTCCCCCACCCTCTCCCTCACCTAGTTTCCCCCACCCTCTCCCTCACCTAGTTTCCCCCACCCTCTCCCTCTCCTAGTTTCCCCCACCCGCTCCCTCACCTAGTTTCCCCCACCCTCTCCCTCACCTAGTTTCCCCACCCGCTCCCTCACCTAGTTTCCCCACCCGCTCCCTCACCTAGTTTCCCCATCCTCTCCCTCACCTAGTTTCCCCCATCCGCTCCCTCACCTAGTTTCCCCCATCCGCTCCCTCTCCTAGTTTCCCCATCCTCTCCCTCACCTAGTTTCCCCCATCCGCTCCCTCACCTAGTTTCCCCCATCCGCTCCCTCACCTAGTTTCCCCATCCTCTCCCTCACCTAGTTTCCCCATCCTCTTCCTCACCTAGTTTCCCCAGCCTCTCCCCTGGTCTCTAAGGAAGGTGGTGGTGGTTGAGATTACCTTCCTCATCTCAACCCTAAATCCCCCTTCGCCTTCCTTTCGCTTTCAACTTCTCTCTGCCTGACATTTTATGGATCATTATTTAGATTAAGGGAGATTACAGAAGGCTGATCAGCTCCTATATGCCCTGTGTCCACACACACACACACACACACACACACACACCTCCCATGGCGTCTTCCTCTTTCCCCACCTCCTCCTATTGAAGAGAGGAAAATAAACCTATAAAAACATCAATAGGTCCAGTCAGGCCAAAGCCTACAGCTTAACTAGACTGCCAAAGTCTCCAAAACCAGTGTATTTGGAAGTTTGATTGCTAGTTTTAAAAGCTTGCATAAAAAGGTTATCACTGCAGCCGCTGCCATTTTGACAGCGAGAAAGCGCTCCAGTCCCACCAGCCACTAGTCTGGCGATTGTTCATCGCTCACTCCCACGTGGCAGCCAGGCAGAGAGAGAAGGTACAGTATACACCCAACCGTATTGTCAGCAAAGAAGCGACTGACTTCAAACACACCCCATCACATCTTTATCACAGCCCAAGCCCTGGCTGTCACAAGCAGCTAGATGCCTTAAAATGGGTGTAAAAACAACCGATAGGCCAGCAACTCAGGCGTGGCATAAAAAATATTTTATTAAGCCTAAATCATAAAAAAAAAAGAAGGATATTACACGTGTTTCAATTACTGAGCTAGTAGCTGCCATGAACCTGTTCTAGAACAGCAAAGCAGGCTGATGCAGGAAGTAACATTGACTCGATATTGTGACAATGCTGCCATCTGCATGCAGCACCTGAAGGCAAGTCAATCAATCCTGAGTTCCAAGATAACAGCATGGTCAGTGACGGCGATCTCAGGAGCCTGACATTTCTTCCATTACATTGTAACACGGACAGGAAACCACCATGTATACGGCAGCCAAGCAATAAAATGACTTTCACAGACACTTCTTCCAACAGAATAATAAAAAAAAAAAAACGTATTTATTTAATTGAGTCAGCTTTCATGGTCTGGGCCGCAATTATCAAACCCCTTTGTCTTTCAAGACCATGAATAAGTGCAGCACAGTCTGTACTGTCTCAGAGATTCCACACGCCCACACACACACTTTGAGATGGATATATTTGTATTGTTTCAGCATGCGTACCACCAACATTTTTTTTTTTTAAACGTTACATAATCTAACTCCCAATTCCAAAACATGCTCGAAGCACTATATATTTTTTGTGTTGTGGAGGATTTCGTTGTCTCCCTTTATCTGAGAACACAGGGTACGGTCTAGGCCTAATCTCTCCAGAATACCACACTTGGAGCACACATCCACAGCACAGTTGCTGGTACGCATGCTGAAACAATACAAATATATCCATCTCAAAGCGTGTGTGTGTGTGTGTGAATTCTCTGAGACAGTACAGACTGTGCTGCACTTATTCATGGTCTTGAAAGACAAAGGGGTTTGATAATTGCGGCCCAGACCATGAAAGCTGGCTCAATTAAATAATGTTTTAAGTGTGCAGGAGAAGGAAGAGAGTTGAGAGGATGGGGGGGGGTGGCAGTGACACACCTGTCCTCTAGGCAGGAGTGTACACTATGCCCTCCACCACAATATAGTACGCACTTCTTCTTTGGGAACGTTGACAGCGAACAATGTAGTAAAAATTACATCTATGATGAGCTGTATGTGGGGTTTATCCCAAAGCTCAGCAAAAGGCATCTTCTATATTAAAACAGACAGTTTTATATAAGGTATCAAATACACTACATGGCCAAAGGTATGTGGACACCCCTTCAACTGAATGTATATTTCAGCCACGCCCGTTGCTGACATGTGCATAAAATTGAGTAAACACAGCCATGCAATCTCCATAGACCAACATTGGCAGCTCAGTGACTTTGAACATGGCACCATCATAGGACTGTTTCGTCCAGAGCTTCATGAAATGGGTTTCCATGGCCGAGCAGCTGCACATAAGCCTAATATCCCCATGCGCAATGCCAAGCGTTGGTTGGAGTGGTGTAAAGCTCGCCGCAATTGGACTCTGGAGCAGTGGAAATTAGTTCTCTGGAGTGATGAATCACGCTTCTGGAAGTCCGACGGACAAATCTGGGTTTGGCGGATGCCAGGGGAACGCTAACTGGCAACTGTAAAGTTTGGTGGAGGAGGAATAATGGTCTGAGGCTGTTTTTCATGGTTCAGGCTAGGCCCCTTAGTTCCAGTGAAGGAAAATCTTAACGCTACAGCATACAATGACATTCTAGACAATTCTGTGCTTCCAACTTTGTGGCAACAGTTTGGGGAAGGCTGTTTCAGCATGACAATGCCCCTGTGCACAAAGCGAGGTCCATATAGAAATGGTTCGTCGAGATCGATGTGGAAGAACTTGACTGGCCTGCACAGAGCCCTGACCTCAACCCCATCGAACACCTTTCGGATTAATTGGAACGCCGACTGCGAGCCAGGCCTAATCGCCCAACATCAGTG
The DNA here is from genome assembly GCA_023634145.1 of Thymallus thymallus. NCBI lineage: Eukaryota > Metazoa > Chordata > Actinopteri > Salmoniformes > Salmonidae > Thymallus > Thymallus thymallus. The sequence goes on from CM042419.1 coordinate 16,699,504, forward strand.
CCCGACCTCACTAATTCTCGTGGCTGGTTGGAAGCAAGTCCCCGCAGCAATGTTCCAACATCTAGTGGAAATCCTTCCCAGAAGAGTGGAGGCTGTTGTAGCAGCAAGGGGGGACCAACTCCATATTAATGCCCATGGTTTTGGAATGAGATGGAATGTGTCCACATACTTTTAGCCATGTGGTGGATTAGATGATCCTCTTCACTTTAACTGTGCATATTCGTCTTTGTTTTATACAGATAGATAGATAGATAGATAGATAGATAGATAGATAGATAGATAGATAGATAGATAGATAGATAGATAGATACTTTATTGATCCCCCGGGGGGGAAATTTCATAATTTCATAACTTGCAGTGCATCATGGTTTCTTGAGAAATGTAGCGTTACTGAGCCAGTCAGTCAGACACTAGTCTAGAGCAGGTGTTCTCTCTCTCTCTCTCGGCCTGTGTGTGTAAGCGTTAAAACTCCACAGTGCGCCGGCGGAGGCCCTTGGGAGTGAGACTTTCATCTCAGATAAAAGGCTTAGTGAGAAAATCCCACTTTAGCAGACAGCTCTAGTAGCCCGGAGACGGAGATTTGATTAGCCCAGGGTTGGGAATGTTCCTCCGTGTCGGAGCCTGATAGGGACAATACTCCGCTCTGCATCGTTAACTCAGGCTGCGAGGTAATCGAGAGACAGAACAGTGGACCAAGAGAACAGAGCAGTGTGGAGGGGAGTGAAACATGGGAGAGGAATGGAGGGAGGGAGAGAAAGAAAAACAGAGAGAGAACAGGAGAGCCTTTAAAAAAAACACTGTCCCTTGATAGGGTAGAACTGAAGAGTCAGCAACCTACCATTCTTGAAGCAAATTAACAAACACACAAACACCCCCCCCCCCCCCCCCACACACACACAAACACCCACATACATACCCCCCCACCCACACATAACCCTAAGGACTGGGAGGACTGGGATAATTGGTCCAACAGACTCCCGTAGCATATGTGTTGGACAGACGATCTGTTAGGGCCCCTAATAAGGCCTGTATAGACCCTAATCCTCTACAACTCCCTGGAGTGGAGCCTTATCACTGCCAACAGCCATAGTTCACTCAGCCTCCTCCTCCTACCCCAGTATCACACCATCACCACCCTCCACAAACACGTCTACTACAGGGCAGGGTTGGAGCGAGGCTACGATGATGAATAACCTAAAAGAGCCATAGCTAACATCGTTGCTAAAACAGTAAAGTGGTGCATAATGTCTTCTAGGGGGAGGACTTGTGTGTGTGCGTTCATCCCTGAACGCTCTCCTCCCAGAGCAGGCGGCCCGGCTGCCATCCTTACGGCTGAATAACAAGTACAAGTTGATTGGGAGAGAAGGAGTTTAGTGGGCCAGTGCTGTTACTAGGATCAGGAGGTTCTACCAGACCCAATGGGAACTGGCCATGCAGCTCTGGGGAAATAGACCAGACCATTTAGCATTCGCTCTAGACACACCCCTCCTGTCTAGCCACACCCCTCCTGTCTAGCCACACCCCTCCTGTCTAGCCACACCCCTCCTGTCTAGCCACACTGCCCCTCTCATTGGCATGCATTTCTTACAAGTCCCTTCTACCCACACGTTCACCCTCTCTTTGCCACACACATGAAATATGTATACGACAGCCCATCCTACAGACAGCAGTGCAGAGACATGACTGATTATATGAGGTGCCTGCGCACACACACACACTCAATAAACAGGGGTGTGTCTTTTAATAACATACTAGCCAAACTCACATCCTGCAAACTGCCATTAATCAAATGGATGCGTTAGTGTCCCTTGTGTGGCATCGTACATGTACAGTTGAAGTCTGAAGTTTACATACACTTATGTTGAAGTCATTAAAACTCATTTTTCAAAAACACTCCACAGACTTCATTTTAACAAACTATAGTTTTGGAATGTCAGTTAGGACATCTACTTCGTGCATGACACAAGTCATTCTTCCAACAATTGTTTACAGACAGATTATTTCACTTATAATTCACTATATCACAATTCCAGTGGGTCAGAAGTTTACATAGACTAAGTTGACTGTGCCTTTAAACAGCTTGGAAATTTTCAGAAAATGATGTCATGGCTTTAGAAGCTTCGGATAGGCTAATTGACATCATTTGAGTCAATTGGAGGTGTACCTGTGGATGTATTTCAAGGCCTACCTTCAAACTCAGTGCCTCTTAGCTCGACATCATGGGAAAATCCAAATAAATCAGCCAAGACCTCAGAAAATCAATTGTAGACCTCCACAAGTCTGGTTCATCCTTGGGAGCAATTTCCAAACGCCTGAAGGTACCACGTTCATCTGTACAAACAATAGTACGCAAGTATAAACACCATGGGACCCCACAGTCGTCATACCGCTCAGGAAGGAGACGCATTCTGTCTCCTAGAGATGAACGTACTTTGGTGCGAAAAGTGCAAATCAATCCCAGAACAGCAAAGGACCTTGTGAAGATGCTGGAGGAAACAGGTACAAAAGTATCTATATGCACAGTAAAACGAGTCCTATATCGACATAACCTGAAAGGGCGCTCAGCAAGGAAGAAACCACTGCTCCAAAACAGCAACTGCACATGGGGACAAAGATTGTACTTTTTGGAGAAATGTCCTTTGGTCTGATGAAACAAAAATAGAACTGTTTGGCCATAATGACCATCGTTAGGTTTGGAGGAAAAAGGGGGAGGCTTGCTGGGCCAAAATTCACCCAACTTATTGTGGGAAGCTTGTGGAAGGCTACCCGGAACGTTTGACCCAAGTTAAACAATTTAAAGGCAATGCTACCAAATACTAATTGAGTGTATGTAAACTTCCGACCCACTGGGAATGTGATGAAAGAAATAAAAGCTGAAATAAATCCTTCTCTACTGTTATTCTGACATTTCACATTCTTAAAATAAAGTGGTGATCCTAACTGAGCTAAGACAGGGAATTTTTACTAGGATTAAATGTCAGGAATTGTGAAAAACTGAGTTTAAATGTATTTGGCTAAGGTGTATGTAAACATCCTACTTCAACTGTATGTGTGCTGCCTGAAACCCCATCATCACCACTGTTAAAACACAGCAGTCTTACTACTAGTAGTGAGATGATCTCCTCTCCTCCTCTCTCCTGCTAGGAACAACATCATCAATGTTAAAACACAGCACTATAACTACTAGTAGTGAGATGTTCTCCTCTCCTCCTCTCTCCTGCTGGGTGACTCTCATCAAAGAGCCAGGGAGTGATCCAGGGAGAGAGAAATCTCATGTCTTTCATCCTCCCCCAAGAGGCCCAGAAAATGGGTCAGTTAGTAGAGAGAACGCTGACACACACAACGAAAACAGGCACACACACACAACGAAAATAGGCACACACACACACACACACACACACACACAAATAGTCTCTCACACACACACACACACACACACACAAATAGTCTCTCACACACACACACACACACACATTAGTGGTCTAATATTCCAGTGTGTTTTGTGCCTTGACAAAGAATGAGCTAGTCATGGACAAACAGAGCTAATGCTTGTAACTTCCTGTATTCTAACAGCGCCACCATGTGGGTACTCCAGGACTAGCTGTCGTGCCTTTTACATTTTCTGTTGTAATGGAGGACTTCTGTGTTACCTGTGATGAGGGCCGGCCAGCAAGAGACGCCAATAGGAACATAAAAAAAAAAAAAGTGGAAAAATACAATTGAGTGTTTTATTTATTACATGTATTCACATCAAATCATTAACGTATTCACACTTAAGTTAAACGGCACAAACACAATTGCATGAACATGTTAAACCAGTCCAGACAAACGACAAAACCAGTTCTATCACTACTAGGCCTAGGTTACCCTACCTCCCGGGAAGATTTCATTACAAAAGTAATGTATCATCAAAAGACAATGCTCTAGCCCAGGGCTCTCTGACCCTGTTCCTGGAGAGCTACTGTCTTGTAGGTTCACTCCAGCCCTGTTCCTGGAGAGCTACTGTCTTGTAGGTTCACTCCAGCCCTGTTCCTGGAGAGCTACTGTCTTGTAGGTTCACTCCAGCCCTGTTCCTGGAGAGCTACTGTCTTGTAGGTTCACTCCAGCCCTGTTCCTGGAGAGCTACCGGCCTATGCTAAATAGTCGGAATACAAATGATGTTGTGATTCTCAGCGTCTTCTCCCCAGCCACCATCTTTCCACACATCTCAGTGGGCCACATATCTCAGTATGGTTCCACATGATTGTAACCTCTTCATATGGTGATTAAGTTTTCATGAGATGTTTAGCAAGTACATAATGCATTAATAAGGAGGCCCGGGGGGGGGGGGGGGGGGGGGGGGTCGGCCTATCTGCTGATGAGTAGAGTCCTGCATAACAAAACGATGACACACCAGAGAGCCCTGCACACACACACACTAAGAGCATCGTGTGTGTGTGTGACTCTGAGGCCAGATGCTCGGTCTTGATCGTCAAAGCGGAAGAGCGAAAGAGTGCAGCAAATGAACCATTAAAGAAATAAAGAAAGGAGGGCAGACAAATGGAGGGGGAGAGAGAGAGAAAAAGAAGAGAAAAGAGGAGAGGGAGAGAGAGAGAGAAGAGAGACTAACACCAGACACCTTGACACGCCAACCCAGACTCATGTCTGTTACCATGGTGACGCAGTCTAGGGGCTGCACGCCATGGCTGGTTTGGCTCTTGACGGGCAGAGGGGTGGCGCCTGGGCGACAAGAGGTCCCCAGGGGAGCGTGCCAACCACGTGCCCATGGGGAAGGGGGAGCCCATGGCAGCGGAGGGCAGGCTAGGCTGCTGATCACCCTGGGGGAGGGGTGGAGGAGGGGGGCATGTGTGCCCCTAAACACACCCTTTCAAAGACACACACCAGTGTCAGCAGGATCCCCCTAGTCTCTGACCACAATACAACCATATGCTGATCCTCTCCAATACAAAAGAACAGGCAGGGCATCAGATTATTATCTCAATAAAACAATGTGTCAAAGATCCCAAACAGCATCTTAATTCATTCAAACACTCTGGGCTATTCAGATCAATGGTTGTTTATCCTGAACCCCTTGCTGGTTGGTGATTTGGATCTAATGGCTCCAGAACAAGGGTGGTTTATCCTGGTCACCTGGCTGGTTGGTGGTTGGGATCTAATGGCTCCAGAACAAGGGTGGTTTATCCTGGTCACCTGGCTGGTTGGTGGTTGGGATCTAATGGCTCCAGAACAAGGGTGGTTTATCCTGGTCACCTGGCTGGTTGGTGGTTGGGATCTAATGGCTCCAGAACAAGGGTGGTTTATCCTGGTCACCTGGCTGGTTGGTGGTTGGGATCTAATGGCTCCAGAACAAGGGTGGTTTATCCTGGTCACCTGGCTGGTTGGTGGTTGGGATCTAATGGCTCCAGAACAAGGGTGGTTTATCCTGGTCACCTAGCTGGTTGGTGGTTGGGATCTAATGGCTCCAGAACAAGGGTGGTTTATCCTGGTCACCTGGCTGGTTGGTGGTTGGGATCTAATGGCTCCAGAACAAGGGTGGTTTATCCTGGTCACCTGGCTGGTTGGTGGTTGGGATCTAATGGCTCCAGAACAAGGGTGGTTTATCCTGGTCACCTGGCTGGTTGGTGGTTGGGATCTAATGGCTCCAGAACAAGGGTGGTTTATCCTGGTCACCTGGCTGGTTGGTGGTTGGGATCTAATGGCTCCAGTCTACTGGCTGTCTTTGGTGAATCTACTGTAGAATTCCAGTCATTATTATAGTGTCTCCCTCTAGCTGTCAGAGAGGGGCAGTGACCTTCGCACCCCCCCCCCCCCCCCTTCTCCCTCATCCTCAGCCCAGCCCTCCGCTCTCTCCCCCCTTCCCTACATCCAACCATCCAGGGTCAACTCCAGAGGTCAGTCTTCCACCGAGTCAGTCCTCATTACCTTCAACCCAATAATCTCATCTAGACGACATTAATTCCACTTATCCCCTGTTCACTTTCAATTCTAAATTCCATTATCTGACTTCTACAGTGTAATCTGATGGCTTGTATCCATGTCAAAACAAAACTTGGCCTACATTCTGTGTCTCTAGATCTCGCTCTCCGTCTGAGCACATTGGCACCACAGACTACTTTCAGTTCACAATACACTGACTGCAGAGAAGCACATGGTTTAGTATTCATCCAATGAAAGTCCATAGCAACAGTAAGGTGAAGTAGACACTATACATGTCTCAATTGGTGTGAACCTGTGCAGAGGAAAATGCATTCAGGGCAGAAAGCCTGTCTGCTGAAATGTGCAAACCCACGCATTATTCATGCTCAATGAACCAATAACATGCTCCAAATCAATGACATGTCGGCGGGCGGAGCAACTCAAGGGTAGCCTGGCTAAATAAATGATCCCACACACAGTTAGGCGTATGGCATGGGAATTGACCCACCGTGGAATTCTAACTTACGTTGGAGTAGGGGAGCGTAATGGGTGTAACACACCGCACAGGAATCTCTCTCTCTCCCCCTCTCCCTCCCAGTGTGACTGACACCTACCCTCCCTCTGGTCCTGTGCACCCTGCATGTCATCAGCATTCAGCTCCCACCTCCGTGCACGGTCACGTCTCCACCCAGAGTGCGGGTGACAACAGCTCTGCTAGTCATAGTGGAGTGTTCTAGAATGTAGATCTATTAGTCTCAGGTGAGCTGCCAGATGGATGCTGTGGCCGGGGAAGAGAGATGAGAGGTTCAGCTTCCTACACTTGTCAGGTTGGGGGACTCGAGCTGCCACTGCAGCAGCACCGCATTCTGACAGCCCGTACACACACCCACCCTGGAGACATCATTAGGAGAGCCGAGACCCAGAGAGAAGGAGACATTAACTATTCACTAGCTGTGAAGAGCGTGAATGTGTGTGTGTGTGTGTGTGTGTGTGTGTGTGTGTGTGTGTGCGCGTTTGTGGCAGAGAGATAGTGAAAGTGCAGTGTACTGTACAGTAGGGCTGTGACGATACCAGTATTGCAATATCTTTCCATGGCAAAAATGAAAACATGGAGCGGATCAAACTCGTTGGTCCTTTAAAAACCTGCTTTATATAAAATATTGGGCTATAGCTTGGAAAATAAATAAATGTGACAACATAATTACATTTGTTTCAAACATTAGGGCTGTTTTCCTAAAGAAGTTAAATCCGCTTTGTGTTTTGTTTCGTTGCTACGATATCGTTATACTGGTATCGTCCCGGCCCTAGCGGATAGGTGTCCATGTTGTGACTGGTATTGTCCTGGCCCTAGCGGATAGGTGTCCATGTTGTGACTGGTATTGTCCTGGCCCTAGCGGATAGGTGTCCATGTTGTGACTGGTATCGTCCCGGCCCTAGTGGATAGGTGTCCATGTTGTGACTGGTATCGTCCCGGCCCTAGTGGATAGGTGTCCATGTTGTGACTGGTATCGTCCCGGCCCTAGTGGATAGGTGTCCATGTTGTGACTGGTATTGTCCTGGCCCTAGTGGATAGGTGTCCATGTTGTGACTGGTATCGTCCCGGCCCTAGTGGATAGGTGTCCATGTTGTGACTGGTATTGTCCTGGCCCTAGCGGATAGGTGTCCATGTTGTGACTGGTATCGTCCCGGCCCTAGTGGATAGGTGTCCATGTTGTGACTGGTATTGTCCTGGCCCTAGCGGATAGGTGTCCATGTTGTGACTGGTATCGTCCCGGCCCTAGTGGATAGGTGTCCATGTTGTGACTGGTATTGTCCTGGCCCTAGTGGATAGGTGTCCATGTTGTGACTGGTATCGTCCCGGCCCTAGTGGATAGGTGTCCATGTTGTGACTGGTATCGTCCCGGCCCTAGTGGATAGGTGTCCATGTTGTGACTGGTATCATCCCGGCCCTAGCGGATAGGTGTCCATGTTGTGACTGGTATCGTCCCGGCCCTAGTGGATAGGTGTCCATGTTGTGACTGGTATCGTCCCGGCCCTAGTGGATAGGTGTCCATGTTGTGACTGGTATCGTCCCGGCCCTAGTGGTTAGGTGTCCATGTTGTGACTGGTATCGTCCCGGCCCTAGTGGATAGGTGTCCATGTTGTGACTGGTATCATCCCGGCCCTAGCGGATAGGTGTCCATGTTGTGACTGGTATCGTCCCGGCCCTAGTGGATAGGTGTCCATGTTGTGACTGGTATCGTCCCAGCCCTAGTGGATAGGTGTCCATGTTGTGACTGGTATCGTCCCGGCCCTAGTGGATAGGTGTCCATGTTGAGGTGAGTGATTTATATTAGGAGACCAGCAGCTAAATGGTTAAAGTAAAAATGGGAAAAGATGACAGCCTATATCTCAGATACTAACTCCCACACACTAAGTTTAAACACATTACCCCACAGCTCGCCGCTATAGTCTATCTACAACATAGAAACCTCAAAGTATTGATGCACATACTACTGTACTCAATACTCAACCACAATAGTAACCTGAATACATAAGTAATGCCAGTCAGTCAAGGGCTTGACCTACTTACTGTTAGGCTACTATGTGCCCCATATTCTCCTTCACTAGAGTGGGTAGACAGATAGCAGTACAGGACAAACCAGGTAGAATACATTATACCAGGGGTGTCAAACAAATTCCATGGAGGGCCTAGTGTCTGCTGGTTTTTGGTTTCTCCTTTCATTTAAAAGACCTTGACAACCAGATGTGGGGAATCCCTTACTAATTAGTGACCTTGGTTCATCAATCAAGTACAAGGCAGGAGCAAAAACCGCAGACACTTGGCCCTCTGTGGAATGAGTTTGACACGAGCACTATGCCAGAGTTTCCCAAACTCATCCCCCCCCATAGAAAATAAATAATTGTCTCGTCATTGTTACTTTTGAAAATGTCCTTGTGAATTACCTCAACTGACATGGCCTAGCTACAGTCACTGTGAACTGTGAACTGTGCAACTGCAGCTCAGCCCTCTCAGAATGGAGCCATTGTGGTCTCATCTCCTTACCCAACATCATAACAAGCAGGGTCATAGAGGGTCCTTCATGTTTCCAGTAGTCCGCCCCGTCAGGCCACACTGCCAGGGCTTGAAGCACTGAGACAATGGGAGCGTTTCAGACTGACAACGCCACTGGAAAAATCACAGCCAACGCTGGGAACAGAGTTTCAGAACAACAGCTGCCTGGCACCGTGGAAACAGGCTAGGGTGCTAGGACTAGGCTATGTCCCCAAATGACCATTGCTGCACAATTTAAGTGTATCGACTCAATTCATATAAACTTCTTCTCACATTAGCTGAGACAGCATACATGGGTCTCTACAGGGTAAAATAAACCAGTTGGAATGCAAATGAAGTCATACCGATTTTAAAATAAAATCAAAACGTGTGTGTGTGTGTGTGTGTGTGTGTGTGTGTGTGTGTGTGTGTGTCAAACTAACAGCTGTGTGTGGTAGGATCCTGTCATTTCCAAAGCTCTGGGCTCAGAGACATTCCTAACATTCTGTCCTGATGTCAGAATCCCACAGCTCAAAGTCTCCCCCTAGTGTTAAGAATCTCAACTGTTCCATTTAGGAACATTGTAGGAAGAAGTGGATAACCCCCCCCCCCCCCCCTTTCAAAATAACTACTGCGTTGTATTAGTCATTACTATGGGCACGTTGTTTTCATTCTGTCGACTCCCGGAAACTACTGCATCAAAGCCTTTCATATCTTGTTCATAAAGGAACACAGTATGACAAGTATTCACTTGAAGGGCAGAGAAAGACGAGAGACAAATAGAAAACTGCAGCTGAAAGCTCATGTAAAGAATGACTGACCATCATAGTTAAGAGTTTCAAAAGTCTGCCGAGAATATTATCCCATCCCATCCCTTTAATAATATCCTGACACACACCTGTCTATCGTACCAGGTGTAGCCAGCAGGGGGCACTGTTGTTATAGGAAGAACTGCATTGTGATTTACTAGGTCAGACTCAACCCCTCTGGTACATTTATAAATCCTGTTTCACTCCACTGTTGCATAAAATAGATAATATTATGCAGCAAGGCTTAAGTTCTCTCTGCACAAATGACTGGAGCGAGAGCCCAAAATTAGCAACTCAGGAGCTGCGTCCCAAATTCTATCCTGCCCCCTATATAGAGCACTACTTTGTACAAACGCCCATGGGGCTCAAGTTAAAAGTAGTGCACTATATATGCCATTTGGAACAGACACAGTGAGTGTACATCTAGACATAGTCCTGGCTGTATTGTAGCTTACACACACAGAAGATCATTGAGACAGCATGGGAGGAGTGTTCTGAGGTACATACAGCATGGGAGGAGTGTTCTGAGGTACCTACAGCATGGGAGGAGTGTTCTGAGGTACCTACAGCATGGGAGGAGTGTTCTGAGGTACCTACAGCATGGGAGGAGTGTTCTGAGGTACCTACAGCATGGGAGGAGTGTTCTGAGGTACCTACAGCATGGCAGGAGTGTTCTGAGGTACCTACAGCATGGCAGGAGTGTTCTGAGGTACCTACAGCATGGCAGGAGTGTTCTGAGGTACCTACAGCATGGGAGGAGTGTTCTGAGGTACCTACAGCATGGGAGGAGTGTTCTGAGGTACTTACAGCATGGGAGGAGTGTTCTGATATAACTACACCTTGACACATGGGGGACATGGTTTAGCACACTCTGCTGTAGTGGGAGAAGGGGGAAGAGGGAGTGCATGATGGGCGGTAGGTTGGCTAGTGGTTAGAGCGTTGGACCAGTAACTAAAAAAAGTTGCTGGATTGAATCGGAGTTGATAGTGAAAAATCTTCCGCCGTGCCCTTGATCAAGGCACTTAACCCTAATTTGCTCCAGGGGTGCTGTACTACAACACATTGTACTGACAATAAAGACATCTTACTACACACACTACTATGCTAACAGACAAACATGCACATAAAACACATTAAACAGAAACACACAAACTGAGACAGGCATGTGTGAGGTTAATCCACCGCTCCAGTTACACACAGTCCTACCCAGACCTCCTCACTCTCCCCTCTGGCTCAGCCGTACTCATTCCTCCTCACTCTCCCCTCTGGCTCAGTCCTACCCAGACCTCCTCACTCTCCCCTCTGGCTCAGCCGTACCCAGACCTCCTCACTCTCCCCTCTGGCTCAGCCGTACCCAGACCTCCTCACTCTCCCCTCTGGCTCAGCCGTACCCAGACCTCCTCACTCTCCCCTCTGGCTCAGCCGTACCCAGACCTCCTCACTCTCCCCTCTGGCTCAGTCCTACCCAGACCTCCTCACTCTCCCCTCTGGCTCAGCCGTACCCAGACCTCCTCACTCTCCCCTCTGGCTCAGCCGTACCCAGACCTCCTCACTCTCCCCTCTGGCTCAGCCGTACCCAGACCTCCTCACTCTCCCCTCTGGCTCAGCCGTACCCAGACCTCCTCACTCTCTCCTCTGTCTCAGCGGTACACAGACCTCCTCACCATCTCTAGTCTTCTCTGGCTCAGCAGCCCAACCGGCAGAGAACGAACACACACACACACACACACACACACACACACACCCCCCCACACCCCCGTCCTTCCCCTCTGTTCTCTTCTTCTCCTCTCCTGACAGCTCCAGGCTGGCCCACGTAGGAGGGGATCATTCAGCATCCTGCAGTACTGGAAGCACAGCGGAGTGACTACAACTGTAGTGGTTGTGGGTGTGTTGGATATGATCCAGGTTCTCTCAGACGTGCAAG
>CM042419.1:16716186-16816186 GCA_023634145.1 Thymallus thymallus
ACCTAATAGTCATTGTATAATTTCAAATCCAAAGTGCTGGAGTACAGAGCCAAAACAACAAAACATTTGTCACTGTCCCCTATACTTTGAGCTCAATGTATTAGCCTACACCAGCCTTTCTTAAAGTATGGGTCGCGACCCGACCTGTTAATGGTGGGTCGCAACGTGTCAGAGTAAATGTACAACTATTTCATTAATTACTGGAATTGATTTGGCCAAGTGCAACTGCACCCTCTTTTCAGTTTGCTCTCTGCTTAGCAACGATGTCTCTGCTTAGCAGCGGCGTCTCTGCTCAATTTCGGTTTACCAGATCTTTTTTGGGCAGTTTTCTTGAAGATCACTCCGCGACCCACACGCTGCAGTACTGTCGTACAGCAGATGACAATGCACTGTCAATCACTTGCCGCGTTGAAAACAACTGGGAAAAATACAAGGTCTCATCATGACGTCAGTGATCTTCAGTCGGAAAGCTATAGAAAGAGGCCGATGTTGGATGACCGTTCAAATCGATTTTACACTATCTGAACTTTGATTTTTGTTCCCAGTTGTTTGGAATGCACTAAAGTCGTAAATCAGAGATTACTGAGTACCGAGTTCCCAGTTGTTTTGAACGCGGTAATTTACTTGTCATTCCCAAACGCCATCACTCACCGCTGTCATCGAATGGACGAAAGCTAGCCACAAGTTCTAACAGAGCGCAATTGTCAAATACAGCGATGAGTTCTCTCTTGGTTTAATACACACTTTGAGAAATAACAAGGTGCGCCCACAACGTGTTTTGTGCGGGGAAGTGCTTAGTGATGAGTGTCTCAAAACGGAACAAATTAAAAACTACACGTCCTGACCAAACATCCAAAGCATGACGGTAAACCCAGGGAATTATTTCAGGACAGGTCAGAATGCTTCAGGAAACAGTGCTTCGACAGTGGACGAGTAAGTCAGCTAGCAAGGCATTGTTGTCATTTTATAACAGGTGATGATAAGCAGAAATAAGGGAGTACCATCTCTCGTAGTAGTCGATGTGAGTTTCTCTTCCAAACAATCCCCTTGTACACAGCTAATAGCTACCGTAGCTAGCTAACGTTAGCCAAAGCAAGCTAGCTAGTGCAACCATAAGTAACAGTACATATGAAGATTACTTACTGTAGAAATTATTCTGAACTGTAATAAACTGGTTGAAGCAAGATGCTTTTTGAGGCAAACACAGTTGCTCATCTACAGCAGGAAGCGGTCTCCTGCCTGGCTGTGAAAGCAGTAGATGTTCTGATCCAGTTTGGCACCACATACCTATGAGAGAGTCAGGGTTCTCAACTCTGGCGTACTTAAAAAACAAGTACAGAAACAGACTCTATGCTGAGCATGATCTCAGGGTTGCACTGTCCAAAACTGAGGCCAGAATAGACCAGCTTGTTGAAAACGTCAACCAGTCACACCTGTCATTAGGACTGTGTGTGTGTGTTTTCTGGTCTACATCTGTGTGATGCCTCAAAAAGCATCTTAAAATAATTTACTGTAGTTTAATAACAACAGTTCCAACCTAGACAGATATGTAAGAGTGTTTTTAAAATGGGGGGAAATAAACATGAATAGATATTTATATGGGTATTTCATTGTTATTGGTCTATATTGCATTTGTTTCAGGTATACGGGCAATGAAATGTTCCGATATTTACGTATAGTTGCATGTTTTTATAAGCTTGGGTCCCAGGAAAACACAGAATTTCTCATTTGGGTCCCAGGCTGAAAAGGTTTAAGATCCCCTGGCCTACACTACAAACAGGGCTTGTTTCATCTAAACAATTTGTTTTAAGAGGGAACGTGAAGCAGTAAGCTAGCAGCCTACACTACAAACAAGGCCTGTTGTCTAAACAACAGCAACAACTAGACCTTCACAACGGGACATCCTTCACTCAGCCCCTAGCAACAGCATCAGGTCAGTGTCCTGAGCTGTGCTTCAGACCTACAGAGAATAGGGCATCCGCGGTCACACTCCCTCCTCTGAGACTAGCAAACTGCTGGGAGTGCCAAGCCTGACACGGAGTGATCAATGCACCAGGAAGTGACATCATAATGCCCCCGGGGAAGCTGAGGGTGTGTAGGGGGGTGTAGTACTGCATTTCCCCCTTGTCGCAAAGACTCCACCAGGAGGGGAAGCTACTCTCCGTTCAGAGCCAGATACGGACCTGACTAAAACAAAACAATAGCAGGAGTCTGATTCCAGCCGCATATCCCATGAAGGACATCTTAAAAATAACCCCTAAGCTAACACGCTTCCTGCTGAACGAAGTGCTGTGATACACACCACACACACACACACACACTAGCCTCCCAGGTGCAACTGCAGTCCACAGCTGGTGTGGCCTGGGCCTCTCTCTGCTTTTAGACAGGATTACCGTAGACTTGGATAGCTTCCATTCCTCTCAGTCTCTCTCTGCTTTCAGACAGGACTACCGTAGACTTGGATAGCTTCCATTCCTCTCAGTCTCTCTCTGCTTTCAGACAGGACTACCGTAGACTTGGATAGCTTCCATTCCCCTCAGTGCTTTAGCAGGGCTGTAAACTACAGCTAGTGGTGGAGTGGAGCTCTGGGGTCTGCAGTCTTGTCAGCAGCTGGTTTCTACTTCCTCCTCTGGGGTCTGCAGTCTTGTCAGCAGCTGGTTTCTACTTCCTCCTCTAGTACACCAACAATCCACAGTCAGGCTAGATCAGTCTTATTTAGTCATGGGAGGTAAAAGGAATGATCATCAACGTCTGAGGGACAGGAATAGGGAAGTTGGGGGCTTATCCAGCAACTCAGCTTGAGAGGTTACATATTTGAAGCCTAAGTTGTGTAAAGTAGGCCACACAACACTGTCATAACAGTGACACAACAGGAGAGGAACGGGAGGCAATGTGAGAAATTAAAAAGGTTGTAATTTACAGTAGCATTGTGGGTGACTTGTTCTCATTAGCTACATAGGAGGTACACGGATTGTGTTTTCTGTTCAGTCAAACGGCTGTACCTGTTTGTTCTGCCTCGTTGGAGAACTAAACACTTCCTCTCTGTAGAGGAGTGGCTCAACTCAGGCCACAGGTGTCAGGGGAGATTAGAGCAAAACCATGGCTATCTACACTAAGAGAGGCCTTTTTCAAGAGGTCCCATTGAAGCCTATTCAAATACAGTCCAAAACAACCCAAGGAAGTCAGTGGCAAACCGAAAAGAAAGGCACTAGACAGGATTTTCTGAAAAGAAAAACTCTTCGCAACCCTGCATGGACAGAGGCAAACAGAGAAAGCACAGCACTGATCTGTCCATCTCCACAGAGGAGCTAAACAAAGGACAGTGAAGGCAGTGTCTCCTAACCTTTTCTTTACCCTGGCACAGCTTGATGGGATCTAAAACTCTGTGGCACACAATTTCCCTATTCATTTATTTAGTGGAAATTACCTCGATCTCATCTGATCCGTACTGCAAATACATTTTGTATGGCAAACATTTTTTTATAGATTAAATTATACAATTATTTGGAATATTTTCATTGTTCCTTACTCATGACGGTTCAAATTGTAAGTACCCTTTTAAGAGCGTCCTGCGAATCTGCGCCAGTAAAATAGGTCTTTAGTTAACAGTTTGTTCTAGAGACGAGCGGTTTTCTGCATTGTATATGTGCAACCAGGGACACAAAGCCACGCTCCGTTTGTTATTAAGAAATAAATGACTCTGGCTACTGGTAAGCCTAGTCAGACTTACCTGTGCATATGGTTTCACAGACAAAGTAAAATTATACAAATTACTTTGCTTGTGAAGCACCCCTCAAATGATACAAATATAACAAACAGCCTGAGAACACTGGACTTGAAAACAACCACACAGATGTAACCATGAGCCATTTCATGTTTTATTTGACTGCCACTGGTGCTCCCAAGTCAACATCCCATGTGCATTCCACAGATCACGTTTAAAAGTGATTGTTCCAAAAAACTATCAAAATTAGGAAAAGTTTTTCGGCACACCTGAGAGTTCCTCAAGGCACACGGAACCAATGCCCTTAGGACCAATGCCCTAAGGGAAAGGCCAGATAAGTGGAACCATTGGAACCTTCCCAGAAAAACTAATTTCTACGGAACAGCCAGCCTATCACGACCTGCGAAAGATTACCGTTCTTGTCACATCTACTTCCTGGAGGTCTCAAATGAGGGAAAAGAACTAGGTTAGGCCAGCATTTGGAAAAATACCTTCCCTGGCCTATCAGTATCGCAATGCATTCAGCCAAGACGAACTTCAAAGAATGTCAAAAACCTTTACACTGAAGAGAAGGTTAAATAAATGGGGTGGAAAAGCACAAATTTGAAGTGAAAGTTCATGATCAGTGAGAGTCAGAATATGAAGCAAAACATCTGTTAAAGCCAACTTGCTTTGAAGCTGTTTATTATTCAAACACTAGATCAGGGTGTCAAACTCATTCCATGGAGGGCCTAGTGTCTGCTGGTTTCTCCTTTCAATTAAGACCTAGACAACCAGGTGTGGGGAGTTCCTTACTAATTAGTGACCTTAATTCATCAATCAAGTACAAGGGAGGAGCGCAAACCTGCAGACACTCGGCCCTCCGTGGAATGAGTTTGACAGGAGCACATTCAATTAAAAAAAACTGTTTGGAGAATGAGGGGATGAGAGTGGGTGGAGAAGGCAGAGAAATACTACAAGGAGACAGGTTTGAGGACAGTAAATATACCTTTACTGGCCACACACAGGCTATTGTTGACAAAGAGTGACCAAGAATTGTGACGAGTTTACCAGACTGATGAAACAGGGAGATGACGAAGCCCCCCATCTTTATCTTTAGTGATATAGGCTACTATGTGGCGGAAGAAGAATCCAAGATGGCGTAACAGTGCAGACGTGTATTTTGTTTTGTCCCGTCTCGTCTCGTGTAAATAGTTTGTAATTTGTCTTTCCATACATTTTTATTTGTTCCCGATTTACCCCTCCTGCAAGCCACCTACCCAACGTGAAACGGGTCAAATATCGGGTCAAATATCCGTGTTTTTCCACTATTTTTTCCACTATTTAACCGAACCGCAGTCAAAAGTTAGCCTGCTAGCTAGCTTGCTAACCTTCCATCGCTAACCACTGCTAGCGGTCTTCACCTCCGCTCTGGCTGTCCAGCCAGCTTTCAGTTCGGACAATATTGGCCAGTCTGCTCAGCGCGCTACCAACCCAGCGCTTATCGGACTGCGTTCCCTTCCACTTTCCGGATTTCCACTGAAAGTACCGGACCACCACACCGGATCATCACAGCTAGCTAGCTGCATTCGACTGACCGACGTCTATAGCTAAGCTCCATTGTGTACATGCTTCCAATGCTAGCGTGAGCTAGGCTCATCTCCCGGACATCCGACGTGTGCTAGCTACTCTCCCGGGCTCCAGTACCATATCAACCTACCTGGACCCTTCTACTGTCGACACGGAGCCCCACCGAGCCACCGTGACTGGTCTGCCGACGTAATTGTCCGACGTGGTCTCAACAGGGTTCTCCTCTGCGACGCCGCCGAAGATTCATCTGCTAGCTCCGGCCTGCTAGCCCGGACTGCTAACACTCTGAACGCCGTGCCATTGAACTGATTTCCCCGGCTCACCACTTTACTTTTTCATCGGATCCTACGCTTGTTCAGCTCCACAGCTGATGCCTGCAGGACTGTTTGGTTTTATGGTATTTATTTCTGTTTAACTATCAGGCCTCAGGTCCTGTGTGTAGTACATCACTTCTTTCTAACTGACCCTCTTTGTCCATTCATCGCCATTACCCGTCGTTGTCTTAGCCCTCTTAATTAACTGTCATTTTATTTATTTTATGTTCTGCCCCTTATTTCAATATGCCTTGTCTGTTGTTGTTTAGGTTAGCTATTATTGTTTTATTTCATTGTAGAGCCCCCAGTCCTGCTCAACTGGCCTCTGATAGCTTTTTTGTCCCTCCCCCCACACATGCGGAGACTTCACCTGGCTTAACTGGTGTCTCCAGAGATGCAACCTCTCTCTTTATTACCCAACGCCTAGGTTTACCTCCACTGAACTCACATCCTTCTATATCCTTGACTATAAATTACGCCCTGAACCTATTCCACCACGCCCAGAAATCTGCTCCTTTTATTCTATGTACCCAACGTACTAGTCGTCCAGTTCTTAAAGTCCTTAGTCGAATACTAATTCTATTACTCCTCTGTTCCTCTGGTGATGTTGAGGTAAACCCAGGTCCTGTAACCCCCAGTACTACACCTATTCCCCAGGCGCTCTCATTTGTTGATTTCTGTAACCGTAAAAGCCTTGGTTTCATGCATGTTAACATTAGAAGCCTCCTCCCTAAGTTTGATTTATTCACAGCATTAGCACACTCCGCCAACCCGGATGTCCTAGCTGTGTCTGAATCCTGGCTTAGGAAGGCCACCAAAAATTCGGAAATTTCCATCCCCAACTACAACATTTCCCGTCAAGATAGAACTGCCAAAGGAGGTGGAGTTGCAATCTACTGCAGAGATAACCTGCAGAGTTCTGTCATACTGTCCAGGTCTGTGCCCAAACAGTTTGAGCTTCTACTTTTAAAAATCCACCTATCCAGAAATAAGTCTCTCACTGTTGCCGCCTGTTACAGACCCCCCTCAGCCTCCAGCTGTGCCCTGGACTCCATATGTGAATTGATTGCCCCCCATCTATCTTCAGAGTTTGTACTGTTAGGTGATTTAAACTGGGATATGCTTAACACCCCGGCTGTCTTTCAATCTAAGATAGATGCCCTCAATCTCACACAAATTATCAAGGAACCCACCAGGTACAACCCAAAATCCGTAAACATGGGTACCATTATTGATATCATCCTGACTAACTTGCCCTCCAAATACACCTCCTCTGTTTTCAACCAGGATCTCAGCGATCACTGCCTCATCGCCTGTGTTCGCAATGGGTCAGCGGCCAAACGACCACCCCTTATCACTGTCAAACGCTCCCTAAAAAACACTTTTGCGAGCAGGCCTTTCTATTCGATCTGGCCCAGGTATCCTGGAAGGATATTGACCTCATCCCGTCAGTAGAGGACGCCTGGTTGTTCTTTAAAAGTGCTTTCCTCACCATCCTAAATAAGCATGCCCCTTTCAAAAAACGTAGAACTAAGAATAGATATAGCCCTTGGTTCACCCCAGACTTGACTGCACTAGACCAACACAAAAACATCCTGTGGCGCACTGCATTAGCATCAAATAGCCCCCGCGATATGCAGCTATTCAGGGAAGTCAGGAACAAGTACACCCAGTCAGTTAGAAAAGCAAAGGCCAGCTTTTTCAAACAGAAATTTGCTTCCTGTAGTACTAACTCCAAAAAGTTCTGGGACACTGTAAAGTCCATGGAGAATAAGAGCACCTCCTCCCAGTTGCCCACTGCACTGAGGCTCGGAAACACTGTTACCACTGATAAATCCACGATTATTGAAAATTTCAATAAGCATTTTGCTACGGCTGGCCATGCTTTCCATCTGGCTACCCCTACCCCGGTCAACAGCTCTGCACCCCCGGCAGCTACTTGCCCAAGCCCCCCCCGCTTCTCCTTCACCCAAATCCTGACAGCTGATGTTCTGAAAGAGCTGCTAAGTCTGGACCCCTACAAATCTGCTGGGCTAGATAATCTGGACCCTCTCTTTCTGAAATTATCAGCCAAAATTGTTGCAACACCTATCACTAGCTTGTTCAACCTCTCTTTCGTATCGTCTGAGATCCCTAGAGATTGGAAAGCTGCCGCGGTCATCCCCCTCTTCAAAGGAGGAGACACTCTAGACCCAAACTGTTATAGACCAATATCCATCCTGCCCTGCCTTTCTAAAGTTTTCGAAAGCCAAGTTAACAAACAGATAACTGACCACTTCGAATCCCACCGTACCTTCTCTGCTATGCAATCTGGTTTCCGAGCTGGTCATGGGTGCACCTCAGCTACGCTCAAGGTACTGAACGATATCATAACCGCCATCGATAAAAGACAGTACTGTGCAGCCGTTTTCATCGACCTGGCCAAGGCCTTCGACTCTGTCAATCACCGCATTCTTATTGGCAGACTCAACAGCCTTGGTTTCTCAAGTGACTGCCTTGCTTGGTTCTCTAACTACTTTGCAGACAGAGTTCAGTGTGTCAAATCGGAGGGCCTATTGTCCGATCCTCTGGCAGTCTCTATGGGGGTGCCACAGGGTTCAATTCTTGGGCCAACCCTTTTCTCTATATACATCAACGATGTCGCTCTCGCTGCTGGTGACTCTCTGATCCATCTCTACGCAGATGACACCATTCTGTATACATCTGGCCCCTCTTTGGATACTGTGTTTACTAACCTTCAATCAAGCTTCAATGCCATACAACACTCCTTCCGTGGCCTACAACTGCTCTTAAACGCTAGTAAAACTAAGTGCATGCTTTTCTATCGAACAATGCCAGCACCCGCCCACCGGACTATCATCACTACTCTCGACGGATCCGAATTAGAATACGTGGACACCTACAAATACCTAGGCATCTGGTTAGACTATAAACTCAACTTCCAGACTCACATCAACCATCTCCAATCCAAAATTAAATCCAGAATTGGCTTCCTATTTCGCAACAGAGCCTCCTTCACTCATGCTGCCAAACATGCCCTTGTAAAACTGACTATCCTACCGATCCTTGATTTCGGCGATGTCATTTACAAACTAGCCTCCAACACTCTACTTAGCAAATTGGATGTAGTCTATCATAGTGCCATCCGTTTTGTCACCAAAGCCCCTTACACTACCCACCACTGCGACCTGTATGCTCTCGTTGGCTGGCCTTCACTATATATTCGTCGCCAAACCCACTGGCTCCAGGTCATCTAAGTCTTTATTAGGTAAATCCCCGCCCTATCTCAGCTCACTGGTCACCATAGCAACACCCACCCGTAGCATGCGCTCCAGCAGGTATATCTCACTGGTCACCCCCAAAGCCAACACCTCCTTTGGCCGCCATTCCTTCCAGTTCGCTGCTGCCAATGACTGGAACGAATTGCAAAAATCATTGAAGCTGGAGGTTCCTATCTCCCTCAATAACTTTAAGCATCAGCTGTCAAAGCTGCTTATCGATCACTGCACCTGTATATAGCCCTTCTGTAAATAGCCCACTCTACTACCTCATCCCCATATTTATTTTCGTTTATTTTTCACTAATCTTGCACTCCAGTATCTCTATTTGCACATCATAATTTGCACATCCTTCATTCCTGTGTTAATGATGATAATTCTGTAATTTATTTCTACTCTATAGTCTATTTATTGTCCTACCTCCCAACCTTACTGCATTTTTGCACTACATTTTGCACTCTGTTTATAGATTTTCTATTGTGTTTTTGACTGTTTGTTTAATGTGTAACTCTGTGTTGTTGTGTTTTTTTTTTGTCGCACTGCTTTGCTTTGTCTTGGCCAGGTCGCAGTTGCAAATGAGAACTTGTTCTCAACTGACCTACCTGGTTAAATAAAGGTGAAATAAAAAAAAAATAATAAAAAACTCTGGCATCACACACACAGTTTTCCAAAAACAAAGCCTTTCCATTATCGCTGTAGCTTGAGGTCTCATTCTCTCATCACTGACACAAATCACATCACCTGTATCAGATATAAAGCTTCATACTCGTCACTGTGATGTGGTTCACTCCCCTCTATCCTTCACTGTGACGTTGTGGTTCACTCCCCTCTATCCTTCACTGTGACGTTGTGGTTCACTCCCCTCTATCCTTCACTGTGACGTTGTGGTTCACTCCCCTCTATCCTTCACTGTGACGTTGTGGTTCACTCCCCTCTATCCTTCACTGTGACGTTGAGGTTCACTCCCCTCTATCCTTCACTGTGACGTTGTGGTTCACTCCCCTCTATCCTTCACTGTGACGTTGTGGTTCACTCCCCTCTATCCTTCACTGTGACGTTGTGGTTCACTCCCCTCTATCCTTCACTGTGACGTTGAGGTTCACTCCCCTCTATCCTTCACTGTGACGTTGTGGTTCACTCCCCTCTATCCTTCACTGTGACGTTGAGGTTCACTCCCCTCTATCCTTCACTGTGACGTTGTGGTTCACTCCCCTCTATCCTTCACTGTGACGTTGTGGTTCACTCCCCTCTATCCTTCACTGTGACGTTGTGGTTCACTCCCCTCTATCCTTCACTGTGACGTTGTGGTTCACTCCCCTCTATCCTTCACTGTGACGTTGTGGTTCACTCCCCTCTATCCTTCACTGTGACGTTGAGGTTCACTCCCCTCTATCCTTCACTGTGACGTTGTGGTTCACTCCCCTCTATCCTTCACTGTGACGTTGTGGTTCACTCCCCTCTATCCTTCACTGTGACGTTGAGGTTCACTCCCCTCTATCCTTCACTGTGACGTTGTGGTTCACTCCCCTCTATCCTTCACTGTGACGTTGTGGTTCACTCCCCTCTATCCTTCACTGTGATGTTGTGGTTCACTCCCCTCTATCCTTCACTGAATATACATGGCACACAGGACAAAGCCAATGGCTGGCATTAATGCCAAGCAGCCACTCCTGCCCTCTCTTCTCCCAGCCTAGGGGCAGACACTGGGCAGCCTCTCTAATCTGCATTGTCTACCACACGAATCCACTCCCCACTGGGCCCCAGTAAGTAATATAACTGTATATGAATCCACTCCCCACTGGGCCCCAGTAAGTAATAGAACTGTATATGCATCCACTCCCCACTGGGCCCCAGTAAGTAATATAACTGTATATGCATCCACTCCCCACTGGGCCCCAGTAAGTAATATAACTGTATATGAATCCACTCCCCACTGGGCCCCAGTAAGTAATATAACTGTATATGAATCCACTCCCCACTGGGCCCCAGTAAGTAATATAACTGTATATGAATCCACTCCCCACTGGGCCCCAGTAAGTAATATAACTGTATACGAATCCACTCCCCACTGGGCCCCAGTAAGTAATATAACTGTATATGCATCCACTCAACACTGGGCCCCAGTAAGTAATATAACTGTATATGAATACACTCCCCACTGGGCCCCAGTAAGTAATATAACTGTATACGAATCCACTGCCCACTGGGCCCCAGTAAGTAATATAACTGTATACGAATCCACTCCCCACTGGGCCCCAGTAAGTAATATAACTGTATATGAATCCACTCCCCACTGGGCCCCAGTAAGTAATATAACTGTATATGAATCCACTCCCCACTGGGCCCCAGTAAGTAATATAACTGTATACGAATCCACTGCCCACTGGGCCCCAGTAAGTAATATAACTGTATACGAATCCACTCCCCACTGGGCCCCAGTAAGTAATATAACTGTATATGAATCCACTCCCCACTGGGCCCCAGTAAGTAATATAGCTGTATATGCATCCACTCCCCACTGGGCCCCAGTAAGTAATATAACTATATATGCATTGTCCTGTTCACTCAGTTTCTTAATCCCTGTAAAGAGTCTAGACAGTGGAACCTCTTTAGCATATGGATCCCCATATGCCCTCCTCCCTCACTACTAGGCTGCTAGCTGGGGCGGGTTGACCCATTGTGGCACCACTCCAGGGCCCCTTTCTAATCAAATCTAAAGAGATCGAGCCAGGGCTTTTCACGCCAGCCCGTTGAAGTCCAATTGCAAACTTTCTGTTCAATACAATTTGGACCCAAAGGAAGAGGGCACTTCCGAGAGACTTACTGGTCATCCAAATCAAAATGCCTTACATGTCAGCAGGAGGGGATGAAGCCCGTGTGAAAGGAAGGAGTCATACTGGTTTGTGGGGGAAAGGAACTAGCCTTACCCATAGAAATACATGGGTCGCAGACTGTCTGAAACCCAAACATTGTGGTTTGACTGTGTACGTGTGTGTTTGTGTCTGTTGTGGGCACTGATGCATCCTGAGTAGCACCCAGCTAACAAACTCATGGATGGCTGATGACTGCATCTCCCTAATTGCACCCTGGAGGGAGGCAGTGTGTGTGTGTGTGTGTGCGCATTGTTTTCCCAGCTCCTGGATGACAGAACGCGATGAGAGCGAGAGCAGCGGGCGGGATAAACTGAGCCACACAGCCACTCATAGGTGACCTTACCTCAGCCCTGTCCAATGAGAAGGCCCCTGAGACTGTGCTCTGCAGCAACACAACAAAAGAAAAAGAGGACGTGTTTAGCTCCGCCTCATGCTGTTCATCTAAGACATTATCCCTTCAAGCACTGGCCTTTATCAGTCTCATCCACCCCATCTTTGTCCCATTCCTCTTCTCTATCCTGTCTCCTATATTAACCTACAGTATATCTAGGATCTGGTAATATGTTAGATTGGAGGATTGCAGCGTGCCGCCCAGCCATTCCCCTCCAGTGAGGTGGTCAACCCACGTTGGGGAGCTGCTGTAATACTGATCCACTGAACAGATTGGAGTCAGTGAGAAAAAGTTACTGCAGCTAATCACGGAAGCTCTGGTTTGTTTCCCACCAGCTTATAATAAAGAAGGGATTTCACAGTGAGGTAGACACACAGGTTGGCAGGCACGCATGCACACGTTACTGAAGAGATCTGATAGCCTATGCATGGAAACATGTAGTACCATGTGAACTGTAGACTACAGGGCATGTGTAAACAACAGCACCCAGAGATCATGTTACCTGCCTGCCAGGGTTGGGAATTGCCAGGGACCTCACGATACGATATCACCACACTTAGGTGCCGATAGGATATGTATTGCGATTTGAAACTGCAACTTTATTTGCGATTCGATGTTCCAAACATATTTCTCACCATATGTCTGCTGCAGAGGGACAGAGCCATGAGAAAACCAGTTTGGACCAGTCAGCGAAATAAAAGGGCTGAAAACATGTTGGCTCACTATTTAAAAAGAAGATGGAGAACAAGCCATGTAGGAAAAATATTTTTAGTGCTGGTACAGCCAACTAGTGCAAAAACAATATTGCGATACACAGAAGAATGAAGGTGAAAGATATGATCCCTTACTGAGGTCACCTACTAAATCCACTTCAATCAGTGTAGATGAAGGGGAGGAGACAGGTTAAAGAGGGATTTTTAAGCATTGGGACAATTGAGACATGGATTGTGTATGTGTGCCATTCAGAGGGTGAATAGGCAAGACAAAAGTTAAGTGCCTTTGGATGGGGTATAGTAGTGGTGGTGCCAAGCATACCGGTTTATGTCAAGAACTGCAACGCTGCTGGGTTTATCACGCTCAACAGTTTCCTTTGTGTATCAAGAATGGTCCACCACCCAAAGGACATGCTTGGGCCAGTGATCATGTTACCTGCCTGGTGATGAGCCCAGAGAACATGTTACCTGTCTGTCTGGTAGTGAGGTCAGAGACCATTTTACCTGCCTGTCTGGTAGTGAGGTCAGAGACCATGTTACATGTCTGTCTGGTAGTGAGGCCAGAGATCATGTTACCGGTCTGTCTGGTAGTGAGGCCAGAGAGCACGTTACCTGTCTGTCTGGTAGTGAGGCCAGAGAGCATGTTACCTGTCTGTCTGGTAGTGAGATCAGAGATCATGTTACCTGTCTGTCTGGTAGTGAGATCAGAGATCATGTTACCTGTCTGTCTGGTAGTGAGATCAGAGATCATGTTACCTGTCTGTCTGGTAGTGAGATCAGAGATCATGTTACCTGTCTCTCTGGTAGTGAGGCCAGAGAGCACGTTACCTGTCTGTCTGGTAGTGAGGCCAGAGAGCACGTTACCTGTCTGTCTGGTAGTGAGGCCAGTGAGCACGTTACCTGTCTGTCTGGTAGTGAGATCAGAGATCATGTTACCTGTCTGTCTGGTGAGGCCAGCCATCATGTTACCTGTCTGTCTGGAAGTGAGGCCAGAAGCATGTTACCACCACCATGTCACAAAAAGTATCTTTGCCCCTTGTGGTAATAATCATCTCTCGCGACCTCAATGCATAGACTGAGGTAGGAAACACTGACATTTATAGATTGCAAACTGCAAAGTAATTTCCTTACAGATGATGGTGGTCATGATGATTCATTGATTGATCATTCTAAAGAGTAGGCATGCTGTTTCTGTATGACAAAGGGCATGATGCTGACTAACTGTGAGCACTACTGAACCAGCCACTTGGTGCCAACAGAACAATACAATACTGGTCAGAAAAAAATAAAAAGACAATTTTACTGGGAAACAGAACATTGTGTCAGTTCCCTCCTCACCTCAACAGTCAGAATGTAGGGGAGTGCAGTGTGACGTAACGTTGTACTGCTGTCTGGGGATGGATGGATGGATGTGATATTGCAAGAACAAGTGGTGCAGAACAGATAGATCGGGGTATGCTGCGTCTGAAACGACACATTTTAGTCATTTAGCAGACGCTCTTATCCAGAACAACTTACAGGAGCTATTAGGGTAAAGTGCCTTGCTCAAGGGCACGTCGACAGAGTTTTCACATAGTCAGCTCAGGGATTCGAACCAGCAAACTTTTGGTTACTGGGCCAACGCTCTTAACCGCTAGGTTACCTGCCTGCCTCCGCAAATACCCTATTCATTACATAGTGCACTGCTTTTGACCAGTGTCGGTCTCTCTAGACCAGTGTCCCTGGTCAAAAGTAGTGCACTAATATTTAGGAAATAGCGTGCCTGTGGCATCAGCATCATTCAGCAATACAACTCTGTAAAAGTCAGTCAGTCACACACACTCAGTCAGTCAGTCAGTCAGTCAGTCACACAGGCTGCGTGACACTACATGGTTACCTAACGAAAAAAAAAAAAAAACACTGTTTAAAGGCATCTCCCACTTATGATTACAGCCAGGACATCAATCAGCCATCACAGGCTTTGTAGAACTGCTCTTCTGTTCAGTGTGCAATCTCCCCCATTCCTCTCCTCAGGCTCTGTCTCTCCATCGCTCTCTCACTCCCTTATCGCTCTCTCTAGATCACTTTTTCTGTCTCCTCGGTCCCCCTCAATACCTTTTTGTTTCTCTCCACCTCCCTCCGTCTCTCCTACTCTCTTTCCCAAGATATCAGTCATTCTGTCGGGAGTGACACTGTTGTCTTGGCTGGGTTTGAAAGATCAAGGAAGTGTGACATATCCATTTTCAGAGTGGGTTTTCCACCTGATCTATAATCCAGCCACATCATGTTTACAAATATGATGCTGGTTTCTCGATCAGAGGAAGAGCATTTGATCATCTGACATGTTTAGAGAACTAGAATCTCTGTCAGAATGTTCCAGGCTACTGTGACAGAGCTAGCCTTCTCTAACATAATTAAAACATACAGTATAATCATAACACATGCTACAGCGTACACATGGCCGACAATATCTGGTAAACAAAACAATCATACATGGTAACAACTGGATGTAATAAAACAGCCATGAGAAAAGCAACTGGTGTCCCATCTCAGAAGATATGGTAAAGGCCTAAATCAAATCGTTTTGGTCAAATGGGACGAATACAACAGGTGTAGACTTTACAGTGAAATGCTTACTTACGAGCCC
Source organism: Thymallus thymallus (assembly GCA_023634145.1). Lineage (NCBI taxonomy): Eukaryota > Metazoa > Chordata > Actinopteri > Salmoniformes > Salmonidae > Thymallus > Thymallus thymallus. The sequence continues at coordinate 16,731,675 of CM042419.1, forward strand.
ATTCCCAACAAGTTAGTTTAATGGTATTTCTGGAGTATTGATGGAGCCCCAGACCAACAGCGGTCCTGACTGATCATATTGCAGATCTTGTTTAAACCAGTCCTCAGCTCCTACTACTGATCACCTTGCAGTGATCACCGAGCCCGGAGAGGGGACAATCAGTTCTATCCACACAAACTAATCAGTACAATTTTTTTATTTAACCAGGTAAGTCAGTTGAGAACAAGTTCTCATTTGCAACTGCGACCTGGCCAAGACAAAGCAAAGCAGTGCGACAAAAACAACACAGAGTTACACAGTAAACAAAGTCAAAAACACAATAGAAGAAATCTATATACAGAGTGCAAAATGTAGTGCAAAATGCAGTAAGGTTAAGAGGTAGGACAATAAATAGACCATAGTGGTGAAATAAATTACAGATTATCATTAACACAGGAATGAAGGATGTGCAAATTATTATGTGCAAATAGAGATACTGGAGTGCAAGATTAGCAAAAAAAAAAAATGGGGATGAGGTAGTAGTGTGGGCTGTTTACAGAAGGGCTATATACAGGTACAGTGATCGATAAGCAGCTTTGACAGCTGATGCTTAAAGTTGTTGAGTGAGATAGGAACCTCCAGCTTCAATGATTTTTGCAATTCGTTCCAGTCATTGGCAGCAGAGAACTGGAAGGAAAGGCGGCCAAAGGAGGTGTTGGCTTTGGGGGTGACAAGTGAGATATACCTGCTGGAGCGCATGCTCCGGGTGGGTGTTGCTATGGTGACCAGTGAGCTGAGATAGGGCGGGGATTTACCTAATAAAGACTTATAGATGACCTGGAGCCAGTGGGTTTGGCGACGAATATATAATGAAGGCCAACCAACAAGAGCATACAGGTCGCAGTGGTGGGTAGTATATGGGGCTTTGGTAACAAAACTTATGGCACTGTGATAGATTACATCCAATTTGCTGAGCAGAGTGTTAGAGGCTAATTTGTAAATGACATCACCGAAATCAAGGATCGGTAGGATAGTCAGTTTTACAAGGGCAAGTTTGGCAGCATGAGTGAAGGAGGCTTTGTTGCGAAATAGGAAGCCGATTCTGGATTTAATTTTGGATTGGAGATGGTTGATGTGAGTCTGGAAGTTGAGTTTACAGTCTAACCAGACGCCTAGGTATTTGTAGGTGTCCACGTATTCTAAGTCGGGCCCGTCAAGAGTAGTGATGATGGTCCGGTGGGCAGGTGCGGGCAGCGTTCGATAGAAAAGCATGCATTTGGTTTTACTAGCATTTAAGAGCAGTTGGAGGCCACGGAAGGAGTGTTGTATGGCGTTGAAGCTTGTTTGAAGGTTAGTAAACACAGTGTCCAAAGAGGGGCTCGATGTATACAGAATGGTGTCGTCTGCGTAGAGATGGATCAGAGAGTCACCAGCAGCGAGAGCGACATCATTGATGTATATAGAGAAAAGGGTTGGCCCAAGAATTGAACCCTGTGGCACCCCCATAGAAACTGCCAGAGGATCGGACAACAGGCCCTCCAATTTGACACACTGAACTCTGTCTGCGAAGTAGTTGGAGAACCAGGCGAGGCAATCACTTGAGAAACCAAGGCTGTTGAGTCTGCCAATAAGAATGCGGTGATTGACAGAGTCGAAAGCCTTGGCCAGGTCGATGAAGACGGCTGCACAGTACTGTCTTTTATCGATGGCGATTATGATATCGTTCAGTACCTTGAGCGTAGCTGAGGTGCACCCATGACCAGCTCGGAAACCAGATTGCATAGCAGAGAAGGTACGGTGGGATTCGAAGTGGTCAGTTATCTGTTTGTTAACTCGGCTTTCGAAGACTTTAGAAAGGCAGGGGAGGATGGATATAGGTCTATAACAGTTTGGGTCTAGAGTGTCTCCCCCTTTGAAGAGGGGGATGACCGCGGCAGCTTTCCAATCTCTAGGGATCTCAGACGATACGAAAGAGAGGTTGAACAGGCTAGTGATCGGTGTTGCAACAATTTTGGCTGATAATTTCAGAAAGAGAGGGTCCAGGTTGTCTAGTCCAGCAGATTTGTAGGGGTCCAGATTTAGCAGCTCTTTCAGAACATCATCCGTCTGGATTGGGGTGAAGGAGAAGCGGGGGGGGGGCTTGGGCAAGTGGCTGCCAGGGGCACAGAGCTGTTGGCCGGGGTAGGGGTAGCCAGGTGGAAAGCATGGCCAGCCGTAGCAAAATGCTTATTGAAGTTTTCGATAATCGTGGATTTATCGGTGGTGACAGTGTTTCCGAGCCTCAATGCAGTGGGCAACTGGGAGGAGGTGCTCTTATTCTCCATGGACTTTACAGTGTCCCAGAACTTTTTGGAATTAGTACTACAGGAAGCAAATTTCAGTTTGAAAAAGCTGGCCTTTGCTTTTCTAACTGACTGTATGTACTTGTTCCTGACTTCCCTGAATAGTTGCATATCGTGGGGGCTATTCGATGCTAATGCAGTGCGCCACAGGATGTTTTTGTGTTGGTCTAGTGCAGTCAAGTCTGGGGTGAACCAAGGGCTATATCTGTTCTTAGTTCTACGTTTTTTGAAAGGGGCATGCTTATTTAGGATGGTGAGGAAAGCACTTTTAAAGAATAACCAGGCGTCCTCTACTGACGGGATGAGGTCAATATCCTTCCAGGATACCTGGGCCAGATCGAATAGGAAGGCCTGCTCGCAAAAGTGTTTTAGGGAGCGTTTGACAGTGATAAGGGGTGGTCGTTTGACCGCTGACCCATTGCGAACGCAGGCGATGAGGCAGTGATCGCTGAGATCCTGGTTGAAAACAGAGGAGGTGTATTTGGAGGGCAAGTTAGTCAGGATGATATCAATGATGGTACCCATGTTTACGGATTTTGGGTTGTACCTGGTGGGTTCCATGATAATTTGTGTGAGATTGAGGGCATCTATCTTAGATTGAAGGACAGCCGGGGTGTTAAGCATATCCCAGTTTAAGTCACCTAACAGTACAAACTCTGAAGATAGATGGGGGGCAATCAATTCACATATGGAGTCCAGGGCACAGCTGGGGGCTGAGGGGGGTCTGTAACAGGCGGCAACAGTGAGACTTATTTCTGGAAAGGTGGATTTTTAAAAGTAGAAGCGCAAACTGTTTGGGCACGGACCTGGACAGTATGACAGAACTCTGCAGGTTATCTCTGCAGTAGATTGCAACTCCACCACCTTTGGCAGTTCTATCTTGACGGGAAATATTGTAGTTGGGGATGGAAATTTCTGAATTATTGGTGGCCTTCCTGAGCCAGGATTCAGACACAGCTAGGACATCCGGGTTGGCGGAGTGTGCTAAAGCAGTGAATATATCAAATTTAGGGAGGAGGCTTCTAATGTTGACATGCATGAAACCAAGGCTTTTACGGTTACAGAAGTCAACAAATGAGAGCGCCTGGGGAATAGGTGAAATGCGGGTAGCTATAGGACCTGGGTTTACCTCTACATCACCAGAGGAACAGAGGAGGAGTAGGATTAGGGCACGGCTGAAGGCATTAAGAACTGGTCGTCTAGTGCGTTGGGTACAGAGAGTAAAAGGAGCAGATATCGTGGCCAATGTTGATCCAGTGCCAACAGCTATCGAGGACCAGGGAAATCTACCCCAGCCCAGACCACTCTCCATTTCTCAGTTTCTCCATTCAGGCAAGGCCCACTCTAGTCCTTTGTACCTCTGACAGGACAGGTCCAGGTACTAGTGAGCAAGTTCCAGCAGGTAGCTCCCCTCCCCTCCCCTCACCGTGTCCACAGGGTACATGTAGAACACCCACAACAAGTGATGGAATAACTCGTCTCATAGCTAGGCAGTCAATCACACACCCACCCACACACTGCTCACCTCTCACACCCACTGCAAACACCTTTTGTTGTTAACAGATATGTTAACTCAGTGTGATACTTTCCGCTTGCTTTTCTTTGCCGCTGGCTCCATCATCACTGGAAAATGGATCAACAACACCTGGCTGTCTGGCAAGTCATCCCTAATTCCCCACCCACCCTACCTACCTACCACACAGTACCCATCTCTATGCAAATGAACTGGGTCTAAACAGTGAACGAGAGATGACGACAACAACAATACTAGGCCTTCATCAGTGAGTGAACGGAGTAAAACAGAAGCAGCTATGAGTCACGATATGATGACGCCATTATAGCAGGACAATGTATTATGGGGGTCATGAGATAACGATGTCATCCACTTCTAGTACGTAGTGCTAGCCCAACATATGCCCAGCTGGCTGGGAAGAAATTAGAGCTGATCATCTGAGCTTCCCCTCCTGTAGATCTGCATGCAAGTTATTCAAAGTATAAACTACTGATTTGTATGTGGGTATAATACAGCAGGGCTAAGTGCTTGTTGAATCAGCTCAATAGAGAAATCGATTGTTGACTGAAAATCTGAATGACAATGAGGGAGCCAAGGCCTATACATTCATTCATAGAGTATAGCAGCTCTGCCATGACGTAACCATATTGATTCAGCACTTCCGACACCACCTCACTAAACAGATTTGAGAGGATTAGGGAGTACAGAGCAAAACATGTTATGGGGATGTACACATGTCACATGTAGCGACGGCTACATGCACGCCTACTGCCTTACCTTCAATGGCGATGACATGATCTCGAATCTGATTCTGCAGGTTGGGCTCTTCCACGCGCTCCAGCAGTTCATATATGGAGTAGATGTTCGGATGGACGGATTCGAACCTCTGGATCTCAGTCCGAATGGCAGCCGAGTTTGCAAGGTGCTGCTGATAGTTCATGTTGCGCGTCGTTTTTGTTCTTGCCCTTTCACGACTGGTAACGAATTGACTGATCTGGTCAAATGGTGTGGTCCTCAGCACAATATTGTGTGCGAGGCAAGCCAAATCATTTGTAGATAGACAACTACTTGATTCAAACTGCAAATGTGGCTTGAAATGAAACAGCAGTTGCTTGTCAGTGAGTCCATGTAGTTAGCTGGCGATCCCTGCGTCCAAACAACCGACCCGGGCTCTCCCGATTCGAAATCCTGGAGGAGTGACAGTAGTACAGTCGGCTGAGCAACGCTTCCCCATATCCTTGCTCCGTCCCTCACGGAGTGAAGAAATAAAAACCCTATGCACGAATATTAGCGTGTCTATGAATTGTAGCAATCCAGCAAACAGGTAAGTGCTGTACTAGAGTCATATCAGAACTCTCAAACGCTGGAAACGTTTGAAAACGCTTGCTAAATAGGCCCTTTTGCATTTGCTAACTCGGTAGCTAGCAGTAGCTAACGTCCAAGCCGGGGACAAAACTCTGGATTTCTCAAAGCCCTATCATTCTCTACAGAGAGCGACCAATCTGTTTGAGCTTTTCTTCACAAATATGCAAACAAACCAATGTAGTGAGGTACCCAGGCAACCCCACTCCCCTCCAAAAAAAGCAATCTACATAGATAGCTAGTTATCTAAATAGTTACTAATCGTGGCTGGATGTGTGTTCTCCGCAGCAAAGTCCTCGTTCGTTGTTATGTTTAGCGTGCAAGAGCAGGCACACAACTCCCCCACAGTCCCAATTTGGTCCAAGCACTGCAGTTGCCGAAAATTCCAAGTCACAATCAAAATTAAACTACTTATTGCGATGAGCGGAATATATATTTTACAGATTGCTCTAGTTTATCGGCAAAAATAGGTGCTTTCCCCTTCCTATGGTGTAGACATTCATCCCGTCTGTATCATTGGACGTCATTCCCTGAACGTTTCCTCCTGGACAACGTCCGCTGCAACCCATAAACTTAGATAGACATCGCTTCATTGTACCTTTCCTATTATGGCGTCTGTGAGAGCACAGGCAGAGTCAATGAGGCCATCTCCATTTTGAAGTAGTCCATTTTCTTATTCTACTACTTCTATGAGTTGGCAAACAAACTGAATGGGTGCATACTGCTACCTGGAGGGTGTTGTTTGAACAGGTATAAAAACCAAGGTTGGTGATTTATTGCCACCTGCAGTTATGGGAATGTTTTCTCACAAGTATAATTCATTGACTGATCCCTCCTGGTGTCCTGGATGGAATTGTGTGATCCTTCCTTAACCCATAGGTAGTCACACCCAGTTGACTACTTTAAAATTATGGAAGTCCTCATTGGCGATGGCCGTGCTAAAATAGGCATTTTGGGCACTAGAGTCCTCTATCTATCTCTATGGCTGCAACCATATAACGCATTGTCTAGTTCAGAGGCGTCGCGTTCTTGAATGTAGTTATTGCGCAGAGGCTGCGCATATGTTTCTCTGCATTTGAAGTATGTTCACTCACATGTACAGTATATGCCAATATATAACATTAAGTTAGCCATATATATGGAGCTCTAAGGTATTCATTTTTGAGAAGAGATACATTTGGCTTGCAAAGTTAGGGCAATATAGCCTAGCATCTGCATAAACAAGCAAATATCATACATGATAACACTCAAAACTCAAAAATGTATTGCTATATTTTATTGATTGATTTGAAATGTTGAATATTTACATATTTTATTTTATTCATTTACTTATTCATACACAACCTCTTTATCAAAAAGATAATACTCCTTAGTTCCACCATATAAATATTGATCCCATCTATGAAAACCTATAAACAATACAGAGACCTTGAGTTGATGGATATCTTAGTTCAATGCCACTCACTCATCCCTGAGGCTGCCTCTTCATTTATAGTTACATTGGATATATCCAATATTTCAGATTGCTGACTTGAAAAGTTCAGCGGTCCTCTTCAATCTGCCCAGCCGAGCACTGCTTCCCCATCCACCAATAAGTAATGGACGATGCCGGCTCTCTTCTTCCCAGTGCTTAAAGCCTTGATGCAGCATTCATGGTCTGCCACCGTGAAGTGTGTCTCTGTTCCGTCATCCACAAACTCTCCCTATAGACGACAATAAGAGAAGGTCCATAAATATCAGTAAAGCACTGGAATGACAAAAGTACGGACCAAAACATGAATGAATCATGTTAAACCAGAACCTATGCAATATACATGGATATAATAACTTCACATTAAATATGAGGTTGAAATAATACCTCTGTCTCCATTTTCTGTCCGTTGAACCATACATCCATTGTGTCCTTTTCTGTTTAAATAAATCACACAGTAGTAACGTATTAGTATTGCTTGCATCATATTTTTCATCATAGGCCTACAGGACAGAAGCACCATGCAGTGTATTGGAACTATTGTTAATGATTTCCCGGTATCTGTATGGCCATACAGTGTGGATTACACGTCATAAAATCACACCGTGCAGAGTTCCCTGCCTTGTTCATTAATGTCACATGCACTTTCTGCTATAGGCTACAAAGGACAGTGTCCCTTCCAATCAGGTGGTTTAAAATAGCCCACCCAGAAGTGTTCACCTGAGTAGATTACACGCCTCAGAACAGCGCTGACCTGCATGTTGCCTTACACACAGCAAACTACGTTTTTTATAGACTTTTTAGAATAGACGGTGTAGTTTGGTATTGCCATTGAAATATTTCTCAATGCTCATAGGAAAGAATATATTTTTTGTTTTTTGAGACTTACCAAGGACTATCCTGCAGTCAACACCATCCACTTGCAGCACCCACGTCTTAGTGACTTTGGATCTGTTATCTATGAACTTCTGGAGACTCTTGCCATCAATCTCCAAGGTGTACTCGTAGGTAAAGCCACTGATAGCCTCAATGTTTACTGTTGCTTTGGTTTCCATGGCTCCCACTGTGAAGGTCTCCTTTCCAACCAGTTTGAACATCCAATCTCTTCTGAGCACCTCCTGGGGAAGAAAGCAAATCAGACAGCCATAGGCCTTCTGTACAGAGCTCTGACTGACTAATAACACATTTGAGGTTTTAAAAAGGAATACATTTCAGGGCCTACTTACCTGTCCATTGATCCAAACAACCCTCTTCCCTGTCGTCGTGCCGTGTTCAAACTCAATCCTGTAAACCCCATCGTTTAACGCCACCTCCCAGGTACCAACAACATCTCCGCCCATCATCTTGACTGACCTTCCAGGTGTATAAAGCCTGTAGGCCTAACTGGAAATGATTATATATGTCCCATCGACACTATCCTCATTTCAAACCAAGGTTGTAGTTCAAATTTTATCCAATAGGCAGTTTTTAAGCAATGTTAGTTTGTGTGTTCATCAAACTGTCCTGGATCTGCTCTGCTCTGCCTGCTTAGCAACAAGTGCAAATTGCATTACTGTAAGAAGCTTATTGCTGCAAGACCTCTTTCAATACAGTTACTGCCAGAGGTAATTTGTATGCGAGACTCCTACAGTGATTGACTATACCATCTTTAGGTAGGCCTAGGTGATGACTATACCTTCTTTAGATAGGGCTAGGTTAAATAAATCGCACACAATTAGCAAATTAATCACACATTTGTGATAAAAAATACGGTATAATGAAAGCGTCTTTATTAAGGATTTTTTTTTAGCGTCTAGTGTCTTTGGGTCTTTGAAAAGCTATATAAAAATCCCATGTATTATTATTAACATTAGTAAAATAAAGAGCCTAGAGGTAAGCAGTTTAGAAGCTTAAATTTAGTTTATAAATCTGCTATAACACATTGGTTGAATTTGGAGCGTGCCAAATAGTGAGCTCATATATGATTGCACTGTTATTGACTGTTACGGTTATTATTGCTAGTGCGGTCATTATTTGGTATGCTGACCAAGGTATTCAGATGATCACAGAAGAGCACGCATGACTCGACCTCCGCCTCTCCTGAGCGGGTTGGGGGATATGACAAAATTAGGGAGAAAAAGAGGTTGAATTACATACTTTGTGGCAAAGCCTGCCAGTAGATGGCATAACACTACCTTGTCTAGTTTCCCTCGATAAAACTTCCTAACTTCCCCAAACTTTAGTTTACTGGCTATTAAAACAACAATAATCAAGTGTGCTTGTAAACATCTATGTGAATACAATTCCACTACGATACTTTTTTAATTGACATTATGCTAATAAAAAATATAGTTTGGCCTATCATATCTGATTATTTTAACATAACACTACATCCATGGCATCCTATGTATATAGACTGCATTGGTAATACATAAATACATGCAGCCAAGTTATTTCATGAGCAGATATGGTTATAATAACTATAGTGCTGTTGTATTCTGTGTACATGTGTACGGTGGGCGGTGTCGAACATTGCAGAGAGAGCCGCAACTTATGCCGCGTTCAAGTTCAAAATTGTCGACTTGCTAACTGGTATAACTATAACCAATTAGCAAGTCAGAAATGTCCGAGTTTTCTAGTTCCGACTAGCACATGAACGAGGCATAAATCGTTTCTTTCTCGGTCTTGGGTTGGTCCTTAGAAGGGAGAGAGCGCTTATGGAGTCTGTGGTTACATAGTATTTCCTCGGGTAACTCGATGCACTGGAAGGGGGAAGGCAGAAGATCCCTCCTTGCCGACAACACATTGAGACTTCCAGAAATCTCTCTCCGTCTGAAGACGTTGGAAAATAGGAAAATGGCCTCTAAAGTTACAAGTTTTGAATTGACAGAATATATGGAACCGTTATGTGTAGCCGCCTAGTAAGCATAGGTTGCACTGTCTACATTACATTAAATGTATGTCATTTCAGCTACAGGAACGGAGAAAGGAGACATTGGACGACTGCCATAATATTTCTTATTATCGGGGAGTTGTTTTTTGTCATCGGAATGGAATGGTAACTGGTGCATTTTCATGTAAACTTTCAGCAGGATTATAGCTCACAAGTGGTTTTGTTTAATTTATTGAAGCAGCCCAGATTGTGCGTTTGTCTTTCTGAACAGTTACATCATATCCTACTGCTGAACTCTTCTTACATTTTTTAGAAACAAAGCATTTTTATGAACAATCACTAATCAATTATTTCATCTGAAAACTGGACACAACTTCAGAACTAAAGAAGACTACAGGCAATGCCTCTCTCACTGAACTTCTTATATGCATTGTGGGTTTTTCTTTGACACTGCAAAAAAATGAAACTGACACTGCATCTCTGTGTGTTATGGCTGTTGCTGTTATGGAGCGCAGGGGCCTCTGAAAGGAGACCCCTCAAAAAGACAATCTTACGACCAACATCCCTCCAGGGGGGGATTTTGAACAGAACACAAAATATGTTGAACTCTGACAGTATTGTTCCTTCCGCTGGTGGTGTAAGTGTGTCCCCTGTGACGAGCCATCGTGACAAAATGCAGAGCGATGAAAAACCTGAGCCTCCAAGAAGAGGAAAAGGACCACCAAGCAGAAGAATACACCAACAACCAAAGAAGCCCATAAGCCAGGTTGTCAGTGGCACTGGCACATCTCAAGACAACAGTAAACCAGTGACAGGGGTCGCGGTTCAGCCTCAGTCCACACCAGCCCGCACCGTCCCCGGCAGCGCAGGCTCCCTCAACGTCCTGGCCAGCTTCGCAGGGAAGAACCGGGTCCTCGTCATCTCTGCCCCACACGACTCAGACGGCTACTACCGCTTGATGCTGACCCTCCTCAAGTCGGACGTCTACTGCCAGATGGCGGAGCGGCACATGCAGATGATAGTGATGTTCAACCAGGAGGGAGAGCGGGGGGGTAAGGTGCGGCGGGTAAACGCCAAGGGACAGGTCACGGAGGAGCCGCTGGATACGGTCCTCATCCCCAGGCTGATGAACTTCCTGAAGCTGGAGGAGGGGAAGTTTGGCATGGTTCTCCTGAAGAAGACCCTGCAGGTAGAGGAGAGGTACCCGTACCCGGTCAGGCTGGAGGCTATGTACGAGGTGATGGACCAGACTCACATGCGTAAGCTGGAGAAGGCCAGGCAGAGGGGCTTTGTGCAGAGGTGCAAGGCAGCCGGTGTTGAGGGCCAGGTGGTTGAGTCTCAGGGCCAGGGGGTATTGACCACAGGGTCAGAGGTCAGAGTGAACTCTACGGTGGAGAGGGTGCCAGTGAGAAAAGGGGTGCAGAGACCAGCTCAAGGACCCAAGGCTGTGACACTTACCACAACCAGACCAACCACAACCACCACAAAACCAACTATGACCACAAAGCCAACCACAACCACCACAACAACAAAGCCAACCACAAGAAAAACAACCACGACCACAAGAAAACTAACAACTACTACAACCACCACAAAATCAACCACCACAACAAAACCAACAACAACAACAAAACCAACAACTACCGCCACAACAAAACCACCACCAACAACAAAAGCAACCACAACCACCACTACAACAAAGCCAACCACCACCAGAAAAACAACCACGACCACAACCAAACCAACAACAACTACAACCACCACAAAACCAACCACCACAACAACACCAACAAAACCAACAACTACAACCACAACAAAACCATTACCAACAACAAAACCAACCACGACCACCACCACTACAAAACCAACCACCACAACAAAACCAAAAACTACAACAACACGACAAACCACAACTACCACAAAACCCACAATTCCGAAGCCCTTGGACCCCCAGAGAACACCACACTGGGACCTAGAGGTCCCCACCACAGACGAATCCGCCTACATCCTCTCAGTGACCCACAAAAATGGAAGAGATGACATTACAGAATCCTACAAAGATGAAGATGAAGAAGACACAACCGACGATATCAAATATGGCCGACAAGTTGTTACCTCTCCAACTCATCTCACTAACGACAAACCAACTGAAGGTGGCGAAGAGCTGGGCAGTGAACTTAAGGTTGACCGTGATGCACAGATGGAAACAACTTCCCCCAAGAAGAGCAAGGTCAAGCAACCTGTCAATACAGAGAGGAAGAAAAAGGCTGATAAATCAGGCAAAAAGAGTAAAGCAGACAAGAAGAGGTCGAAGGTTTCTAAAGACAGTGATGGTGGCTTCTATCGTGGCAGGAGACCAGGGAAGAAGGCCGCCATTAACCAGGAGAAAGAAGCAGACAACGAGAGGCCCCCCACAAAACAGACAAATCCTTTAGTCTCCTTTTTTGGTTATTTTGAGAAGAGACGACGTCTACTTGTGAGTATTCTTTTCTATCACATAAAGGTATTGATTACATCTGAGAAGGAGCATGCATATTGGTAGACTAGAACAGAATAGAACAGAATAGAACAGAATAGAACAGAACACATGATACAACATTCTCTTCTCTTTCCCTCCCAGGTGATCACTACTCCAGACGAGGAGAATCGTATGTACACGCAGCAGAGAGATGAGTATCTGGAGCATGTGTGTGAATTGGGCGTCAGAAAAATCTCTCTTATCACCATCTTTGGCTCTCTGACCAATGGCACCATGAAGATGGACCATTACCAGGCTGGTAAGTAAAGTCTTGAACTTTTTGTTGCTAAATTTCAATTCAATTTTACTTTGATGACAAGTGTAATACAACTTTGTGGTTACAGAGAAGGATCAGCCTCTGAAAGGCATGAAAGAAGAGGTCTTCACAAACCAGCCACTCATCAGAGCCTTGAGAAAGGAGTTGGGACTGATATTTAACGACTACTATATGGTCCTGACCGACTTTGATATGAAAGTGAAGGTTGGTTTGCCTTGTTTCCCTATAAAGCTTACTGCGGTATAATAACAATGTATTATTGTATACTGCTACTATTGTGCAGCCTGGATACACTTCTTATTTTGATGAAAGAGCGTTTAACTTTTCGCTTGTGTCCGAGTGGAAATCCATCATATCGGTTGACCTCTTCAATAACTTAAATCTTACTGCAGTGATACAGTATCATCCGTAACACTTTTTCCGTCTAAAAGACTGGGGATATTGTTTTCTGTCCCCATTCACAGCAAGAATATGAGGTGCCCATCGCCATGACGGCTGTGTTTGACTACATAGACACTTTCTCCTCACGCATCAAGGAGATGGAACAGCAGAAGAAGCAAGGAGTGACGTGTAAGAAAGAAGACAAATCCATATCCTTGGAGAACTTCCTCTCACGGTACTAGTGGGCTTTTGTTATTATCTAGGACTATGCAATTGCAATATACAATATAATGTGTGTGACTGCAGTTTCAAGTCAACACAACTGACAAATACTCTTGTCTAAAACGGCTTGTGGTATTTTGTTTGTAGATATTTGATGTCCTTGTTTGTTCTGTGTTTATATTTTTCTAGGTTCCGCTGGAGACGCAGGCTGTTTGTGATCTCCTCCTCTGACGACGAGGAATGGGCCTACCAGCAGCAGCTCTATGCTCTGACCAGCCAGGCCTGCAATCTGGGTGAGTAGTGATGTCGCGCTGTTGTCTCAGGCCTGTACGGAACATTAGACGTCTCGTGATGATTACACTTGGGACCCTTAAGTGTTTGTCTTGGCTGCGTCACACCCATTTGCGGAGATGTTCAGAATGTGTGGCCACACTTTGGTCAGCTAGGTAGGCAGGTAGCGTAGCGGTTAGAGCATTGGGTCAGTAACTGAAAGGTTGCTGGTTCAAATACCTAAGCTGACAAAGTGAAAATATGTTGAGGTGCCCTTGAGCAAGGCACTTAACCCTCATTTGCTCCAGGAGCGCTGTATTACTATGGCTGAATCTGTAACGTTCAAGAGCAGATTTCCCAGATTTCCAGAATACCTCACCGGCTCACTCCCTCAAGCTTATAGAGAAAGGACAGGGAGTGTAAATACCACTCCTGAAACACGCTGTCCTCATCCCTTGTTGTTACTATCTGTCACTGTTGGTCAAACGAGCCATGAAGTACAAGCGTCATGATGTATATTTAAATGAACTATCAACAGAAGAGAATCTCATGGAATGTCCCCTTTTTTGTAGCTTACAGAGTCTGTCACAATTAGTTTTAACTGTTGCAAAATATGTAACAAACTGCATTAGCTATGTAAACCAACGAAAGGGAATTTTTTTAGCATTTAGCTATAACATGCCTGAATTGTATACACTCTTAGAAGTGAAGGTGCTATCTAGAACCTGAGAGGGTTCTTCGGCTGTCCCCATAGGAGAACCCTTTGAAGAACCCTTTTTGGTTACAGGCAGAACCTTTTTGAGTTTAATGTAAAACCCTTTACACAGAGGTTCTGCCTGGAACCAAAAGGGGTTCTTCAAAGGGTTCTCCTATGGGGTTACGGTTCTTCGGCTGTCCCCATAGGAGAACCCTTTGAAGAACCCTTTTTTTCTAAGAGTGTAGGTTAGAAAATGGACAACACTCTAAAGCTTGGCTAGGATAGAGGTCTCTTGAGACACACCAGAATGTTTGGTATTTGGTTTTGATCCTGTTGTAGACAATGTGGTCAACTACTCATGTTGGTCTAGTTCTAATGAAAAACAGCATTCTTAGTTTGGGAGGACAGGCTATTTTTTAGCTGCAAACAGAGTCTTACTGTGGGTGACATTAATAGTACTGTGGATGACATTAATAGTACTGTGGATGACATTAATAGTACTGTGGATCATATTAATAGTACTGTGGATGACATTAATAGTACTGTGGATCATATTAATAGTACTGTGGATGACATTAATAGTACTGTGGATGACATTAATAGTACTGTGGATCATATTAATAGTACTGTGGATCATATTAATAGTACTGTGAATGACATTAATAGTACTGTGGATCATATTAATAGTACTGTGGATCATATTAATAGTACTGTGAATGACATTAATAGTACTGTGGATGACATTAATAGTACTGTGGATGACATTAATAGTACTGTGGATCATATTAATAGTACTGTGGATCATATTAATAGTACTGTGAATGACATTAATAGTACTGTGGATCATATTAATAGTACTGTGGATGACATTAATAGTACTGTGAATGGCATTAATAGTACTGTGGATGACATTAATAGTACTGTGGATGACATTAATAGTACTGTGGATCATATTAATAGTACTGTGAATGACATTAATAGTACTGTGGATGACATTAATAGTACTGTGGATGACATTAATAGTACTGTAGATGACATTAATAGTACTGTGGATGAAATTAATAGTACTGTGGATGATATTAATAGTACTGAGAATGACATTAATAGTACTGTGGATGACATTAATAGTACTGTGGATGACATTAATAGTACTGGGATGATATTAATAGTACTGTGGATGATATTAATAGTACTGTGAATGACATGAATAGTACTGTGGATGACATTAATAGTACTGTGGATGACATTAATAGTACTGGGATGACATTAATAGTACTGTGGATGACATGAATAGTACTGTGAATAACATGAATAGTACTGGGATGACATGAATAGTACTGTGGATGACATTAATAGTACTGTGAATGACATTAATAGTACTGGGATTAAATATCTGCAAATTAGAAACATTTGTAATTCGAGGAAGGAATCTAGCTAGCACAGTGAAACTAATAAAACAAGACTGTGGAAATGTAGTTGTATGCATTTTAGTGCTTCTACTGGGAAATGCTTCATGGATTCAGTTTGGCCACACTGCATAAAACCACTGCTTACACCTATACCCATACCTTCAGATCTACTAGATGTCTTTGGGAAGGGGTTAGGGCTTGGTTTGACAATGGTTTGATATTGGGTGTAAGAGGTTCAGCGGTGTAACAGGTAAGTGGAATGACTTGTTTTTTAACTGGCTCTACTTAGGCCTGCGCCACTTGTCTGTGCTGAAGCTGATTGGAAAGGACATGGAGGATATGGGCGGGACCCTAGAGCTATACCCAATCAACGGTAAGAAACTGAGTTACTGTTACCATATTGGTGGAAAAATCCTCTTCTTCTTCTTCTTCTTCTTCTTCTTCTTCTTCCATTCTTCTTCTAAACATTCTGTTGTTCTTAATGTATGAAATCAATTAATGTTAACCCCTCAACCCTGCCTGTGTCACAGGGACTGCCACTGTGGAACGTGAGGATGTCTCTCCCTCCCTGGTGAAGGACATCAGGAACTACTTCCAGATCAGCCCAGAGTACTTCTCTATGCTCCTGGTGGGGAAAGACGGCAACGTCAAGTCCTGGTACCCGTCTCCCACGTGGTCCATGTCCATCATATATGATCTGGTTGACTCCATGCAGCTCCGTAGACAGGAGATGGCTATCCAGCAGTCCCTTGGCATGCGCTGTCCTGAGGATGAGTATGGGGGCTATGGTCATGACAGAGACCCGGATGGTTACCACCGTGGATATGGTTACTAAAGGATTGAGAATATGATGTTCCCCCTCAGGATGTGTTCCATTTTCTATTGTGGCCTGGTTGTGGCCTTGTCCTATGAACTATATGAAGCCATTGTATGAAGGGCATTTCATGAAGGCTTTTTTTTGTTGCATTTTGATAACTGTGAAGTTGTTTTTATAAGAATTGACTTTTCTATAATAGATTATGAAAATGCAGCATACTTTTTATTCCGTTATGTTTTTGTCTATTGGATGTATGAGTTGCTTCACAGGGGGAATGGAGATTTTAGATTAAAAACATTTGGCAATTGCCTTTTATGTTGTGCATATATTTTGTTATCTTGTAAGGAGAGATACAGGTAACTGCCTGAATAAAGGAAACACTTGAGTAAATGAGAGATACAAAGTATATTGAAAGCAGGTGCTTCCACACAGGTGTGGTTCCTGAGTTAATTAAGCAATTAACATCCCATCATGCTTAGGGTCATCATCAATCAAATGTATTTATAAAGCCCTTTTTACATCAGCAGATGTCACAAAGTGCTTATACAGAAACAGCCTAATATCCGAAAGAGCAACCAATGCAGATTGTCGTGGAATTCTAATAAAAAATGAGGAGAGACAAGGTCAATCACCAATCAGGGGGCAGCGTTCGATTGAAAAGCATGCATTTTGTTTTACTAGCATTGAAGAGCAGTTGGAGGCCACGGAAGGAGTGTTGTATGGCATTGAAGCTCATTTGGAGGTTGGTTAACAGTGTCCAAAGAAGGGACAGATGTATACATAATGGTTTCGTCTGCGTAGATTTTACACACTGAACTCTATCTGAGAAGTAGTTGGTGAACCAGGCGAGACAGTCATTTGAGAAACCAAGGCTATTGATTGCGGTGATTGACAGAGTCGAAAGCCTTGGACAGGTCAATGAAGACAGCTGCACAGTACTGTCTTTTATCGATGGCGTTTATGATATCGTTTAGGACCTTGAGCGTTGCTGAGGTATACCCATGACCAGCTCGGAATAGTGGAGAAGGTACGGTGGGATTCGAAATGGTCGGTGATCTGTTTGTTAATTTGGCTTTCGAAGACTTTAGAAAGGCAGGGCAGGATGGATATAGGTCTGTAAACAGTTTGGGTCTAGAGTGTCTCCCCCTTTTGAAGAGGGGGATGACCGCGGCAGCGTTCCAATCTCTAGGGATCTCAGACGATACGAAAGAGGCTGAACAGGCTGGTAATAATTTGCATTCTAATGATCATGATATTTTCGTCAAAAGTTAATGCATTCATCACTGCTGAAGTGAAGTCCATCCTCACTTGGGGATTTCTGCTTTTTAGTTAGTTTTATTCACCTCAATTAGGTTGGGAAAGTAGGCTGATCGAGCAGCAGTGAGGACTCTTTGATATTGCACGGTACTGTCAAGCTAGTCAGAAGACTTCCAATTTGGTGGAGCACCATTTCCATTCTAATTTTCTGGAAGCTTGCTTCAGGGCTCGGATGTTTTCTGTATACCGGGGAGCTAGTTTCTTGTGACAATTTTAGTGGTGCGATCTAGGGTATTCAGCAAGGTTAGGTTTAGATTCTAGGTTAGGTGGTTAACTGGTTTTTGTACTCTGACTTCCTTGGGTAAATGGAGGGAGTCTGGAAGGGCATCTAGGTATCTTTGTGTTGTCTGAGAATTTGTAGAGAGGCTTTTGATAATCCTTGGTTGGGGTCTGAGTGAATTATTTGTTGCGATTGCAAATGTAATAATAACTTTGGTCCTATAGTTCAGGATTATGAGGAAAAACCCTTTAGATCCACAATATCTACGGGACAAAACTAAATCCAGGGTATGATTGTGGTAATGTGTAGATCCTGAGACATATTGGACAAAACCCACTGAGTCGTTGATGGCTCTGAAAGCCTTTTGGAATGGGTCTCTGGACTTCTCCATGTGATTGTTTAAGTCGACAAAAAATGTGAATATTATCTGCCATGACTACGAGGTCCGATAGGAATTCAGGGAACTCAGTGAGGAACGCTGTACAGTATACGGCCCAGGAGGCCTGTAAACAGTAGGTAGAGTGGGATTTGGTCACTAGTGTAACCGGGGGAGAGGCCTCATTTAACATAGTATATTCATCAGGCTTGAGCCGTGTTTCAGTCAGGCCAATCGCATCAAGTTTATGATCAGCGATTAGTTAATTGACTATGACTGCCTTGGAAGTGAGGGATCTACCATTAAGTAGTCACATTTTGAGATGTGGACACAGCACCTTAATTGGGGAGGACGGGCTCAAAGTAATGGCTATGAGCCCGGAACGGATTAAATGGAATGGTATGGAGCACGTCAAAAACATAACAGCCTGCTGCCTGGCCTGCACCCTATCTCATTGTGGAGCTAGAGGAAATAGATACCTGTCTATGTTCATAGATAAAATGAGAGCACCCCTCCAGCTAGGATGGAGTCTGTCACTTCTCAGCAGGCCAGGCTTGGTCCTGTTTGTGTGCGAGTCCCAGAAAGAGGGCCAGTTATCTACAAATATATTTTGGGAAGGACAGAAAACAGTTTTCAATCCGTGATTGAGTTGTGCAAGTCTGCTGTAGAGCTCATCTCCCCCCTTATACAAATTCCCAGTTGCCCATGATTTTTTTCTACCATGGCTAGAAGAAGAGATCCCAGTGACTTTGAAATAGGTGTGTGTGAGTGTTTTTTTTATTTCACCTTTATTTAACCAGGTAGGTCAGTTGAGAACAAGTTCTCATTTGCAACTGTGACCTGGCCAAGACAAAGCAAAGCAGTGCGACAAAAACTACACAGTAAACAAACATAGTCAAAAACACAATAGAAAATCTATATACAGAGTGCAAATGTGTGTGTCAGATCTCAACCCAATTCAACAACATTTATGTTCTGGAGCAACGTTTTCCATCATCAACAAAATGCCAAATTCTGGATTTTATCATGGAGGACTAGTGTCCCATCCTTACAATAGAGTTCCAGATAATTGTAGTATCGATGCCATGGCGCATGGAAGCTGTTCTGGCGGCTCAAAGTCACTGTGTTGGTGTTTCCTTTATTTTGGCAGTTACCTGTATGCATGCTGAATAAAGGTCTTATTCCAGATTTAAGAACTCAAACGTATTTAACTTTCCCTTGGGGCCTGGGCCAATCATGATCGGGCAACCCTGAAGCAGTCCAGACAAATCTCTCGAGACTTTAACAGCGGAAGGGGATCGTCAAATGACAAGTCATGTGATCTGTTGCTGACAAACGCAGTCAACAATCTACACTTGTGCTGGTAAAAACAACTGAAAGCCGACGGTCCTTCGGGGTTTGAAGACGCTCACATCTGTCGGGGAATCGATCTAATAGCTAACATGCAGAACGCCATTAATTCCGTAAAAGGCACGGCCCTTGGTGTGGCAGAGTTTTTCACTCCAGTGCTGAAGGTAAGATAAATTAGCTGTCTCGCTAGCTAGGTACTATAGATTGCTATCACTTAGCAATGATGATGTTTAGGATGCTAACATGCTAGCATGCGTCAACAACATGTATTATGTAGCTACAATTCGTTGTTTACAATCTTATCTCAGTATATGACATGTTGAGGTTTCTTGGCGTTGATGACTGTCTTATCATTGTCAATGTAGCTAGCTTCACATGATTCCAGTTAATAACATTTGAGAAATGTGACAGTCAATGTTTGAGACCTTGAAGCAATTAAGAATGGAATGTCTAACCTCCTCTGTAATTAAATTGTTTGCAGGCAGTCATACAAAATGAATAGTTAAACATATCAAACTGCCAACTCAACAATAATATTCCTTGATTATTTTGTCTGAAAGGAATCCAAATTCAAGGAGACTGGAGTTATCACTCCAGAGGAGGTGAGAAAGTTGTCTTTGGTATAATTTGTAATTGAGTCACATTAAAAAGCCCAATAAGTCACACGTATGTAGTCTTTCCTTATTTGGTCAAATGTGTGGAACCGAAAGAGATTTGGAGAAGTGTCATAATTCCAAAAAGGCCCTTTCCCCGACCTACAGAATATTTGTAATCTGACTTAACTATCACAACTTCCTATTAAATCTCTCTTTTCTCTCCATTAGTTTGTAGCTGCTGGAGATCACCTTGTTCATCACTGCCCCACATGGAAATGGTGAGTGTCCATTGGAGTAAGATTGATACTCGATATTGTACACGCTACCCCAGGACATGGGTTGGCTCCATCCAAGTCAATTCTGAAATTGAATTACTCTTGTGAAGAAATGCCAATGTTCCGATGTCCAGTTCAACTAACAGGAATTGAAATTGACTTTACCCCACCTCTAATATGATATTGCAGTCAGCTAAATTACACTTAATTTCTCAAATCTAATTAGTCTGATATGAGCATGTGAAAACTCTGGATTGATGTTATGCTGTCTCTCCAAATATAGCATCAACTACTGTATGATGTTTTGAAAGCACAGTTGTCCCAGATGTCACATCATGTTTATCCCCTCCAGGGTGTCCGGGGAAGAGGAGAAGGTGAAGCCATATTTGCCCAAGGATAAGCAGTTCCTATTGACTCGCAATGGTAAGAACTGTGTGAACTTTGTCTACGATACTGTTACTTGTTCTTCTTGTTGTTGCTGTAGTAATGTATATTGTGTGTGCCTACAGTTCCCTGCTACAAGCGCTGTAAACAGATGGAGTATTGTGATGAACTGGAAGCCATCATAGAGGAGGATGACGGAGATGGAGGATGGGTCGACACCTACCACAACTCAGGTTGGACACTTCATGTGACTGGTTCATTTTCTTGGGTCTTTGTTGTAGTGCAGTATATCTTCATTAAGGATGTACTGCAGAGTGCAGTTTCAGGAATACATTTGAAAGGAAGTTTGCTTTTGGGTTTGTTTGTCCATACATTTATGTTTCAAATTTATATTTTAGGTGTAGGGGGAGTTACAGAAGCTGTGCGGGAAATCTCATTGGACAATAAGGTACATTTGATGAAACGTTTACATTTTTGCTAATGAATCCTAGTAATCTGCATTGATAATGAATGTTTCAAACTAATAACCTTAGATTAATCAAATTGAAGACGTCTTTTAAAATAATTGTATTCGTTTGTTTTTAAAGGACAACATGAACATGAATGTGAACTCTGGTGTGAGTGGGAACGGTGATGATGAAGATGAAGAAGAAGGCGAGGCAGCAGATATGGAAGGTATCTACACTACTCCTCAAGGAATATACTGTCTTCACTAGTAATGTCCTTTCAGTTTGTGTCTTGTTCTGTTCTTTCAGAGTATGAAGAGAGTGGACTACTGGAAACAGATGAGGTCAGAAGTTCACATTTGTTGTAATTTTTATTGTACATTTAATCAGTTTCCAGGAAGTGTGTCTATGCCCCATTGTTCACTTCCTGATTATTATTTTTTTCTCCATATGTCTCTAGGCTACCCTGGACACCAGTAAAATGGTGGACATCTCTAAATCCAAAACTGGAGAGGCTGGGAGCGATGACATCCTGCAGACTCGAACCTATGACCTCTACATCACATATGACAAATACTATCAGACTCCTCGACTCTGGCTGTTTGGATACGATGAGGTAACACTTACTGTACCTTGTAAACTAGCTCTGAGCAGTACTGAGTCAGCTTAGTGTAACTGGGTTTCTAGGGTAGGCCAAAAATTGCATCCTATGTGCACAGTTACAAAACATGTTGGACGTTAGATACTGCTGTGTGTCCTTCTGGATTGCATTGTGAATATTTAATGAGGATGTAAATCCAAAGATGCGTTCTTACAGCCGAGGAAGAATGATGTCTTTGATTCACCTGGGAGACCGAGTTCCTGGGTTCCACGTTCTGTTTACCATTCTCCCTCTCACTCCTACAGGACAGACATCCCCTGACAGTGGATCAGATGTACGATGACATCAGCCAGGATCATGTGAAGAAAACGGTCACCATCGAAAATCACCCCCACCTACCACCTCCTGCCATGTGCTCTGTGCATCCCTGCAGGTAAAAGCAAGAGATCATGAGCATGCTGTCAGTGTCTCAAAATAGGAGTGCTGATCTAGGATCAGGTCCCCCCCTTTCTATTCATTATAATCTAAAGGCAAAACTGATCCTACATCAGAACTCCTATTCTGAAGCGCTTTTTGAGTACGGGCCCTGATCCAACTGTACTACTCATTGAGGGAGCGCTTATGGTCCTGTAAACTAATGTTACCACTTCCTGTTTTCCAGACATGCTGAAGTAATGAAAAGGATCATCGAGACCGTGGCGGAAGGGGGAGGAGAACTTGGAGTTCATATGCATCCTTTAAGTGAATTGTAGGCTGAGCTGAAGTCAGTCAAGTGTTTTTAATGCAGCTTGGTAATTAAGTGTATGTATCATTATGTAAAGGATAATCGAGGGGAGTTGCATTAATTTCCAGAGAACACTGAGCCCAGAGTTGATTATTCCTTTCATACCATGGCTATACTGTAATTGAACACTTTTGCAGGTAGAAATGTGTTCAACATACACTGAAGTAGCTAGCAAGTTTACTAGATGGCTACAGTCGTTGCCTTGGCAAGCAAACTAACCGTCAGTCGTAGTAATTCAATAGCTACAGTTGAATTCTGCCGTGCTGATATACTGTGCTTTTATAGGGAAACAAATATTCTACAATGCCATGGTATAATTCTATGTAACCCAAGCTAAGGTGAGTTGTGAATAGAAGGGATGTTACTAATACTGTTTCTCTTCCATTGTTGCCTACACATTATTCCTTAACTTCATGTTTCAGGTATCTGTTGATTTTCTTGAAGTTTGTCCAAGCCGTCATCCCCACGATAGAATACGACTACACAAGGCACTTCATCATGTAGTTCCATATCCTACAGAGGTGTAGGCTACTTCTGCAAACATCTTTCAGTGTAGAAGGAATCTGTCTTCTGGCTGTCAGTGTTGGTGGGGTACGGAATGTTGTCTCTGAGAATGACTCTTGGAATGTTCTGGGTACTCTGACACTTTGTGTGGGGTTAGGTTGAATCATTGGAACGCTGAGGGGTTGATAGGTGTTTACACATGTTGGTAATGATGTAATCCCAATAATGTAATGGCTTTATGTGGTGACCGATCTCGCAGTGTTTTTGTCTGGATGATTCTCACTCTGTACTTGGCAAATGCTCTGTACTTAACTAAATATGTATTTGACATTCATTCATTGACAGATAGGCTTTCAGGTTTTCTCCATTCGCTTTTATAACCCCCTTTTTTTTACCATAGTAATGGTGCTGCTTTAATGTCCTCTCAAATGCTTTCCAATTAAACATCTGTATAAGTGTCATTGATAGAAATACAACTATTTTTTTTCTTTCCCAATTCTTACTATAGTTTTTTCAGTGCGATGTAGTTTGCTGGACTAATGTTTGGACCTCATTACTGATTCAGACCGATGTCGGTTTGTCTTAATGCTAAAGTGTACATGGTCTATTGGGCCCAGGGCGATTGTTGGTTCCTGTAATTGGGGTGGATGTCCATTTTGGGGTTTTCTCTTTTTTTTTTTTTTTTTTTACCCTTCCACTGTCTTGTCCCGTAGAGATGACGTCATGATGATTGGGTTGTATGGATATGTGAGCTTTACCTTTTGTGTGATGACTCGCAAGGTTACCTGTATCACCAGAGTATGCAGAGACACAGTATATCATCAGGAGTTTGACTGTGTCTTCTCAAATATATAAAGACTTCAGTCAGACAGAAACCAAGACTTTTCTCTTAACCTCTGCAAAGGTTCATCCACATTTGGCTAAGCGTCTGCACGGTCTATTCATTGTTAATTATAGTACTCTTCTCGTAACGGCATGTATAACTCACTCATTAATGCTGAAATATTGACTGTAAAATAATATTGGAGTACCTGATTTGAGTTTTTTTTACTTCTCAAGAATCAGCTGGACCTTTCTGTTATCTGTTGATCCTACATACCCCTTGTGTAACTGCTTAGTGTTAACACACTGAACATTTTAAAGTAATGTACATTTATATCAATTAAAATCCCCAATATTATTGATATGCTGGATTTTCATGTATACATTATGCTGTTACAAAACGACTTACCACTGGATGAGAATGTATTATAAAGCACATATGGCATCTGAAATTATATCAAATCGTATTGGTCACATATACGTGTTTAGCAGATGCTATTGGTGTAGCAAAATGCTTGTATCAGCAAATTGATATCTAGATTAAAATGTGTGCATGATCTATGAATTTATAAGGTTATCTAATGAGTTTGTAGCCCGAATGACTGTTCAAATATAATAATTCTTATTTTATATAATATATTTTGACAGAGAGTCATGCTGAGACCAATGTCTCTTTTACAGATGAGCCTTGCATACGCTTCAAACACGTCAATATACACTATACACCAATAATAATGGCCAGAATCTGATTTAGAAGGTTAATATAGTTTTGGTAAGGACACCAGCGTGTTTATTGTTTGCCTCGGACGCACAGTGCTCTCATTTAATTGGCCGAAGGTTCTGTCGTCATTTTACTGCGACGCACAATACGTTCACTTCATATCTTTTCCACATTGCTGTCAGATCAAGTCTGCTAGCATCAGTGGTCCGTGGAGGTCATGTTATTATGATTTTTTTGACATGTCTCAAGCATATCCCACGATCTTACTTTGTGTTTATGGATTCTTCTCTAATCTCCGACCTTCTGAGCCTTTCTTAACTGCGTTTTTGATGGGACCTGATAAAAACCTTACTGAAACAGAGGTAAGTGGAAGGACGAGGTAAACTTGCATTAACTTCTTGTTCGTTGTGCAACAAGGAACTACATTTGGCTAGCTAACTCGACAAAATAACGTATTGTTTACATGTGAATATCCGTAATTCATTGATATGCTGTCCCCCCCCCATCTCTTTCTATCACCAATATACAACCGAGAGGAGCGCTCTTTTGTAACATTGTCTTGCTAACGTTTTCGTGTTGTCGTACTAATCCAGTTTGACTGAAATCCTTGAAATATTTAATTAATCGGACCACTAGCTCATGTGGTCTCAAATCCTTTGAAAAGTCTCAAATCCGAAAATAATTACTTTTCAACTTTGGAACCAAATGAAGAAAGGTAGCCTAGTTAGTTAACTCATCTAGTGGATTCTTATTGCTTTGTAATAGATAAACAGGCAGCAAAGTCGGCATTATTAGACTTGCATCACATTTTTGTCCATTGGAAACTTTTATCTATTTTGTCTTTAGGAGTGAATTACAGTAACATGACTTTGTCTACATATCCTCTATCCACAGCTTGTAAATGAAATCTACCCGATATGGACCTATTCCTACCTTGTGCTACTCTTCCCAGTCTTCCTGGCCACAGACTACCTGTGCTACAAGCCTGTGCTGATCCTGCAGGCAGTGAGCTTGATAGTGACCTACTTTATGCTAGTGAAGGCCCAGGGTGTGCTCGCCATGCAGCTTCTGGAGTTCTTCTTTGGCCTCGCCACTGCCACAGATATAGCCTACTACTCCTACATCTACAGTGTGGTAGACCCGGCCCAGTACCAGAGAGTGACTGGTTACTGTCGTAGTATTACGTTACTGGGCTCCGCCGCTGGCTCGCTGGCTGGGCAGCTGCTAGTGTCTGTGGCTCAGATCCCGCTGCTCTACCTCAGTATTATCACATTGGTGTCGGCCATCATGGCCTTTGTGGCGCCCTGGTTTTTGCCCATGCCCGGTAAGAGCTTGTTCTTCCATATGAGCCAGGGGACAGAGGAGGGGGAGAAGCCGGCGTACCAGAACAGCAGGGTTCCCATGGATGAAGCAGAGGACCCTGAGAGCAAAGTGCCTCTGAAGATTGATGAGGTCACCATGGTGAGACTTTTTGTGATCTTGTTATTGGTAAGACAGTTCATGGTGAGCCTCTTTGAATGACTGATTAGTGTTGTTGAACCATGTTGCAGCTCTGAGAGTTAAAACCATTAACTGTTGTTTATTATTGGATCTCATGCAACTCTGCTGTCCCAAACTGAAAGCCACTAGATTGACACAATCCTGATTGACACACATTTTACAAAAAAGACGTTGAACTAAAACCTTGCTTCATCACTCACTTTCAGGAAGCTGTTTTTTTCAGAGCATTTCAGTCTGTTGATTCTCACGCAAATTCTTATTCAACTCTGTGTACCATTCTCAGGTTGTGGTGGCCAGTGATGGTGGTGGCGCTAGCAGAGCTAGCAGTGGCTTATTGGACGTGTTAAGGATCCTATGGAAAGACTTCCTGCAGTGCTACTCATGCCCTGCCCTCCTGGCCTGGTCGGTGTGGTGGGCCCTCTCTACTTGTGGCTACTTCCAGTTGGTCAACTATGTTCAGGCCCTGTGGGAGAAGGTCCTGCCCTCCCAGGAGTTTGAGATCTACAATGGATACGTGGAGACAGTCTCCACCTTGTTAGGTAAACTTGATAATGAAGTACCATTTCAGAGTAATTTGAACCTTCCAGAGTGAACCTGAGCAGATACTACTTGAACTGATCAAATAATAGTCTTGTGTTACCATACTTCCAGGAAGCAGACGCTGATCAAATAATAATGCACATTTCTATTTCCGTTTCAAAACATTTTGTTTGTCTGCCGACTGACCACGATCCTGGTGTCTGTTCATAGGTGCGTTAGCAGCCTTCGGGGTGGGCTCCATCAAAGTCTCCTGGGCAATCTGGGGAGAGTTGGCTCTCTGCATCTTCTCAGTGGTCATGGCTGTGGCTGTGTACCTCATGGACACCATCAGGAACATCTGGGTGTGCTACATCTCCTACGTGGTCTTCAGAGCTACCTACATGCTACTCATAACCATCGCTACGTGAGTAGGACAGACAGCCAACCTATAATACATGCTGATCCTAACCATCGCCATGTGAGTAGGACAGACAGACAGACAGACAGCCACTGAAAACCATTTGATATCCAGGGATTGAAAGTTTGTTATTAATGGTGATGTGATTGGACTTAATTGTAATCATTGCTGTAGGCTTCTGCTGTAGCTAGCTGTCTACCTATGATATATCTTAACAGTGTATTCAATTGAATCTTTCAACTGTGTATTCAAACTCCACTTTTTTATGTTTTAAATTGTATTTGTAAAGAAAATATTTTCTGCTCCATCAGGTATCAGATTGCAGCCAACCTGAGTATGCAGCGATATGCCTTAGTGTTTGGAGTGAACACTTTCATCGCCCTGCTGTTTCAGACTCTGCTTACTGTTGTGGTTGTGGACACTGTCGGGCTGGGCCTGGACATTTTCCCACAGGTAACTTATCTAAAGATAACTATCCATGATGTTTGGATGGAAGTGATGGTTTGTTTTTCAAAAGGGTAGTATTACTGTTGCAACACTGACGTAGCTTTAATAAATATTTTCTCTCTCTCTCACAGTTTCTCATATACGCCAGCTACTTTGCTGTGATCGCAGTGATCTTCCTCATGGCCGGGCTGTACAAGCTGGTGTTGAGGAGAAGATCCCAGCCAGCGGCCCAGCCTCAGACTAATAGTGGAGAGACTGAGTCAGAATGCCTTACTAGAGACTCTCCTCCCCTCAATGAGCTGCAGCAGATCACAAGGGCATGACTACCTGCTTATGGTGCGGTACTACAAAGAGGAACGCGTCAATTCCATTTAAATTCAGTCGATTCAGGACCCCAACCCTGGTCGTCACACTATGCCAGTGGGTTGTACACCTTCGCTTGCTCAAGCACATCATTCATGGATTGTGTGCAGGCCTAAAAACACTTGCTGAGCATAACATTGAATGTTATGATATGATAGCCTTATGGGGTTAATGAGGTGTAGTTGGCCTAAATTTAGGCTTTGTTTTGTCACACAAAAGCTTTATTTGTGGTGTGTGTGTGTGTTGTATAATGGTACTGTCAGACTACTATTTACTTCGCCTTGGTCACTTTACGTCGTTGTCTTAACTACCAAAGTAAGTCAATTGATAAGCAATCAATATTACATTCTGAGCTGCTGGAAAGATGTTACAAATTATGAATTTAAAGGAGTTCAATTGTTGCAAATTACTTTTTTATATATATATATATAAATTTACCCATTGAAGTATTGAATCAAATGTTGCCAATAGAATTGTCAAGTGTCTGAAGGTAAATATTTGCATCTAATATTTAGGTACTAAAGTACTAACCATACTATACATTCTACATGAGAATGAAAAATGTAAGTGATATGTACTGTATATTATTGTACTCTAATCCCTGGTCTTGGATGTAGGTCTACTACTGAAGAAGTGGTTCTTATATACTATACTGTATTAATACAAATCCCAGTAGTTGAAACATGGCTGAGCCCTGTAGCAGATGGCTGAAGATATAATTCATGATTATGTGCACTGAGCGCTGATTCATTGTTGAGTGGTCACTGAAAGACCAAAAGCACCCTACAGTACATGTTATAACTTATACGTTACACAACGTGCTGACTCCATATGTTACGAGAGCATAAACAAAAATGATAAAACGACATTAGCCTAGCTCTAATATACTGTTAAACCATCAATGTATACAGGTACAAGTCAATATTTGAATCAGGTTTTTGTCTACTTTCAAAAGCACTGTGCACATTTTTAATGAGGATCTTGTCATCTTCAATCATGTTTGTAACATATTTATGTCATGCTACTAAGGCCTAGATTCAATCAGATCAAGTGTAAACGTGTGAAAGCCGACACCCGCATAGCTGATGTTTTTGGCGGTGTCGGAGGTGTAACTGTTATTGATCGTTGTCCCGAAGCCACACCCGTCCCACTCACTTTAGACGTTCAGAACGAGAAAGTGTAGGCTATATAGAAATAATTACGGTCCAATTGAAAAATCATTAAACTAAATAATGAGGATTTCTATCATCCTAATCGAGGTGTAGATTACAGCTCACGTTCCAGTGTTCGAACTTCTCTTTAACGCGACTCTTTATGTATAATGCCGCGAGCCGCTTGTGGATTGATCTGATTGAATAGAGCCCTACATTGTTATAGTAGACCTTTTACGGATCAAGTAATTCATTAATTTTGTATTTTTACAATACATGTTAGTTTTGAGTTCATGATCACTACATTCGCTCTTCAGTTTTCCCTGTTTTTATAATGTGTAATATGTTTTATTTTTCAACAAACAAAATAGTTTAGTATAAAATGGTAATAAATGTGGGACATTTATTTTTTCTGAATACAAACATTTGTGCTTATGTCACCAAGCATGCATCGTAATATCAATATGTATTTAAAACAACAACTCAAGTCAGAGTTTAAGGCTAACTTACGCTTTTATTCTGGTTACAGAAATATAAAAATGTGGCTTCTAATCCAGATACTGGATGTTGATAATCAATTATGAATATTTATTAGGTTATCATTGCAATTACCATATAATGTCTATGTAATTAGTACAGTAACTACCTAGTCATTGATATACTGTAACAAAGTGCTACCTCATTAACGTTCAAATAGGCATTTGAGAAGGAAGAACGGGGTGAATCATTGCATTTTTTTATTTGGTATTTTTAACATTCATAAATTAAATGCATTCTCTCTGGTAAACAAGCACATTGACAACAGTCAGAACTGGAGCCGTCATTGCAGAGTTTCAGGAAAAGCCACAGTCAAAGTAAGATGAAATGTGACAATGTTCTGGATGAAATACAACTTCTCACAAAAAGGCCCGAGGTTCACAAGTACAGAGGAGAAAAAAAAAGAGTTCAGACGGAGAGGCTGGACATCTGAACAAAACATATAAATAGGTAGAAAACATTCCTTGATCTACATCTGAATATAAACTATATTTATAAAAACTACTGCATCAAAATTCAACACAACCTCTTCTAATGTTCTCTAACCTACACTTGGTGAGGTCCAGCACTACAATCCCCATGGTAACATTCCCACTAGAACAGCCACAAAGTGTATCCAAAGAGCTAGTGTATAGTTTCTACTTCACACATTCAACAGTCCAGTATGAAAGCTATGGATAACGGCTACTCTTCACACATTCAACAGTCCAGTATGAAAGCTATGGATAACGGCTACTCTTCTTCCTCAATGTCCTCAGACTCTGTAGAAAGAAAGAGATTAGCAATATTACCAGTCAGTGACTGCTGTTATAACATGTTATAACCACTTAAGATAGAAGCCATAGCCATTCTGTATCACGGGATATCACTAAGGATGTAGAATTGCCCTGGGGTTGGAAGAGTGTGTGTGTGTGGCTCTCACCTGCTGTGATGGAGTGGTTGAGTTGAGCTAGCATTCTCAGCATGAATGAGGCAGGCACAGTGATGGTGTTCCTAGTCTCCTCCAGCATCAGTTCATTACGGAAGGTCACCTACAGGACACAATGGCTTCATCAATGTCACTATGATGACATCCCTTCTTTCCCCCATCCACACATATTTGTTTGATTGTAAAGCACACGAATCAGTGGAGGCTGCTGGGGGGGGGGGACGGCTCATGATAATACATGTATTTATAATGTCACACCTCTTCAGCGTGTTCTCTGTTGAATGATGGGGATTCCTCCATGGGGGACCAGATCTTGATGTTTGAATCTATCCCTGATGTGGCTAAAACTGGAGAGAACAGAATAAGAAAAAGAAGGAATATACTGGTAACTGCCAAAATAAAGGAAACCCCAACATAAAGCGTTTTAAATGGCCGTTGGGCCACCACGAGGCAGAACAGCTTCAATGCACAATGGCATAGATTCTACAAGTGTCTGGAACTCTATTGGAGGGATACAACACCATTCTTTCACAACAAAAATCCATCATTTGGCGTTTTGTTGACGGTAGTGGAAAATGCTGTCTCAAGCGCCGCTCCAGAATCTCCCGTAAGTGTTCGATTGGGTTGAGATCTGGTGACAGACGACCATGGCGTATGGTTTACATCGTTTTCATGCTCATCAAACCATTCGGTGACCACTCGTGCCCTGTGGATGGGGGCATTGCTATCCTATGGAGGCATAGCCATGGTGGCCAAAATAATGGCCTACCCAGCATTTTTATACATGACCCTAAGCATGATGGGATGTTAATTGCTTAATTAACTCAGGAACCACACCTGTGTGGAAGCACCTGCTTTCAATATACTTTGTATCTCTCATTTACTCAAGTGTTTCCTTTATTTTGGCAGTTACCTGTATTTTCAATGGGAAAATGGAAAGTCACGGCCTTCAAGCCTTTTGAATTGCAAGAGCCAGACTTTGTGTTCACAGACTGGGTGTTCACTAAACCAGTGTCAGAAGTAGTGGACTCACGTGGTTCGTAGGGGTGTGGCTGCAGACAGTTGACAACGTGCTGGTCGGCCTCCAGCAGCATCAGGTGTTCCCCTGTCTCTCTGTCCCAGACGAAGATGTGACCACAGTCTGAGCCGCTCAGCACAAACTGGTCTCCCCAGAAACAACACTGATTGGTCTATAAACAACAACAACAACAACAACAACAAGAGCTCAAATGAGTATTCCACATAGCTACTTCATTGTACGTTAAATATAGCTGACAAGAAGTTGAAGCCGTTATCGCCACATTATTTAAAATCTGTAACCTTGCTCAAGGTCCCCCTCTGGTGGACTAAATCATTACTTCACGCTTGTCTTAATCCTCAGTACTGTTAGACTGTACTGTACCATAGTCCTGGAATTACGGTGGCCCTTGTAGACCTTTTCTACCGAGGGCTTCCCGATACGGCGAGTCTCGCAATCCGCCAACTCTTTCTTCTCTTTCCGCCGGCGGAAAATCTCCTGGATCCTTGCCGCCGCAGAACGCCTTTCGGAAGGATATACAACATGTCTGTAGAGTCATTAAATCCGATCAAATTCCAGCCACGTGAGAAGTGTAACCTCTGTATCGCAGGTTTGATTGAATGCACAGGGCAACAAGGAAACACCCAACATCAGCATAGCATGCTAGTTCAAACTGTTCTATCAACGTCCTTTAAAACTACGGATCTGACACACATCCATTGTTAGTTAGGGTTAGGGTTGTTGTTGTTGCAACAGCAAATAATTACCTGAGTACTCTTTCCCCTAATTCTGATCCTCTCAAATTAAATCTATGGGAGGAAGGGAACAACACATTTACTTTAATAGCCAGACAGTGCTCTAGTAGTTCATTGATTAACTGTATAGGCCAGCTATGCGTCAGTCAACGCAATCACAGTCCCAAACCTTTGCATCCATTCTCCAGGGGGCTGTGGTGTGGACTCCTCTCCCATGCCCTCCACCTCCGACTGGCTGAGGAATGAGGTCTGCCTGGTGTCAGACACCTGCTCTGGGCCCCTCATCCGCGGGGGTTCACCGCTGGAGAAGTCCAGTTGGATGGTGCTGCTAGTGGTGCCCTGGTTGCTGTATGTCAGACTCAGGACTGGTTCCCCAGAAGACGGTTGGAAACTTCCTGTCCCCATGCCACTCCTACGGCTCCGCAGGCTCTCCACGGATGAGGAGGAGTCAGAGGAGAAGCTGGCTGTTGATGCTAGTTGGGACGGGGCTAGCACCATAGCCTCCTGGTGAAGCCCCCTACCTTGTGGAGCTGGAGGTGCTGCTGCTGCAGGGTCTACCCTGGGTTGTGTCTGTGTCTGAGGACGGGCTCCTCTGTTGTTCTGGGCCTCGCTGGCATCCTCAAACCAGCGTGACAACATGTCTGACATCCTCTGCATCAGAGACACGCCAGGCCTGGACTCTCCTACAGGACACAGGAGGGGGAGGGTTAAAAATCAATCTGACAAATTACTCATAGACAGTGATGTGAAAGTTGACAATCTAATAATATTATGCTTATGTATAATTGTATTGTGTGTATGTGTGTGTGTTAATCCATGCAATAGGACCAAGTGAGAGTGTACTTCTGTCATCGATAGCATGCGTGTCGTCAGCTGTGTTTAGATGAGCGGGGACTTAGTGGGGCGAGGAGCTACTCTTACCGTCCCTCTCCCTCTCGCTTTCTGGTCGTGACAGGGGTCCAGTGTCTGACCAGTCTCCTCTCAGACGCAGACGCTTCTGCGGAGGCTCCTTTCTCTAGGAGAGATTGTTTATTGTTTATTGTTAAAAGGATCCCCATTAGCTGTCACCAAAGTAAACAAGCTAGTCTTCCTGGGGTCCACAAAAAGAAATCACACAACAATGTCAAAACGAAAACAGCACAAAATTATAAACATCATTACCACATCATAAATTAATTCAACCAATTCAATACAACCATTTTTACACTCATAAAGTAAATATGTCCTTTCCTTATGTCCTTTCCTTACAAGATGCAGTGACATTTCATCACTCACAGCACAGCACGGGCACAGGCCTGACAAAAATAACCCCCCTTTCACTATGGCTGAGACCCCCTCCCCCACCCTCCATTAGGGGCTCACATTCCCCAGCCCAGGTTGTCTTAGGCTCTGGCAGGCGGTACCAGGGGTCTCATACACAAGGAGGAGGGGGACAGGGAGGTTCATCTTAGTGCATTTAGGATACACTAGTCCCATGGTGTTTGTACAGGAACGGTGACGTTACCTGGTGTTATATGTATCAAGTTCTGTACAAAATATCCTGTCTCACCCTGCAGATTACCCAGAAGCCCCCTGGCTTATGTGTTCAGCAGCTGTGTGTGTCAGAACACAGCTCAGATGCCTTTCCCTGAACAGACTCAGACAGCAGACCGTTATCTACTGGTGAGCCAAAAATAGCCCAGAGATGGGACAACACCCACCCTCCCGTCAACACACACACACCGCATGTCATGTGGTAGAAGCTTCCAGGAACCAGTGTGAGCGGACAGTCATTGTGTAAACACAAACTATATTCACATTTGATCCAGTCTTTAGTTCTGTGATACACAGTAAGTGAAAGGATGCTTCTAACCTTGTTATCCTGCGATGGTCCGTTCAGCTCGCGGTCCGCATCATCTTTAGGGTCAAACAGGTAGAGATAGTCTGAGGCGTAGCTGGCTAGCACCTCCCTGCCGTCTCTACTGTAGGCCAATGAGGTCACGCGGCATGACTTGTTGACCAGGTGCCTCGGTACGAACCTCGCACACATCCCTGCCACCCCGCTTCCTGTCTGGAAACCTGCAGAGTGGATGAGACGTATATAGGAAATTATTATTTCCCATACAGACAAAAATGTTATTCTCACCACTGTGCCTAAAGAGAATCAAACAGTGATTAACTATGTTATGCACTGTGGTGGTAGGATTCCTTCAAGACTATTGATATTGATAGAATTGTTAGTTCATTTTTAGTTATATGACTGAGTTAATAATTATTATAATCTGGTGGGTGTTTGCTTATATTTGTCCTGTTTCACCCATGTGTGAATCGAAAAATGTGATTGTTTTTGCATATTCCAACTCCGCCTGATACCCCCTCAGAGAGTGGGGTCACAGCCAGCGTCTGCTCAAGGGCACATCAACAGATGTTTCACCTTGTCGGCTCGGGATCCAAACTAAAAACCTTTTCGGTTACCGGCCCAACGCTCTAACCGCTAGGCTACCTGTAGCCGCCATTGAGGTTGTGCATACCTGTTGCTATGGTACCCAGCATTCTCCTGTCATAGATACGGACTGAGCTGTCAGAGCAGCCAGTAGCCAGATAGAAGGATTCCACAGGGGATATGGCCATGGATGTTACTGCTCGCCGACAGTCAATCAGGATGTCCTAATAAAAAAAGACAACAGAAGTTCAAGATATCTTTATAAAGGGAAGTCTGCCAATCGGCATAAACGGTTGTTTGAGTAGTGAGTCAAACTGTTGGTTAAAATGGTGGGGAAAAGTCGTTAGTAAAAAGAAGTTGTCTTTATACATATGTAACTACACAATAAAACGGTAGTAATAATATCATAGTTACATACGAATTGTTAATTTGTCTGTAATAGAGCTGTATTGTCATAATGCGTACCTACCTTTTTACAGGTAGTTTGCAAGCAGCCAGGAGAAACTCGGACATCAAACCACCTGATTGTGCCATCCTCTCCACAGGACAGGAAAGAATGAGGGTCGCTAGGTACCGTCAATATCTACCAATAGAAATAGACAGGCTTTAGAATAGTATAGAACCTGCTCTGATTGGTAAGTCAAATAGAATTAGAATTCCTGTCTACTGATATATGGTCTGTGGGCTTCAGAATAGATTTAGAACCTGCTCTGATTGGTATGTCAAATATAATTATAATTCCTGTCTACTGATATATGGTCTGTGGGCTTTAGAATAGATGACTTTCACTGCAGCAGCATGCCAAGGACTTTATGGTCGACCCACCATTCCTACCTTCCACAGCAATAACATTGAGGTAAATGTGATGTAGATGGAGATGTGATAAATCAGAGAGATTAATCAGCTCTCTCTATTGAATTAAACTCAGACGGTGATACGATTCAATGGCTCGATAACACAGATGCACCCCTCACCTCGTAGGCGGCACCGTTATGACAGTGATACTGTAACACAGGGTCCATGTTGGAACCCCTTTCTACGTTGGTGAGGAAGATCTTGCCGTCGGCTGCTGCGGACACGATC
Organism: Thymallus thymallus; assembly: GCA_023634145.1. Lineage (NCBI taxonomy): Eukaryota > Metazoa > Chordata > Actinopteri > Salmoniformes > Salmonidae > Thymallus > Thymallus thymallus. Next base: position 16,767,342 of record CM042419.1, read on the forward strand.
ATTCTGTCGTTGGTTTGGGGCATGAACTTGGCACTGAAGATATTGGATCGATGCCATGATGTAATGGATGCCTTGACCTGGAGAGTGGGAAAACAGTGGAGGACTTTATATTAGCACATATACTGTCCGTCTGTCTCTTCTGTGTCAATATGAATAATAGGTTGAAGCATGTTGTACGGCACCTTGATAATAAACAATGTTTTAGCAGTTTTTTTATCTTACTTTTCGGCTGTATGGGTTCGTGATGACCAATTTGTCATCATCTGATCCAGATAAGATGTATTCTCCTGTGTCGTTCCAGCATATTGTATTGACCTGTCATGAAAAACAATAACAGTTTAAAAACACAGGATGATATCATACCATTATCACGCTGCACTTACACTGGTAATCATTTCTGCTGTTGGTTACTTACAGAGCCCTCATGTACATCAAGAGTGGCTTCAAGTTTCAGTCTTTGAACAAACTCTTTTCTTCCTAAAGGAAATCATTATTATACCATAAGAACAGTTTTAGGTATCCCATAAGGTAGTCCCTTTAACAAAAATATTATTTTATCCAACACAAATGTCTAAATACAATAAGTATTCTTTGTAAAGTATGAATTTATATAAAACAATGCTAATAAAAGAACAGTGCGTCTTAGATAAATTCCTAGTGCAAGGCAGTAGGCTGTTGTAAAACATGTTACTTACACAGTGACAGATACAGTACAATTATATGACAATAAAGTAGTATTTAGAATATTGGTACATAATATATTGAATGAAAACCTTTGTCTCACCTAAGTAGTTACTCCTTGTAAAGTTGTTTATTTTGTTGGAACCGATGGTGCGTTTCCTAATATCCCAAATTAGATTGTTGGTACAGGGCATGGTGTCGAAACACTGTCCGCCTTACAAACAACACACTTTGTGCAAGTATTACTGAAATATCTCCACGGAATAAGTTTAAGTCATGGTGTCTTACAATTTAGGCTACACATTAATTTCTTTCTGGACTCCTCTTCACTTATAGATCAGTCGCTACAATTGTCTAAATGTTGTATCGTCGTCTGGCTGGCAGACTTTCTCGAATGAACAAATCTATAGAACACACTGTAAAGTTTCACGTTGGTTTCTCATGAAGAAGGTCGTGCTGATGGTATGTAGCCAGGGAACGTGAGCACTGCGCATGCCCAGATTAGCCCCCCCAAACTCCATGCCCCTCCCTGTTTTGACCCCCCCTACTTCTTGAACCCAAAATGTATTATTGAACTCTTTGTGATGACCGGCCTGTGAATTAGCCTGTGAAAGCACGAGTTAATTTTTGTTATGGTAGAAATGAGATAGTAATAATAATATTAATAATAATAATAATACACATTGAATTTATAAAGTGCTTTTCATTGAAAAACAATATCAAAGTGCCAGTATTTACATAATAACCTTATAATAAATATTATAATAATAACCATAGATTCGAGTTTCATCAGACAGAAACCTCACCTTCCTATCTGTGTTAAATCCATTGGGTCAGTTGATAATGGGTTTTATGTCATTTGAAAGTGTGTCTAGCTTCAGTTTATTTTTTTTACATTGTATGACGTGTGATTTCTTGGAAAGTGAAAAGTAGGATGGGCTTACTGTCCCCCCTGTCTGATCCGTTCAAGTAGCCCAATGACAGGGTGTACCGGTGGTACAGTAAAGCACATCACATACTACTTTGATACTAAACTGTTGGTGCCAAGTTTCAACAGTCTCCAGACATGGCTTTGGTGGGAGTTAGAACTTCATACCACAGGATTCTTAACCAGATAGAGCTTCTACTACCTCATAAACTGAGACCCATTTACAACCATCCTGCAGGTAAGGACATTATCAATATTACAACTTACCTGGCTGTCTCTGTATCACTCTCCTCACGGCGTCTGGTGATTAGATTAATGTCTCCTCCCTGTTGTCTATTGATTCATGTCTAAAAGTCTCCCCATTTTCAGAATACACTTCTGGATGTATTATACTCTTCTATTTGGTAAAGAAGAGTGGTGTTCAATATAGTCACTAACCTCACCCTTATCAAGTACGTTATTTCATGGACAAATGGGCAAATTAATGACTGAACAAAAAGTGTGTTTGTAAACTTACAGTAGCAGTGAATTTGGGTTTGAGAATGGACCCCTGGTCACAAGTGACCTCTGTGTTGGGGTTATTGTCAATGGAGAACACATAGTTTTATTCTAGTAGAGTTGGAGCGAACATAGTTTTATTCTAGTAGAGTTGGAGCGAACATAGTTTTATTCTAGTAGTGTTGGAGCGAACATAGTTTTATTCTAGTAGTGTTGGAGCGAACATAGTTTTATTCTAGTAGTGTTGGAGCGAACATAATTTTATTCTAGTAGTGTTGGAGCGAACATAGTTTTATTCTAGTAGAGTTGGAGCGAACAAAGTTTTATTCTAGTAGTGTTGGAGCGAACATAGTTTTATTCTAGTAGTGTTGGAGCGAACATAGTTTTATTCTAGTAGTGTTGGAGCGAACATAGTTTTATTCTAGTAGAGTTGGAGCGAACATAGTTTTATTCTAGTAGTGTTGGAGCGAACATAGTTTTATTCTAGTAGTGTTGGAGCGAACATAGTTTTATTCTAGTAGTGTTGGAGCGAACATAGTTTTATTCTAGTAGAGTTGGAATTGCTTCAATGTGACATGACGAGTGTGTAGCTGAATATAACTTTGAGGTGAATGAGGACAAACAGTCTTTATGCTGCCCAGTCTGTCTGTCACATGCAGACTGCCCCCTCTGTCTGTCACGTGCAGACTGCCCTCTCTGTCTGTCACGTGCAGACTGCCCTCTCTGTCTGTCACATGCAAACTATCTGAATGTTGATGAGCCAGTACACAGAGCCCTTCTTCCAGCACTGGGGAGAAAACAGAGACGGACTGGCCATAGGGCAATTCTGGCAAATGCCAGATGGGCTGGTCCATCTTTAGCCTAGTGAGCCAGTCAAAATTATGTGTTTTGCCAAAATTATCATTATTTGGCTAATACTGAAACTGGGGTGTCTCAAGGGAAAAAATGGTCCGGTGTAGAAACCTCAAGAGAAAAAAATAGGCCAGTGTATTAGAAATGCTTGGGCCAATTTCTGGTCCCAGTCCATCCCTAGGCCCCAGGGCTGAGTTATAGAAGGGTGTCAATGTGTCTTGAAGGGTGTAGAGAGAGGGTTGTTCAAAGCAGTGGTTCTCAATTTCTTGTTCATGGGATGTTGTGAATATAAAAATAGGTTGGCACCAGATAATTCAGAGGGAAGTCAGTATGAGACACGAAATTAACAATGTATAGTTTATTAAACAACCAGTCTAGCTATCAAATAGACAAAAGAAGGGAAGCCTATGAATGGACAATAGGCGTGTAGCTAAACGACGTTTATGCCACTACATGCTGGCTTTCTTCAATAAATGATCGCCCTTGGCAAGTTATCAATTGGCAAGAAATTGAAGTAAAGGGTGACCAGTGGAAGGAGGACAGACACAAGCTAAGGGTACGAGAATGACAACAGGTGGATTTAACCAGTCACTTTCAATGTCGCCTCATCTTAAAACCTTTACTACAACGAGTCAGGTGGCACAGTTCAACGCATGACAACTTCTGTCACTTCACAGGAAGTCTGAGGCCTACTGGTTCATTTGGCGTAACATTTTACTGTGGAATCAACCAACCTTTTGCACAAAACTAAATGTCACATAAACCACTGTAACATTATGTATTCAGCGCAACTGTCACTGCTAACCTTATAATAATGAACCTTAATAATGAATCCATGTTTTGTTTCGTCTGTAGGTCCAAAGACAGTTTTCTTCTGGGCACCAGTGTGTAAATGGGTAAGTGTTAAAACATTTGCAGCAAAGACATTTTGAGGGTTCGGAGAGTTTAACATTTCAGTCATTGAACAGATGCTCTTATCCAGAGCGACTTGCAGTACTGGGTGAATATATTTTTGTGCTAGTCCTTCATGGGAATCAAACCCACAACCCTGGCATTGCAAACACCATGCTCAGTCAACTGAGCCACATGGGAAATTAAGACTGGACAGAGGCAGCATGCAGGAACTCTTAAGAAGCAATTGCATGTAAGAGAGGAAATGGGAGTTAATAATAATGAATTAGTAATGCCTGACCTGTGTCTACAAATTCCTGTCTGTCTGGTGAACTGATTGAGATGGAGGTCTCCTAGAGAAGGAAGTCACATTTTAGAAGCTCAGTTAATGTTCCACTCTCTACAGATAATGTTCCACTCTCTACAGATAATGTTCCACTCTCTACACTTTCCGACCCTGTGTTACACATTTAAACAGTGTCTCATGTGCTGGGCATTATATAATGGTCCTATGATGTAGTACAAATATGCATGGTTGTGTAATCCCCCGTCTCTCTCTCTCTCTCTCCCTGTATCTCTCTGCCTCTCTCTCTATTTATATTTTTATCTCTCTCTTTCTCTCTCTGTCCCTCTCTCTCTCTTTCTCTGTCTGTCTGTCTCTCTCTCTCTTTCTACAGGGTCTGGTTTTTGCGGGTCTGGCTGATATGACCCGACCAGCTGATAAACTGAGTCTCTCTCAGTCAGGAGTACTCATGACCACAGGTAATGGAGCAACGAGGACAGAGTGGACAGGAAGTGTGTGTTTGTGTGTTGTGTGTTGTGTGTACGTGTGTGTGTGTGTGTGTGTGTGTGTGTGTGTGTGTGTGTGTGTGTGTGTGTGTGTGTGTGTGTGTGTGTGTGTGTGTGTGTGTGTGTGTGTGTGTGTGTGTTTGTGTGTGTGTGTGCATGCATGTGTGTGTGCAAGTGTGTGTGTAGCTTGATGACCCTTCAGAGGAACAGTTCACTGATAGAATTACTGGCATGGATTCAGACCTGGTGGCATGGAACTTTCACACCTGTCCTCGTATCATGGGTTTTCCATCGCTGCTTTGTAAAAGCCCCACTGACTGTTAACACGGACTGTAACGGTATGTCCCTGTGTCCTTAAATTACACATCACAGCCCGTGCCTGTTTGAGACTACTCTATCTCAGACTATTTTCAATTAGAGATGATCCTTGGATACGGTTAGTTACAATCCACTACAGGAGGTTTTAAACGACTGGTAGTCATTAGCTGATTATTTGTTATGGTATGGAGTTAGGTAGTGAGCAGGGCATAGTTATACAATCCATTTTCCTCTTCCAACCCCACCCCTAGGTGGCAGCAGCAGCAACCGGGTCAGGTGCTGGGCGGTGCTAGCCAGGTGCTGGGCGGTGCTAGCCAGGTGCTGGGCGGTGCTAGCCAGGTGCTGGGCGGTGCTAGCCAGGTGCTGGGCGGTGCTAGCCAGGTGCTGGGCGGTGCTAGCCAGGTGCTGGGCGGTGCTAGCCAGGTGCTGGGCGGTGCTAGTCAGGTGCTGGGCGGTGCTAGCCAGGTGCTGGGCGGTGCTAGCCAGGTGCTGGGCGGTGCTAGCCAGGTGCTGGGCGGTGCTAGCCAGGTGCTGGGTTACAGCCAGGCCTAGGACCTCTAGACATGACAAGAGTAGTGACAGTTGTAGGCTGGCTAGGTAGATTCTTAACATTTGTTAATGACCTTAAAAGTTACTTGAATTCACAAGATAGGATATCATTGTCCAATCTATGAGTGGCGAGAAGTGAGTCTCTCGCATTGGACTGCATCGGAGCCAAGTGTTTGCACCACGTGGAAATCACACAAAGCTAATATTGGATTTGTATAAGCATTATGCAACACTAACACATTTCTGAAGCAGAAACAACATTCAGATGCTCCGTCTTTACCTGTCTCTTTACCTGTCTCTTTACCTGTCTCTCCACTATTTTACAGGTGTTATTTGGTCCAGATGGTCCCTGGTCATCATTCCCAAGAATTGGTTTCTGTTTTGTTGCAACTGTTTTCTTGGAGCGTCAGGAGCCACCCAACTCTTTAGAATCTGGATGTGAGTGGAAGAGACAGAGTTAGATACCGAGCTACACATGAACATGTGCCCTGCAATTTGACATACACTGTGATTCAATTTGATTTGATATCTATGGGCCCTATTCAATCAAACCATAATATGGGGGAAAATCATAATAATTTGTTGACGGGATGTACTGTATTTCAGTCGTTGTCTGACAACAGGCTTGTTCAATACACAGTACTGCTCTGAAGGGCAAAGTGTGCTTGGTCACACATTTATGACAGCTAGTGACATTGTCCTTGGGCTTTGCCTTCTTTATTGTGGTTTAAACCAGGCACATTATATGTCAAGTCTTCTGCCCTTGTGTGTTTCCTGTCAACTGAGTGAGACAGAGATAAATGTAGATCCTGTTCTGTCTCTATGGATACAACACTAAATAAGTATGTGGTGTCTACTGCTTTGGAACACGTGCTACATTTGAGTTAGCTAACTGGTCCTAAAAGTTATATTTATTTCTGTGAGACTACTAGACTACTCTTTATCTATTTCTCTTTCATTTGGTTACACTTTAAAAACAGAGATACGGATACATTGATAAAGTCTGCCAGGGTCCTTTTCTGAATGTAAAGGATTGCATGTCTGAAAACTTGTCTTTGGCTCTGAGACCTATGATTGTAGTCTGTTTGAACCTTTGTTTTGGTTTGTTAAGGTCGGAGGTCAACCCTGTCCCTTTGTGTTTCTAGGTACCAACAGGAAGTAAAGAAGCAACAGGAAGCAGAGGCTTCTGAATTTAAAATAAAGCAGTTAGCAGAACCCCATCCATTGTTGGATTATTTAGAACTAGCGACACAAACTAACTAGTGAATCTGCTTACCTTGATTAAATTCAATTTCATCTTTGAGGACTTCAACCACCACAGAATCTTCCAACTCAATAACACCCCTCCCTCAGCAAAGCACAATTCATGCTGTTATTAAATATGTGATTAGAGGCTAAGAAATGTAAACATTTACAAATTCACACAACACTTTAAAGATGGTGAATGTTTGAGTCTGATGATGGTTAATGTTATCATTTTGAACGTTAACTCTTTGTTTTAGCTCTTTGTCTGATTTTAGGACGCTGTGGTATGTACATATTTATTGAAAATTGATAAAAACTGTTCCTGACCTGAAGAAACCTTTCTCATGTGCATGAGGTTAATGGCCAAAGTCATCACACTGAGCTAAGTTAAAACAGATGTGTGGCTTCATCAGTTTATTGTTTACATTGGGTCTTTGCCATGTGCAGTCCACAATCACATGTTGGGTGCATTCAACATGACACAACGTTTTGGAACGTTCAGATAGAAATATGTAATATAGAACAAACATGTCTCTCCGACATGTAGACTAACCTGTACACAACAGTTGGCAACTGAACATGGCCCTATTTTCTAGGAAATGCGAAATGGGGTGGGCTCATAGGGTGGGCTAACTCTCCCTACCAATGGCAGTGGGTTTGGGGCGGGGTTTATATTTCGGTACCGCCCCTCAGGTGACACCCCTAGATAATAGATTTGGCACAATGGCAAGAGGAGCCTGCTTTCTGACAATGGTTAATACAGGCTATTCTGTATTCTAGTTACAGTCAATCAATGACAGGGTGTATTAGTGCTACAATACAGCACATACTATTTCTTTATTTTGAACTGTCGGTACCAATTCAACAAAAGTAGGAAATAAAACTCCAGTCTCCAGACATGGCTTTAGTGGGAGTTAGAGCTTCATACCACAGGATTCTTAACCAGATCGAGCTCAAACTACCTGCTAAGCTGAGACCTTTCTACAACCATCCAGCAGGTAAGGAAGGAAATCATTATTATCAGGCTCACCTCAACATAAGATATCTGCATCACTTCCACTGTTCTAACTGTCTCACCATTTTACAGTACAGACACTATACTGTATACTCATACACATTTTCAATATTTTTTAATATTTATAATGTAAATGAAGCCTGCTGTTTGTGCATACTTAGGGTGCGTTCGTACCCTACATGAAAACAGCCTAACCAGCTCTGCTAGGGCGAGTAAAATGGTCAGAGTGAGGTGTTCTCTCATTTGTGTCTGGAAGTAGCAAGCTAGCAAACGAGGCAACGTTAGCCAGTTAACTTGGGTGCTTGACTGCCGTTGTGTGGTCAGAACGCTCGGATCAACCCTACTCCTTGGCCAGTGCGTCCAGTGTGCGCTCTGAACGCTCCGACAAAGCTCTATATAGGAACGCCCAGAACGCACTCTGAGTGCATTCTGTCACTCCAGATTGAATTTACGAACATTTACAACGAACGACTGGTGGCGTCCATAGATACAGAACAAAAAGACTGAACGACTGGGTCGCGTCTCTGGCAACCGAACCGATAGAACGGACGACTAGCCGGCGTGGGTAGCAATCCTAGATTTGTGTCGGGACTATATCTTGTGGAAGGATAAAACAGTATGATTAAATTAATCAAAAATAATGAAGTCGAGAGCCGGCAAACCGTGCCAATATATTGTCCAAACACCGGCTTCGAGGCCATTATCACTTTTATACAAGGGGTTACCAACATAATACAATAATGATTGACATATTTTCATTAAAAACGTTATTTTGATTCATGTATTTATACAACGGGTTACCAACATATTCAAATAATGATTGACATATTTTCATTAAACGTTATTTTAATTAATTGATTCATACTATGTCATCCTTCCACAAGATATAGTCCCAACACAAATCTAGGGTTGCTACCCAAGCCGGCTGGTCGTTCGTTCTGTCGGTTCGGTTGCCAGGGACGTTATGTTCTGTATCTATGGACGCGACCAGTCGTTCGTTCTAAACGTTCTATTGCCATACTGCCTGGCAACGTTCTTATCCCTTGCGTGCTAGCTAGCTAGCCAACTACTGCTAACTTACAGTCACGTCAAACAGTGCAGCCAGAATAACAGAAAAGTAGCCCCATTTTCATTTGTTTAAGATGTTTTCTAGTGACATTTATTTGGAACCATCCATGACGAGCTGATGATCCGCGATTTCGCCTGGCATAGAAAATGTGTTCCCATCGTCAGGACACTGTTCAGAGGAGCTTGTCAACAACACAGCTAACACAATCACTTCAAACGGAAGCTGGAAAGACTACAAACTAGCTGCACTTCGTTTCGTTGTAACTTTTTTAAATTGACATTTCATTGTATATATCCATAAAAATTATGCCAACTGATTCATGATTTCGACAGGCTGAGAAACGCTGCCTGCCTGTCTGTGCCGACTCCCGACAAGTTCATTACTATTACACCTGGGGACTGAATTTGAATATTGAAACAACTTTGCAAATGTTGGAGATAGATAGCAAGGTGTATACAAATGTGAGAAAATGTCTACATGCTTTTTACAGTGGAGATTAAGTTTATACATTGCCTGGCTGGGCTGATGAGACAGTGTATTGCTCAGTCAATGGAACAGAGTATATAGGCATTTTAATGTAATAGATTTAGGGTGCGTTCGTAAATTCGCTCTGTCTATCTACTCCGATTTTAGAGCACTCTCATCAGAGTGCAGAATAACGGATGAATTTACAAACACTCAACACCTGTTGAATATGGACAGTGTCAGTAAACCTCTGCAAAAAAGCGTAAGTTGTTGCCAGCAGCACCTTTACAGTCACCAACGCTCTGGATAACATGAAAACAGTCTAATCAGCTCTGCTAGGGCGTGATAAATGGTCCGAGTGAGGTGTTCTCTCATTTATGTCTGGAAGTAGCTAGCAAACTAGCTAACTTTAGCCAGTGGATCAACCCTACCCCTCGGCCAGAGAGTCCAGTGTGCACTCTGAACGCTCTGAGAATGAAACCTTATGAACGCCCAGAGCGCACTCTGAGCGCTCACTGGCACAACAGAGTGAATTTACAAACACACCCTTAGCCGGTGGTAACTTGTGGAATAGACAATCGCTGGAATGCTTTCAAAAAGGAAAAACTGACTGCTATCATTTACTGACAAACAACAAGAGCATTAAACATTTGTATCAACAGAAATATATAAATGGTCATATGAACTATGCACGTTGCATATGAATGAGTGCTCTAAACTTAGACTTGAAACTTAGAGTTGAAACCTACAGTAGTAGTGCATGGACTTTGGATGGGGGACCCTTGGTCAGTACTAGTCAGTCCTAGGCTTGCAAGCCATGTGCAACCTTGACATTAAGGTTATCTTAAATGGGACAAACATAGTTCTATTAAAGCAGTGTTGGTATAGCATCGACGTCAGTCTGTAGCTGAATTTAACTTGGAGGTGAAGCAGGACTAACAGTGTTGATGCTGCTTGAATGCTGATGAGGGAGTACACAGGGCTCTTCTCTCAGCCCTGGGGAGTTAGGACTCACATATGGAAGAGTGTTAATGTGTCTTGAAGGGGGTATACAGAAGGTTGTTCCAAGCAATGGTTCTCAATTCCTGCTTCATGGGATATTGTTAGTTAATATCAAAATAGTTTGGGAGCATAATGATGCAGAGGAACATCAGTATGAGTTTAAAATCTAAATGAAGATGAAAAGGAAATCAATTAAGTAAAACCATATTATTATAGTTTATAATTCAACCAGTCTAGCTATCAAATAGACCAGAGAAGGGGAGACTATGAATGGACAATAGGTGTTAAGCTATATGACGTTCAACCACCATATCTTATCTTTATATTTCACTCCTCAGCAACAATGAAACGATTTAGCAGTTTAAGGCTGCACAACGTTTATCTGTTTATGGAACGTCTGCTTTGGCATATCCCACTGGGCACAGATGTCAATTCAACGTCTATTCCAAATTGGTTCAACTTAATTTAATTTGAAATGACATGGAAACAATGTTGATTCAACCAGTGTGTGCCCAGTGTGATCTCTCTGTTGCGGTATCAACCAACTGTTTACACAAAACTAACTCTCACGTGAATCATTGTAACCTTGTGTAATGGTACTGAACTCTAATTTCTAACCTTTCCAAATAAACCATGTAATGTTTCCCTTTGTAGGCCCAAAGACAGTTTTCTTCTGGGCACCAGTGTGTAAATGGGTAAGAGTTGATATATTTAAGAAGTGTCTCATGTACTGGACATCTTATAATGGTGCTAAAAGTATGCATGGTTGTGTGATATATATATTCTCACTCACTCACTCACTCACTCACTCACTCACTCACTCACTCACTCACTCACTCACTCACTCACTCACTCACTCACTCACTCACTCTCTCTACCTCTCTCTCTACCTCTCTCTCTACCTCTCTCTCTACCTCTACCTCTACAGGGCTTGGTTATGGCAGGCATGGCTGATATGACACGGCCAGCTGATAAACTGAGTGTCTCTCAGTCGGGAGTACTCATGGCCACAGGTAATGGACATTGTGGGAAAGTGGGGAAAGACTATTTGACATTTACATACATTATACAACAGTAACAGATTCCTGAAGCTAAAAAACATTCAGATGCTCCAACTTTACCTGTCTCTTTACCCATCTCTTTACCTGTCTTGTCGCCCCACTATTTTATAGGTGTTATTTGGTCCCGATATTCCCTTGTCATCATTCAGAAGAACTGGGGTCTTTTTTTTGTCAACGGTTTTCTTGGATTGGCAGGAGCCAACCAACTTGTTAGAATCTGGAAGTGAGTGGGACAGACTCCATAGTTAGACACAGAGCTATGCAAACTGACATGCATGGCAGTGGGCCCCTATTCAATCAAACCCTAGAAGAAGAAAGAAAAGGAACATAAATCAAACATTCTGATGGGGTATATGTCAATCAATGCCATTGTCTGACAATAACATTGTTAATAAATATACAGTACTGCTTTGGAGGGCAAAGTGTGTTTGGTCACAAACAGATGTATTTATGACAGCCCATTGTCCTTGGACATGGTGTCTATACCAGTTTGGAACTTATTCAGACATATTTTACAGACAAGTTGGCAAACTGGTCTTGAGAGAGTTGTATTTTGCTTAAGTTCATATAAAAAAAAAGATATGTTACACTATAGTTTGTATCTTTATTTAACTAGGCAAGTCAGTTAAGAACAAATTCTTATTTACAATGACAGCCATAGTGGTACAGTGCCCCTGGAGCAAATTAGGGTTAAGTGCCTTGCTCAAGGACTAATTGACAGGTTTTTACTTTGTTGGCTCAGGGATTCAATCCAGCAACTTTTCAGTTACTGGCCCAACACTCTGACCACTAGGCTACCTGTCGCCTATGGTAATTTTCCTTCATTTGGTTACACTTTAAAAACAGAGATACAGCTAAATTGATCTGTCAGGGTCCTTTTCTGAATGTAAAGGATTGCATGCCTGCCAACTTGTCTTTGCACTCTGTGATTGTAGTCTGTTTGTAGTCTGTTTGAACCTTTGTTTTGGTTTGTTAAGGTCGGAGGTCAACACTGTCCCTCTGTGTTTCTAGGTACCAACAGGAAATAAAGAAGCAACAGGACGAGAAGGCCCAGATCCCAATCATATAACACACACACCAGAACCCTATCATATAACACACACACCAGATCCCTATCATATAACACACACCCCAGATCCCTATCACATAACACACACCAGATCCCAATCATATAACACACACACCAGAACCCTATCATATAACACACACACCAGAACCCTATCATATAACACACACACCAGATCCCTATCATATAACATATACTTTTCTTCATGTCTTAATCCATTTTTATGCAAAGCCTGTAAAGTCAACCCTCAACAGTCACTAACACACGTGTTATATACAGTATGTATCACAGGTGGCTGGTTGCACCTTAATTGGGGAGGGTGGGCTCATAGTAATGGGTGGAACGGAATACATGGAATACATGGAATACGGAATACATGTCCTCCCCTCAGTAGCCTCCTGTGAGATGTATATAACCAGACCCTATACAACCAGACCCTATACAACCAGACCCTATACAACCAGGGACTGTATTCTGATAGGCCGAATGGATATGTAGAATTGTTTTGAGACCAATGAAATATCTGATTTTGGCTTGAACTGATTTGTGCCCCTTGACTTTTTACTTAGTATTATGTGCAATTGTAATACAGTTGTTTGTAGGATTACATGATTGTTGTAATTTAAATAAAGGAATGTATTTATGAAAGATTTATCTGTAACATAGCTAAAATCATGTATTTTCTGTAGTAGAAATGTTACAACATTGTAGGCCTACAGGCCAGATTAATTAAAGATTTGCTTTCCATTGCTTTTGTTGTTATTCATTTATAATTTATTCACATGTATGTCATATTTTACAATATACATTGTAAACATTACATTATAAACCTTTTGAACATAGATAGCTATAGAACCCTGATATGCTCTATGATTTTGGTTTTAATGTGCATTTCTTTCTGGCCCTTGCCTCACCCATCTCGTCGGCAGTGTGTAGACGCCACCCTGTGGCAATTGGGAAAACTACAGTGCAAGACAGGAAAAGGGAAAATTACTTACCTTCAGTTTACAATTTACAATACATAGCTACAAAGAAAAGCAAGGATGCAGTATGAAACCAGCGCTCTCTTACAATACCACTTATGTAACGTAACTAATTTCTCAATAAAATATTTAGACAAGTGTTTCAATATCACAAGGAGGTTTTTATAGCGTTGTTGCCGAGAGGTTCGTGCACAGTCACGGTGGCCGAGAGGTTAAGGCGTTGGACTCGAAATCCAATGGGGTTTCCCCGCACAGGTTCGAATCCTGTTCGTGACGATTGTTCGCTTTTAGTGTTTGCAGTTGAAATAAAGAAAACATACCGCAAGTACATTGACAAAAGCAATTTCTGCTTATATAGGCTTCCTTGGTTTTCGAAATAGCGAAATGTAGAATTGCTGCTTGATTATGGGGGAAACGAGCCCTGAACGTAACACGCCCCCTTGAAAACCATGTGTTTTTCTCGTCTCCCTAATTTTGACAGCTGCAAATTAATTAGAACCTGATTTGAACGATTTCCACCATCACTATACTAGTCTCTCTTCTCTCGCTTCAGTGACTTTATCAAATATATATCAAATATAAAAATATGTCCGCTATTGTGCCAAACGATGCTCAATTCTTGATAAAAGACATAAAGTCGGGGTTGAAGAATTTAAATGTAATCTTTATCGTGTTGGAAATGGGTGAGTGGTTAATGATAGTTACATTTTTTTTTCTGTGGTGATGAAGGAATTAATGAAAACTTTGTTCACTCTCTCCTTCTCTTCTTCCCTCCTTCCCTCTACCTGAAGGAAGGGTGACTAAAACAAAGGATGGGCATGAGGTTCGCTCCTGCAAGGTGGGGATCATTTCGTCATCATTTTCTCCCTCTTCTCCAACCCCTCCAACTTTCTTCACTAATCTTTCCCCCTGTCTCTTTTCCGCCCTCTCCTTCATGTAGACCTACTCTACCTCTCTCCTTCATGTAGACCTATTCTCTCTCTCCTTCATGTAGACCTACTCTCTCTCTCCTTCATGTATACCTACTCTCTCTCTCCTTCATGTAGACCTACTCTACCTCTCTCCTTCATGTAGACCTACTCTACCTCTCTCCTTCATGTAGACCTACTCTCTCTCTCCTTCATGTAGACCTACTCTCTCTCTCCTTCATGTAGACCTATTCTCTCTCTCCTTCATGTAGACCTACTCTACCTCTCTCCTTCATGTAGACCTACTCTACCTCTCTCCTTCATGTAGACCTACTCTCTCTCTCTCCTGTAAGGTGGCTGATAAGACTGGGTGCATCACCCTATCTGTATGGGACGAGGTGGGTGGACTCATCCAGCCAGGAGACATCCTCCGCCTCACACGAGGGTATGTTCATCCTTCGATCTATCTATCCACACACTCATCCACACAGACAGTCATTTATTCTCTGTCCCTCTCTCTCGTCAGCTATGCGTCCCTGTGGAAGGGCTGCCTGACTCTCTACACAGGCAGAGGAGGAGACCTGCAGAAGATAGGAGAGTAAGACACACAAACGGTTGGCTTGGATGTTAATGTGTTGTAGATTTAGTTAAGGTATCGATCTGTGTTGTACTGTAGGTTTTGCATGGTCTTCTCTGAAGTGCCGAACTTTAGTGAACCAAACCCAGAGGTACTGGCCCAGGGCAACAGGCCGGTGAGCACACACACACATACCAGAATGATCTATACATTTTTTTATACATTTCATTTTCTATATCTCCTCCCCATCACCTCTCTCTCTGTTCATCTCATCCTCCTCTCCTCTCATCTCCTTCCCTCTCTCCAGTCTAAAGTTGAGTCCCAGAACAGTTATTCTGTAAATCAAAGCTCCACTCCCTCAGTCCCCACCCTCACATACTCTTCCTATGGATGCTCTCCGCTCTCCCGGAATCCAACCTATGGGAGCGCAGGACGGCAGACTGGGCGTGGCACCGGAGGTCCCGGCACCGCCCCCAAGCCCACAGTATCTATGGGCAACGGCAGGGACCCAAGGCGAGGGCTAAAGAGGAAATGACACTTGTCTGATTCCAAATCTACATGTATCTTACGGATGGGCACGTAGCTTCTGAATTTATGACTTGTGCCTCGCTGTATTGTTTTTATTTTGCTAATTAAATATTTTTTTGTTAACATGGCCTAGGTTATACTTTAAGTCAGATAACATGTTACATATTTAGTTCAAATAAATACATCAAAACTAAATTATGTTTGAGGTTTGAATTCATGTTCAAAAACTACCCTGGCTACTCAACTCACTCCAACTGTTTCAACATGGTCCATACCGGCAGATAGCCTGCTCCTCTTTCATTTGCAGTAGGTAGAAGTTGTTTCTTGGAAAGAGGCAAAAATGAGGGACTCCAGGTTAGAGGACTTTCTCTTTTCTTTTTCTGGAACACTGCAGATGTTAGAGGATGTATGTGAGAAAGTGTCCTTTCATATGAATCACACACACAGAGAAACAACACCCTACCACGAGCATCTAAGAGAGATAGAGGGCCGAGTTCTCAGATGAATCTACTCCCAAAGCACACTGAGTGAGACCCAGTCCTGATGGAAAAAGGCCATGTGTCCACAAGACCTTCCTGAATAAAGTCCACTTATATGAGCCATTAAAGACAGTAAGAACCACTGTTGTCTCCTATCACAGAACTCATTGACTAACTCTGCATGACTAATTCTGTGGGACTAACTCTGTGGGACTAACTCTGTGGGACTAACTCTGTGGGACTAACTCTGTGGGACTAATTCTGTGGGACTAACTCTGTGGGACTAATTCTGTGGGACTAATTCTGTGGGACTAACTCTGTGGGACTAATTCTGTGGGACTAACTGTGTGTCTAACTCTGTGGGGCTAACTGTGTGACTAACTCTGTGGTACTAATTCTGTGGGACTAACTCTGTGGGGCTAATTCTGTGGGGCTTATTCTGTGGGACTCTCTGTGACTCCTGTCCTTTATCCTTTACTTACACTAAGAACGCCTTCCTAATATTGAGTTGCAGCCCCCAGAACAGACTAATTTCGTTGGGGCATGGACTCTACAAGGGGTGCTTTTTGCCAAATGGTGTTCCTGAGGTAGAGTAACTCTGCCAGATCATGGTCAAACCAGGGACTGAACCTGTTTTGAATTCTAATTTTCTTTATGGGGGCGTGCATGTTAACAATACCACTGAAAATGTAAATAGAAGAAGGTCCAAGCATCTTCGACAGAGGGGATCAAGCTGATTCTATACCAATAAACAGAGGCCAGGTCATAAAGGAAGGCTTGCTCGGTATGTCAAAACAGGACAGGTTGTTTAACTTAACAGCCATTACGAACATAGGCCGTAAAACAGTGATCAATAAGGTCATTACAGAAAACAACAGATTGATACCTATCAGGATTATTTGAGGATAACATCAAGAAGAGTAGCATTTTCTTGGTTTTGGGATCATACATTGTGGGATTGGTAATGATCTGAGAGAGATTTAGGGAGTCCCATTGTTTTTTCAGGTGGTTTAAACATGTCCTAGTTTAGGTCACCAAGCAGGACAAATTCAGACTTAGTGTAAGGGACCAGGAGAAAACTTAGGGCAGGTAGGGTACAGGCCGGTGCTGATGGTGGATGATAACAGCCAGCAACAGTCAACAAAGAGCTATTTGAAAGCTTGACACTTAAAACCAGCAAATTCAATTGTTTGGGGACAAACTTGGTGGAGTCAACCGAGAACTGAAGGTGTTCCTTGGTGAAGATTGCCACTACACCACCTTTGGAGGATCTGTCTTGCTTAAAAAGGATATAACCAGAAAGGTTAGCATGAAAGTTCAGAAAACTCATTCTTAAACATGTTTCAGTAATGACTCACACAACTGGATTGGAGCTGTGAACACACACTTCTAGTGTTAACGTTGCAGAAAACCTAGGCTTTTACGAGCAGAAATCAGTGACGCAAAAATCAGAGCACAAGTTAAAATTGGGGCTAGCAACAGTAGACAGGCCAGGGTGTACATGCACATGTCCAGATATTATCAGCAGTAATAGTCAGAGGAACAAGATAACTTTGCAGTGTTTAATTTATAAGACATTTTAATGTGCATCAGATGGCAACAAGATCATATTGCAATTTCATCAGGTAACATGAATACAAGGCCGGCAAGAGAGGGTTAGAATAGGATGGGAGGCCAGGAGTCTGTGTAACCAATAGAGAGTCAAAGTTGCGAGTGTGGGAACAAACATTGTCTGTCCCAGGTCGGGTAAACAAGTAAGGTCAAATATCAACAAAGCGAGTCATAGAGAAAAAAGCACAAGAAACAAGCCAAATGGGTTGGAGCTGAGAGTCACTCCTCCCAACATAATAATGTGAGACAGTAGCTCTCTATGAGTCCAGTAGACTATAACAGTAGGAGATCAAATACATTAATAGTAGACTATAACAGTAGGAGATCAAATACATTAATAGTAGACTATAACAGTAGGAGATCAAATACATTAATAGTAGACTATAACAGTAGGAGATCAAATACATTAATAGTAGACTATAACAGTAGGAGATCAAATACATTAATAGTAGACTATAACAGTAGGAGATAAAATACATTAATAGTAGACTATAACAGTAGGAGATAAAATACATTAATAGTAGACTATAACAGTATGAGATAAAATACATTAATAGTAGACTATAACAGTAGGAGATCAAATACATTAATAGTAGACTATAACAGTATGAGATCAAATACATTAATAGTAGACTATAACAGTAGGAGATCAAATACATTAATAGTAGACTATAACAGTAGGAGATCAAATACATTAATAGTAGACTATAACAGTATGAGATCAAATACATTAATAGTAGACTATAACAGTAGGAGATCAAATACATTAATAGTAGGCCTATTAAAAGTGATTGAGTAAAAGATCACATAATAAGATTCACAAGTTAACTAGCCTACATATAAATGTAGTGTGTGTGTGTGTGTGTGTGTGTGTGTGCTGGAGGTGAGTGAACGCTCAGGGGAGAGAGGGGGGAGTGTGTTAACACAAGAAATGAAGGCCTGACGAAGACTATTGCAGTCAAACTATCAATTAGTAGCAGCATTTACAGTGTGCAGGATTTTCTTTCTGTGTATTCAGAGTACAGTTACGTCCCAGCTAGTCTGCTATTGACTTGGTGTTTAAGACTGGTTCCCTGACTAAGACCAATGGTATGTCCCTCCCAATTCTGCTAAGACTAAAAATGAAACTGAAAGTCTGTCAATGATTTTGTGGGTGGAGACAGTATCTGTGTAAAGTAGCCAGAAGGTTTTTCATTCAGGTAGTTCGCAGAGACAACTAACAGAGTTTGTGTTACACATACTTTTGCTTTTGTTTATTTAGTAAATATTTTCTTAACACCGGTTGTATTCGGCGCATGTGACAAATAACATTTGATTTGATTTGATAAAGACGGAGCGCCTGAGAAACGTTTGAGGTGTTAGTTGCTAACGCCTGCTTTCCAATAAGCTACAGACAGATCTCCTTACTGGTTTTAGAGGCTTTAACTGTTAACAATTGTTCTCAGACCAGCCATGCTTGACGAGGGTGTACGCTATGAGGCCCTATCAGTGGCAATGGGAGCCACGGTGAGGCCCTTGTCCGACTACCCTGGCAAGACACCTGATAACATTTTGACTGTGGAGGGCTTTCTCATCGGTTCTGTCCTGGGCGTCACCTCTCTCCTGCAGTGGCTCAACCCTGTGTCATGGTTGGCATGGGGGGTGTCAATGCTTTTCTTCAGTGGGGACAAAAGCAAGGCAACCGACACTGAACTGTATGTGGACGAGGCAAAATTCTTTGATAGGAAGTTCGATTATGACTTCACCAACGTTTCCGACTCAGAGTGTTTTGTGCGAGGCAGTGAGGGTTACAAGCGACCGTGTGGATGGAAACGGATCGGGTTGAAGGTTCTGGACAAATACGGAGAGAACACGTGGCTCGGTCCAAACGGGTTTCGGACACACTCGGTTGCCGGGGAGTGGCCAGTGTCTTATCACGGGACCAGCGAGGACGGGGCTAAAGGCATCATCCAGTCCCAATATAAAGCAGGAGATAGACAGCTCTACGGCAGAGGGGTCTACTCCACTCCTGACCTCAGCCAAGCCAGCGGCTACGCTAGAGACTTTGTGTCGAAGACCAATGGGAAAACCTACAGGATGGTCCTTCAGAACCGCATCAACCCAGCCCAACGGAAAATCTGTAAGAGAGTTGACTACTGGCTTATTCCAGTTAATGACGGCACATCTGAGGAAGAAGAGAGGAGGATTGTGGAGCGCTCCATCCGCCCCTATGGGATTCTGCTGAGGGAGATATGAAGGGAGGTGTGAAGGTACACCAAAGTCATACGGAAGGTGTCAATTGCAGACTCCTCGCGTCCTCTCTCCTCATCTCTTTCTCAAAACCTATTGGATGAGAAAGCCAGAGGTCCCTCCCCTCTGACCTTCTCCCCCAATTGGTTTGTAGAAGGAGACAAGAAGAGAGAGGACGCGAGGAGTATCCAATTGAGATCTTCCCAACATGGCAGGAAGCCATGTTGCTTCTTTTTCAGAAATAATTGCTTCTTGAAGGAGTTAAATTATATTGCATTAATTAGATTTGAACTGTTAGATATGCCGTCTTCTTCATTCATATCATAGTTGTGTGTTATTGGGTTAATCTGAGGGTGATAGTAAACTGTTTCTTCTTGTCTGGCTGTATCAATGAAGTGCCTTAAGTGAAAATGACATTTGCAAATTACATCAATGTTAATTTAATGTATGCGTTTACTATATTTTACTACAATGTATCTACTTTTCTACTGTTAATGGTGTGACATTAATTGACATTGGGTGTGAGTTCAGTTGTCAAGAGGAGTAGGCTAACTGTGACATTACAGAGAAGCATTTGCATACACACACTCATGAAGAAGTTTCACTTTCACACACACGGAGCACAAAGATAAACATTGACAGAAAAATAAAGTAATATAAATGAATTTACTAAATAAATAATTATTCAAAGGTTAAATAGGTTAAATGTTAGTTTGAAAGCATAGAGAAATGTATTAGGGAAGCTATTATTAAAGGGTTACAGTGAGGCAGTAAAATGGTTAACAATGTTAGAATGTTGTTTGCATTAAAGGATGATGCATATAGACTAGGTTTGTTAAGCCTATAGGAACAAGGCCTTAGGGCCTGTAGGAGGTTGATAATGGAAGGTTATAATGTTGAAATGTTGTAATTATTTTTCACCTTTATTTAACCAGGTAGGCCAGTTGAGAACAGGTTCTCATTTACAACTGCGACCTGGCCAAGACAAAGCAAAACAGTGTGACAAAAACAACAACACAGAGTTACACATGGGATAAACAAACGTACAGTCAATAACACAGTAGAAAATCTATGTACAGTGTGTGCAAATGTAGTAAGAATAGGAAGGTAAGGCAATAAATAGGCCATAGTGGTGAAATAATTACAATTTAGCATTAACACTGGAGTGATAGATGTGCAGATGATGATGTGCAAATAGAGATACTGGAGATGCTTAATGTGAGTCTGGAAGGAGAGTTAACAGTCTAACCAGACGCCTAGGTATTTGTAGGTGTCCACATATTCTAAGTCAGACCCGTCGAGAGTAGTGATGATAGTCCGGCGGGCGGGTGCGGGCAGGGTTCAATTGAAAAACATTTAGTTTTACTAGCATTTAAGAGCAGTTGGAGGCCACGGAAGGAGTGTTGTATGGCATTGAAAGTCATTTGGAGGTTAGTTAACACAGTGTCCAAAGAAGGGCGTCGTCTGCATAGAGGTGGATCAGAGTCACCAGCAGCAAGAGCGACATCATTGATATATACAGAGAAAAGAGTCGGCCCAAGATTTGAACCCTGTGGCACCCCCATAGAGACTGCCAGAGGTCCGGACAACAGGCCCTCCGATTTGACACACTGAACTCTATCTGAGAAGTAGTTGGTGAACCAGGCGAGGCAGGCATTTGAGAAACCAAGGCTATTGAGTCTGCCAATAAGAATGCAATGATTAACAGAAAGCCTTGGCCAGGTCAATGAAGACAGCTGCACAGTACTGTCTTTTATTGATGGCGGTTATGATGTCGTTTAGGACCTTGAGCGTGGCTGAGGTGCACCCATGACCAGCTCGGAAACCAGATTGCATAGCGGAGAAGGTATGGTGGGATTCGAAATGGTCGGTGATCTGTTTGTTAACTTGGCTTTCGAAGACTTTAGAAAAGGCAGGGCAGAATGGATATAGGTCTGTAACAGTTTGGGTCTAGAGTGTCTCCCCCTTTGAAGAGGGGGATGACTGCGGCAGCTTTCCAATCTCTAGGGATCTCAGACGATACGAAAGAGATGAGAGAGTTGAACAGGCTTGTAATAGGGGTTGCAACAATTGCGGCGGATAATTTTAGAAAGAAAGGGTCCAGATTGTCTAGCCCAGCAGATTTGTAGGGGTCCAGATTTTGCAGCTCTTTCAGAACATTAGCTACCTGGATTTGGGTGAAGGAGAAGCGGGGTGGGGGGCCTGGGCAAGTTGCTGCTGGGGGTGCAGAGCTATTGGCCGGGGTAGGGGTAGCCAGGTGGAAAGCATGGCCAGCCGTAGCAAAACAGTGTTTCAGTGGGCAGCTGGGAGGAGGTGCTCTTATTCTCCATGGACTTTACAGTGGCCCAGAACTTTTTGGAATTAGTGCTAGTGCAGGACGCAAATTTCTGTTTGAAAAAGCTAGCCTTTGCTTTTCTAACTGACTGTGTATACATTGAGTTGGAGTAATGGGAGTGATACATTGAGTTGGAGTAATGGGAGTGATACATTGAGTTGGAGTAATGGGAGTGATACATTGAGTTGGAGCAATGGGAGTAGAAAGATTCATGTTTAACAATGAATACTTTAAAAAGTTAATATTAATACAGTATATTAAGGATGTTAGCTTGATCTTGAAAGAACGGTTCGGGGCAAAGCGGATGGACGTCCTGCTTAGGTGAGAGAACAAAGTGGGGGCCAAGGGGGCTGAAAAAGCACCTTTTTGAACGAAGGCCGCATTAGGTGTTAACCACTAAATGAGATAGCAGAAAGGAAATGGAGGGAAAAAAATTGCTATGATATTTGGGGAGAAAGGACTCTCCTTGAGCTTGTTGGAAGAACCTGTCGACTGCTGGAAGAAGATTTTTTGCTGTAACGTTTTAGCTTAAAACATCTATTTTTTTATACATATATTTAGATGTGCATTATACTCAGTTAAAGTACAAATCTAGGAGGAATCCTTAAGGTTACCTGAGGGGGAGCTAAAAAAAACTGTTTATATTTTTTGATTGAACCTATATTTAACTAGGCAAGTCAGTTAAGAACAATCTTATTTATAGATTTATAGAGTTGTACAAGGTAAGAAACCATATTTATTGTAATTAAATATTGTGCTTCTCATAAAATTTTTACATTTAAAAAAAATGTATTGGCACACACTAACAGGGTTTAGTTAAGGGCGCTGAAGGGGGTCTATCAATGTAATTTACTGTCAACGTTTGCTCATCATTTGATTTGTGATATTGATTTGTGATTGATTTGGTATTTTTATGCCCGTTTCTGGAATTTTGAATAAACTCTCTTTACTGTTCTGAGACCCAGTGTCATCAAAGAGTCATACAACTGCATGCCGTTTTACTCTGGGTTTCCGGAAAAGACTTGATTGGTTGAGGATTTTTATAGAATCTGGTTAGTTAGTCTATCAGGGACCCGAGTAGCTGGTGTAAAGGAACCTAACCTGAGACCCAACTATAGTTACTGAGTGCATTGGTAGGAGTTCTAAGAGGGGAGATTCTGGGCTAACCCGGGAAAGAGCCTCTCATTGTGTTCTAAGGTTGAAGCTCTGGCTTGGACAATCCTGAAGAGGTGCCGGGTTGCAGTATGAAGGAGCATAGGCACTAGACTTCAGGAATTGCCCACTCTACTGTAAGGCCCTTTCTTTTAAATTTGGTGGATAGTCTCTAGCTGTATACTAGCTCAGTGTTAAGGCAGAGCGGCATCTATCAGATCTGTAGGGAACAGGGGCAAGAGATAACGGAACCGTCATTGGCTAGACAGGGCCTAGTTGAGTCAGCTAATCCTGCAGGGGTGGTATTATAGCTTTGACACAGCGATAATTTCTCCTTTTTTCCTGCTCTTTGTATTATAGGATTTTAAATGACTTTTGTTTTACCTCCAGAATTAAATCTGTCCCTGCAACATGTTTCTCTGTACTTCTGTTCGAACAAAGAAGGGCAGGGCAGCACAGTTTACATTACAACTCAGTTCTCAGGGCACCTCCATTCTTAAGCATGAGGAAGTGGTTTATTTGACTGAAATGCTGTGTTGCTAGTGTTAATGTTTGAAATAAAGATTCTAAAACCTGATGAACAGTTCAATAAACATTTTATGTATTTGCACCTGCATGTAGTATATTTGCATATAGAATAGAATACAATAGAATCTAAATTATATTGTCCATCTGAGGATGGCATTTTTCCTTTGTCATCACTTTAGAAGAATTAAAAAAACCTCCCATTGGACACATCATACACATTAACAACACAGTAAACCTGACACCCTGTGCTGTACATAGAGACATAGGGAACATGGAAACTCATTCATATGATCTAGTGCTCCTGTCAAACTCATTCCACGGAGGGCCGAGTGTCTGTGGGTTTTCACTCCTCCCTTGTACTTGATGAAATAAGGCCACTAATTATGAAGGAACACCCATCAACTGGTTGTCTAGGTCTTAATTGAAAGGAAAAAACCTGCAGACACAGTTTGACACCCTAATCTAGTGTATCAGAGTACCATGGTGAATACACCTAACCAAACCTCTCAGATATCCACAAGTGCATAGGTAGTAGGAGATAGCAGCCATCTTGGATTCTGTGCATGTTTATCTGTTGGTCTCTTTTTCACTCCTTCCCTTGTCAGTCAACTGTGGTTCTCTTGTCTTCAGCAGTTTCTTATTGAGCCCGATAACCACAGAGGCAAAGTCGTTCAGACCCACAAAATCAGCACATATGATGTTGACAGCGGTCAGGTCTGGTCCAGGAGTCTGCTCCTCCACCCAGTCCAGCAGCAGGGAGAAACTCTTCATCGTTAACCTCCTCATCGTCAGACAAGGGTTGCAGACCACCACAGCAGTATCCTCCGTCAGGTTCAGCCCAGAGGAGAAAAAATGAGCTGTCAATCAAAGAGCTCAGCTGTAAATCAAAGGACATGCGTGCGCGCACACACACACACACACAGACACACACACACACACACACACACCTGCTCTTCCTTGGGCCTTCTGCCTCTCCTCCAGGTAAGAAATTACCTCTTTGGGGTCTGCTGAGTCAGCGTACCTGTAAAGGGTTAAAGGTTACAGGTTTAACACACACACACACACACACACACACACACACACACACACACACACACACACACACACACACAGAGCCCCACACAGAGCGTACCAGTAAGGGATCTTAGGCCACAGTTCCTTGTGTTGGTGACGAATCGTCTCATCGTCGTACGAAACGATGACCTGCTGTCCCAGATACCAACACTGGCTCAGATAGGGAGTCTTCTAGACGCACACACACAGCTGAGCTGTGAGTTAATTCACTTTTCATACCAATAAAACACAGAAATTAATAGACACTTCACTTCCTGAAAACTGAACTGATACCACTTCCTGAAAACTGAACTCCCCCCAGCTGACTCCACTTCCTGTAAACATGAACTCACCCTACTGACACCACTTCCTGAAAACATGAACTGACCCCAATCCTGACTGAGACAGACAGTAATGGGGTCTTGTCTATCATGTACCTGTGGGGGGCAGAGTTTGTCTTTAAACAGCTGATTGATGTAGGAGACCAGGGCCTGGTGCTCAGAGTCACTCAGCAGGTAGAAGTGGGAACAGGACAGGATCACTACCTCCTTCTGGTGCTGCTCCAACCACACAGCCATGGATGACAGGGCCTCCTTCACACACACACACACACACACACACACACAGGTTGTAAATAATATTTCTAGTGCTCACACACTGAGTACAGAAGACCCTATACCGTACCTTTACAGTCTGTAGCGTATAGATCCCGTGAGCGAAGTACAGCGTGTCATCTGTGTTGTGTGTTTTTAGCATGTCTTGTGTGCAGTGTGTTTTTGTAATGTTTTTATGGGCGATCCGTAGATCGAAGAACCGGATTCCAGCATCCAACTGATCAGGAATACACCACGCCTACGGGAGAAAAGGACAGGGAAAACCTCTAACTCACACAAATACACACCAAGAGCTAATGAAAATAAAATAGTTTATTAGTATTATAACACACACACACAGTTCTCTGTCTGCAGTGTGTGTGTGTGGGTGTGTTTAAAGAAATGTACAATCCTTGTGGGGACCAGAAGTCTTTTAAAGGACAGTAGAACAAGGAACATTTGGACAAGTGGGGACATTTCAACATTCCTCACAAGGAAAAAGGCTATTTTAGGCTTAGGGGTTAGGTTTAGGGTTACAGTTCAAATTAGGGTTAGGTTTGGGGAAAATAGGATTTTGAATAGGAATCAATAGTTTGGTCCCCAAAGGATAACAAAAACAAAAGTGTGTATGTGGTCCCCACAAGGATAGCAAGACAAACATGTGTGTGTGCCTGCCTGTGTGGTGGCCCAGCGGTAGACACAGGGGCGTATGATGCAGGGTGCCAGCAGATCCAGAAACTGCAGCACCAACGACTCAGAACCCAAGACAGGAGAGTGTGTATCCAGACAGTAACTCATGCTGTCATGACTCCCTGCAAGCAGAGACAAAAAGAAAAACGTGCACAGTCATATGACATCAAGGAAAGGGACTGGCTTACTTCCTCTAATGAAACTCGTGGCAAATGTTGTTTTCTCTAGGCTAATGAAACAGCCTAACGTTAGTCCCATAGGCTACCATTTCTAAACTATTTTTCTATTCAATATCAAACTGTTTTCGTAATCGAAATAGAAAGTATAACATTAGGCTATCGCTAATGACATCCTCAAGTTCATTCTCACCAGGTATCGCCAGGTTCCAAAGCGGTACACCCCACAGTTCCTCTGGCAGTTGAGACATCCAGTCTGCGTTTGTAGCGTTTCCGCGCTCCATTTCCACATCGACATCTACTATTGATGCCAGCTTGTAAACAGCGAGTGGAATGCAGCAGGACCACAGTTAAAATGCTGTAAATATGTTGGATTTCACCCAGGTCTGTGACTTATTTTCCAATTTGGTCCTATTCTTGCTTCCGCATTCTCTTCAATTGGAGGAAATCCCATTTAACCCAAGAAAAAAAATCTGCATGAAAGCCGCGTGACACAACAGCAACGGCATAACAGCGAGAATTGTGTCAAAATAAGAGCCCTCATACAAACGCACAAACGACCTATCAATTTTAGCTTTTTTATTGGACAAACTATATACAATATCCTACTAAAACATTACAAAGAGTAATTATAACTGAGGCGTGTTGAGTTTTGCTTAGAAATCATAAAGTCTCATTATTTTATTAGTGAGATTAATGGTCAGTGGGTGAAGTTTAGTTGTGCAGTCGAGTTACAGGCTGATCCTCATTGAATGATTGACAAGAGCCGGTTTTCATTGTGTCACTCATCCAGTGAATGAGTTTGCAGGAATGCCCTTTACACCAAGGCCTGTGATCTGCAAGGAGTATAAAACATAGGCTGAATAAAACACACATACACACCCCAGTGGCGGTCGGTAGCGTTTAAGATTAGGGAGGACAATTTTTTTTTATGAGCATGGATTTATTTCTATTACAGCATATTGGATGACTGTCATTCATATTCCATTCACCCAGTTCAAAGTAACAGCTATAGGTTTAGGCTACTACATGGTACAATGTTTCCCTATACCCATCATGAGGTTGCTACAACCTAGCCTAGCTAGTATGTAAAAGTATGAACATGTATGGTTAAGGCTACTACATGATACAATGTTTCCCTATACTTATCATGAGGTTGCTACAACCTAGTCTAGCTAATATGTAAAAGTATTCAAATGTATGCACTAACTAACTGTAAGTCACTCTGGGTAAGAGTGTCTGGTAAAAAAAAAAAAAAAAGGTTTCTAACATAGGTCGAGACACAAATTGGAGAAAACAAGGTGACAGACAGTGACACATTTAATACCGCCTTGCACACTCTTGCCTGCATCTATCTGATCTAGGTTGTAATCATAAGTTCAAACAGTTGCAAACAAGAATTTCTATTGGACAAATTAGGTAGGTTTATCCCTGTTTCGTTCTGTTTGCTTCCGTTTAAGAAAAGTGTTTCAACGGAATTCGGCAGAATGAATACACCCCTGATCACCAGCACACACAGTTCACTTTCATAGGAGCCACATACAAACAGCATCATCACTTTGCTCGTTGTATAATTCCTTCTCGCATGTACGCGCTCTCCTCCTCTCACCTTTTCTCTTCGCTTGTGGATTTCAGTGCACAACACAACAGCAGTCTGTGACCAGGTGAAAAAAAACCTTTCCAAGCCAAACCGTCATACCATAACCGCTACACACAGCCAACGTCATTTTCACCATATTAGCTAAAGTCATAGTCAACATAGCTACTAGGGGATTAATAAAGTACCTATCTATCTATCTATCTATCTATCTATCTATCTATCTATCTATCTATCTATCTATCTATCTATCTATCTATCTATCTATCTATCTATCTATCTATCTATCTATCTATCTATCTATCTATCTATAACAAACACAATAGCAAACCAGCTACAATCATGCAGTACAGTGTACAGCAAGAAGTTAAGCAGTTACACTGGCGAAGCCCCGGTGGCAATACATTTATAAAACCAAAAGCTTACCTTGACTTGGAAGAGTTCCAGTGTTGGATAGCCTTAGCCAGCTAGCTAACATAAATAGCATTCCTCTCTGTTTGAGACAGATGTTTGAGTAGGCTAAATTAGGTAAGTGTAAGTGAATAGACCTACAGTAGCTCTCTCTCTCCCTCCCTTTTTGTCTCTCTCTGCTGTTCAACTATAATCTTTCTCTCTCGCTCTTTGAGTCAACTACTCACCACATTTTATACACTGCAGTGTATGGATAGGATGGTCCTCCCCTCCTCTGAGGAGCCTCCACTGACACACACACACACACACACACACACACACACACACACATACACACACGTACCCTAAAGACACAGCCTGCCTGCGGTTGCTTGGCCATGTCTGCCTCGTCCATTCCCTTACAGGCTGAGGTCACGTACAGGTCTGAATAGTCTCTACCCCCGAAACAACATGATGTTGTCTTATCCACCGGCAGCTTCACTGTCTGCAAACGCACCCCTAAGAAGAGGGGGAGGAGAGAGGGTGAAAAGAGAGAGGGATGCAGCAGAGAGAGAGAGAGAGAGAGAGAGAGGGGGCATAGAGAGAGAGGGAGAAAAGAGAGAGCGAGGCGGCAGAGAGAGGGAGGGAGAGAGAGAGGGGGGGTGGTAGAGAGAGAGAGAGGGAGAGAGAGAGGGGGGGTAGAGAGAGAGAGAGAGAGGGGGGGGGTAGAGAGAGAGAGAGAGAAGGCAGAGAGAGAGAGGGAGGGAGGGCAGAGAGGGAGAGAGAGGGGGGGGTAGAGAGAGAGAGAGAGAAGGCAGAGAGAGAGAGGGAGGGAGGGAGGGAGGGCAGAGAGAGAGAGGGAGGGGCAGAGAGAGAGGGAGGGGGGGCAGAGAGGGAGGGAGAAGAGAGAGGGGGGGGGGGTTGGTGGTTACTACCTTCATATTACAATATACTGTAACTGCTATGCTCTGACATACATAAGCAGGCAGGTATAAACACACACACACACCTGTCTGTGGGTCAATGTGAATCACTCTGCCTCCATTGTAGCAGGCGACCCAGAGTCTACCGTCCGCGTCAATACACATGCCATCAGGAATACCCTCCCCCTCCTCCATCTTATACACCATCCGCCGGTTACCTACACACACACACACACACACACACACACACACACACACACACACACACACACACACACACACACACACACACACACACACACACACACACACACACACACACACACACACACACACACACACCACACACACACACACCACACACACACACACCACACACAGTACATTCACAAGGCTGTCGATGTACTACAAGGTTTATGTGTGTGTGTGTGTGTGTGTGTGTGTGTGTGTGTGTATCCCTCACTGATACTCCCGGTGTTAATGTCATAGTTGAAAGCTTCCACAGTGTAGGTGAGGCTGTCTATGTAGTAGAAGGTTTTGTGGTCCAGAGACCAGTCCAGACCGTTCGAGATGTCCACCTGGTCAAAGAGTCAACATAGCAACATAAAGGCCAGCTTCAGTCTCTTCTGATCTAAGGTGTTATAGAACTAGTCTTTGGTAAGAGTATATCTCACACTAACCATTAACAACTGTTTATGCTAGAAACTATCATTAAGAACATTCCACTTCCACCCTCGTGTATCACCTGATCAAAATGTTTGACCACAATCTGGTCCTTGTTGAGGGAGAACAGAGAACCCTGCTTCAGCTCTAGAACTGTAGGACGTTCCTCTATCGCCATGGTACCTGGCAGAACACAGGCAACAGAACATTACATGGAACACAGATTAGATGCAGTAGAAGAGAGCTTGACGGATTAACTGATTGACAAATGAATCTATCAATCTCTACCTGCAAAGAGGCGTCCAGCAGGGTCGACCTTGCCGTCGTTAAAGCGGCTGTTGGGTTTGTCTTCATCGATGACAGCGATGGTGGAGATGGACTTGGACTCCCAGTCCAGCGCTCTGAAACTCTGTCCCTCGCCGATCACATAGCCTCCAGACCGCCGAGGGACTGCACAGCCCACAAACTTCTCTGGGGGGAGGTGTGGGGATGGGGGAGGAGAAAAGAGGGAAAAGGTGAGGAGAAGGAGCAGGGAGAGGGAGCAGAGAGAGGGAATAGGGAGAGGGAATAGGGAGAGGGAGCAGAGAGAGGGAATAGGGAGAGGGAATAGGGAGAGGGAGCAGGGAGAGGGATTATGGAGAGCGAGCAGGGAGAGATATTATGGAGAGGGAGCAGGGAGAGGGAGCAGGGAGAGGGATTAGGGAGAAGGAGCAAGGAGAGGGAATAGGGATTAGGGAGAGGGAGCAGGGAGAGGGATTAGGGAGAGGTAGCAGGGAGAGGGATTAGGGAGAGGTAGCAGGGAGAGGGATTAGGGAGCAGGGAGAGGGAATAGGGAGAGGGAATAGGGAGAGGGAGAGGGAGCAGGATTAGGGAGAGGGATCAGGGAGAGTTGGAAACAGGGAGGGTTGTAAAAAAAAATAATAATACAGAATTTGACAGGAGTATAAGGTGTGCTGTTGCTACCTCGTAGCCCAAACAAACTGTGTGAAGAACAGTTCAATGAGAAATATATTTTATGACACGGTTATGACATGTTCACCCGGGCTCACAGCTGCCTTTCTGATTGGTTTACCTGTGGCCACTGTCTCTTTCTGATTGGTTGCTGGGTTCCAGCGGTGGATCTTCTGTCCGGATATGTCCACAAAGAGCAGAGTTCCTTCTTTCTCCTCCCACACCGGTCCTTCTCCAATCTCGCACCTCTCTTTCACCACACACTCCACCTTCACAGATGACATGACTAAAGCAATTTGACACACACACACACACACACACACACACACACACACAGTTATACACAGTAGCCCAGGGGCGTCATGCACCCCCAAAACCTGAGGTGGTACAAAGTACCCAAGGATGGCTGGGGGTGGGGTCTGGGCCCCCGACTGGTAGTTGGAGAATTAAAATGCAAAAGTATACCTCTTGAGCTGTCTGTATCTTACTGACTGGTGTTTTATTTTTGTTTTTTTTAACTAAATGTGCTTCTCTGCTTCTCTGCTAAAACCTGGGTAAGAGATTAAAAGGAATGTGAATCTTATTCAGTACATTTAGTAATTGCTTGCTTTTCTAAAGTCTACCAACCTTGCCAGCAAACCATCCCGTCTGGCACCAACAACCATGCCACGTTCAAAGTCACTTAAATCACCTTTCTTCCCCATTCTGATGCTTGGTTTGAACTTCAGCAGATCGTCTTGACCATATACACTCAACGCCACTTAATTAGGTACACTGCCTGTTAACGCAAATATCTAATCAGCCAATCACGTGGCAGAAACTCAATGCATTTAGGCATGTAGACATGTTCAAGACGATCTGCTGAAGTTCAAACCAAGCATCAGAATGGGGAAGAAAGGTGATTTAAGTGACTTTGAACGTGGCATGAATGTTGGTGCCAGACGGGCTGGTTTGAGTATTTCAGAAAGTGCTGATCTACTGGGATTTTCCTGCACAACCATCTCTAGGGTTTACAGAGAAAATGAGAAAATATCCAGTGAGAGGCAGTTTTCTGGGCGAAAATGCCTTGTTGATGGCAGAGGTCAGAGGAGAATGGTCAGACTGGTTCGAGCTGATAGAAAGACAACAGTAACTCAAAAAACCACTCGTTATAACGAAGGTATGCAGAAGAGCATCTGAACGCACAACACGTCGAACCTTGAAGCAGATGGCCTACAGCAGCGGAAGACCACGTCGGGTGCCACTCCTGTCTTGTATCAACGGTTCAGGCTGGTGGTGGTTTTGTAATGGTGTGGGGGATATTTTCTTGGCACACTTTGGACCCCTTAGTACCAATTGTGCATCGTTTAAACGCCACAGACTCCCTGAGTATTGTCGTTGACCATGTCCAACCCTTTATGGCCACAGTGTACCCATCTTCTAATGGCTACTTCCAGCAGGATAACGCGCCATGTCACAAAACTCACATAATCTCAAACTGGTTTCTTCAACATGACAATGAGTTCACTGTACTCAAATGGCCTCCACAGTCACCATATCTCAATCCAATAGAGCACCTTTGGGATGGAACGGGAGATTCGCATCATGGATGTGAAGCCTACAAATCTGCAGCAACTGCGTGATGCTATAACGTCAATATGGACCAAAATCTCTGAGGAATGTTTCCAGCACCTTGTTGAATCTATGCCACGAAGAATTAAGGCAGTTCTGAAGGCAAAAGTGGGTCCATCCCGGTACTAGCAAGGTGTACCTAATGAAGTCGCCAATGAGTATATATATATGTTTATATTTATTTAAACGGGACACATCATGACACCTCTGCGAGTTATACACAGTAGCATACACATATGTTGAATTATCTCTAAGGCAGCGGGTGAACTTATACAACTTCACTCATTCTCATTTCTATATGTAGCCGCCATATAAATGACCACTACACCGATGTATTTTTACATTAAGCCAACTGTTAGCTAGGGCTAAGCTACTATAACTTGCAACGTTGTTTGTGATTTCTCAGAAAACAACAGCATTGTACGGACTAGGCTACATTACCTGTTTTAAACGCGAAGTCGCTTGAAGAGCTGACATCCAAGTGTCTCGCCGCTCAGACAGGCAGGCGTAGACAAATAAACAGATCATGTGACAGGCGCAGCTCCGCTCCCCCAGCGGACTGTACCTCTTTCTGAACTGAGAAAGTATGCCGTCAGCAAAAAGCCAACAGAACTCCCGACACCTTTGAGAAAATATGCTTGGCCGAGTCCTCTGCCAAGTTTCAGTGTGTGGAGGCGTCGTAAATTCGGACCATAAATTCAAATTTATAGTGTAACACTTCACATTAATTCCCCCTCTCACATACAGTAGGCATGTACAGTTAAATGCCCTGTTGATTGTTACATAAAGCAACAGTACTTTTGAGTTTCTTGTTTTCTACAGCTGAGTATTGTGCTCCTCTGTCATTTTGTAGCTCCTTCATAAAGGAATGCATTTATTCAATGATAAAACATGATACAAGGGTCTGCAGTGTGTGAACAACGTAAACATTGTTTCGTTTATGACAATCACATGATCTGGAGAGTAGAGTCAGTAACACAAGCAGCTTACAGCAGACAGTAAATGGGAGCAATCTGTGCTTCTCAATAGTCAAAAGTGGTGTCCGTATTTCTCTCACTTCCTTCATTTTAACAGATTTGAAAACACAGGATATACAATATGAAAGCAATTCATTGCGAATTATCTCACTGTGTCTCTTGGCTAAAACAAACAGTCGAAAGCACATTTCTTTCACGATTGGCTTATTATGGGAGTGCTGTTGATATCAGCTTGTCTAACCTGTGTGTGTCTGTGGGTGTGCGTTAGCTTGGAATGTCTTTATTTCCCAAATCACTCCTTCCCTTTCCAAATGTGGTTGAAGCAGGACATAGGCTGGAGCTGGGGTGAATGGTGATTGACGGGTCACTCTTCAACAGCAACAGTTAGTTTTTGATAGGGCTCACTTTGACAGTGAGATATTCTGTGGTTTGAATAGGATTTCAGGAAGGTCACTTTTTAGCGGCAGTGGATCTGGCTCGGTTGAGTCTCTCCAGCAGGGCTCGGTCTGTGGTGGGAGAACAGCGAGACAGGACGGTGCTTATCTCACCTTCACTCCTCCTCTCTATAGCTGCCTCGGCTGCCCCTTCCAGATCACTGAGAGAGGGGGAGAGAGAAAGGGAGAGAGGGTTAAAGAAAGAGAGGAAGAGGAGTTTAGTTTCTGCACACTGACACACGCGCACACACACACACCCGAGACTCACCCTATGGCCAGGTGGGCTTTGACCTTTTGCTCCGGGGTCACCTTGGAAACATACTTTTTGGCCTCGTACTTATTGTGCCGTTTCACACACACCTCCACAAAGGGCTAAGAGAGAAAGAGAGGTTAGTTACATAACTTAAGTTGTATAAAGATTATAAATGACCTGTCAAGTAGCCTATTGGATGAATAACATTGTATAAAGGTTATATAAACAACGTACTAGGTAGCCGATGGGGGACTTCTTGCTCTTGGCGAATTTCTCCATCTCCTCCCAGTCCTCCTTCTCTGCCAGAGCGGTCAGCTTCAGCCACCAGTACCTGACCACAGTGACGTCATCAATAAAGGGACTTCACAGTGACATCATCAATAAGGGACAACACAGTGACATCATCAATAAGGGACTACACAGTAACATCATCAATAAGGGACTACACAGTGACGTCATCAATAAGCGACAACACAGTGCCGTTATGCAGCGTTTAAAACAACTGGGAACTCACAACTCGGACATCTTTGACTTCCGAGCATTCAAGACAACTGGGAACTTGGGGGGAAAAAAAACAAGTTCAGAATCATTTTAAACAGTCGAAATTCCAAGTCGGAATCTCAGGCAACTTTCTAGAACTCCAACATTCCGACCTTAAGTTCACTGACGTTATGAATTGAGTTCCCAGTTGTCTTGAAAGCACCATAATACACAGCCATACCCTTACCTTTTGTCTGGCACCCTGAAGTCCCTGTAGAGCTGCTCAGCCTGCTTGTGGAAGTTGGAGGTGAGGAGGGCGTGCAGGGTCTCCTGGAGAGACAGGCCCAGCAGAGCCTCTCCCTTCTCCTCATCCAGACGCCTCTGGAACCGCAGCAGCTTCATCTCCTCCTCTGTCGCCTGGGGCAAGGGGGGGGAGAGATAGACAGAGAGAGAACCAGAGAGAGATAGATGAGACAACACTATAATAATGAAACAACACTTTGAGAACACTGTCATGATCTAATTGACATGTTAATGTTTGGTCAAAGGGGTTAATGCTATTCAGAGCCTGGTGAAACCAAACCTGCACTTAAAATTGTCTGGGTCTCACCTTGGCTGCAAACTCGTTCTTGGCCTTGTTGTACTCGTCCACAGCACTCTGCAGCAGAGACAGGCGAGCCTCCAGCTTCTTCTCCTTGTAACTGGCCTTGACGTAGAAGTTACCCAGCTCCTGGTGGTCGTCATCTTGGTTGAACAGATCCTTCAGTGTGTCCTGTTCCTGGTGCTTACAGAACTGAAACACACACACACACACACACAGATTAAACCACCTTTTGTGTGTGTGTAGCTGTGTGTAGAGGCTGAGTTGTGTGTGTGTGTGTGTGTGTGTGTGTGTGTGTGTGAGTGTGAGTGTGTGTGTATATACCTGCCGGTAGAGGCTCAGGGCTACCGGTTGGTTTCTGAGCGTCATGAAGAAGTCTCCTCTGTTCATCTCGTTCTTCAGGTATGTCACCACCGTGTAAACCAGGTCTGTGTCTCCACTCTCTATAGCTTTGCTCAGGGCCAGTTGACTCCTCTTCATCTTCAGTAGCAGGGGGACCTGCTCCCCAGAACGAGGCTCATACTCCAACAACTACACCCAGAGAGGGGCGAGAAGAGTTGGAAGGAGAGATGGTGGTGCGAGAGGGAAAGAGAGGTGAGAGGAGAGTGGGAGAGAGAGGTGAGAGGAGAGTGGAGAGAGGGAAAGAGGTAGAGAGTATTTCCAATGTAACATTCCCAACGATAAACCTCTGTGAACTTGTTCAATGCATCCAAATGATGTCTTTTGGATTGCATCTTTAATCACTTTCTCTTGTGTTGGAAGCACATGAGGCTAGGCCGTGGCTGTACCTTGATAGTCAGTTCATGCCTGCTGGTGTGTGTATGTGTACATCCCCGGTCAAAAGTTTGTAATAATACTTATTCAAGGGTTTTTCTTTATTTGTACTATTTTTTACATTGTAGAATAAAAGTGAAGACATCAAAACTATGACATAACACATATAACACAAAAGTGTTAAACAAATCGAAATATCAAAATATATTATATATTTGAGATTCTTCAAATAGCCACCTTTGCCTTGATGACAGCTTTGTACACTCTTGGCATTCTCTCAACCAGCTTCACCTGGAATACTTTTCCATCAGTCTTGAAGGAGTTCCCATATGTTGAGCACTTTTCCTGCTGCTTTTCCTTCACTGCGGTCTGACTCATCCCAAACCATCTACATTTGGTTGAGGTTGGAACCAAAAATCAGACCAAAGGACAAATTTCCACCGGTCTAATGTCCATTGCTCGTGTTTCTTGGCCCAAGCAAGTCTATTCTTATTATTGGTGTCCTTTAGCAGTGGTTTCTTTGCAGCAATTCGACCATGAAGGCCTGATTCACACAGTCTCCTCTGAACAGTTGATGTTGTGATGTGTCTTGTTACTTGAACTCTGTGAAGCATTTATTTGGGCTGCAATCTGAGCCTGGTAACTCTAATGAACTTATCCTCTGCAGCAGAGGTATTTCTGGGTCTTCCCTTCCTGTGGCGGTCCTCATGAAGCTGGTTGAGAGAATGCCATGAGTGTGCAAAGCTGTCATCAAGGCAAAGGGTGGCTACTTTGAAGAATCTCAAATCTCAAATATATTTTGATTTGTTTAACACTTTTTTGGTTACTACATGATGTGTAGTATGTGCTATGTCATTGTTTTGATGTCTTCACTTTTATTCTACAATGTAAAAAATAGTGCAAATAAAGAAAAACCCTTGAATGAGTAATATTCTAAACCCCAGTGTATGTGTGCATGTGGGCGTGCACGTTCAGTACCTTGATGGCCAGTTCCGTCCTGCCACACTCATATGCTCTGGCAGCGATCTCAGAGTAGGAGATTCCTGCTGCCTCACCCAGCTTCACACTCACAGCACGCGCTATGGACTCATCAGGCTCTTCTTTCTGCTGGACCTGAGATACACACACACAACACACACACGCTTTATTTAAATCTCAAGAGATACAGTGCCGTGAAAAACTATTTGCCCCCCACTCTGATGTTCTCTATTTTTGATAATGAATGTTATCAGATCTTCAACATGAGTTAGCAAATAACAAAAAAAAAGGTAGACTTATTTTATTTATTTATTTAACTAAGTTATGTAACACCCACTTCTCCTGTGTGAAAAAGTAATTGCCCCCTTACACTCAATAACTGGTTGCAATGACTCCAACCAAACGCTTCTGTATTCTCTCTTACATCACTGTCGAGGGATTTTGGCACGCAGATCTGATTTAACTTCTGGGTTTTCAAGCATGAGCTGCCATAACATCTCAATTGGGATTAGGTCTGGACTTTGACTTCAAATGTGTTGCTTTTTAGCCATTTTCATGTAGACTTGATTGTGTGTTTTGGATCATTGTCTTGCTGCATGACCCGGCTGGGCTTCAGTTTCAGCTCTCAGACGGATGGCCTGACAATCACCTGTAGAATTCTCTGATACAGAGCAGGATTCATGGTTTCTTCTATTAAGGCAAGGCGTCCAAAGCATCCACAAACCATCACACTTCCACCACCATGCTTGACCGTTGGTATGAGGTTAATGCAGTGTTTGGTTTTCGTCAGGCATAATGGAACCCATGTCATCCAAAAAGTTGACTTAAGTTTGCCAAAAATCACCTGGATGATCATCAAGACTCTTGGAAGAATGTTCTATGGACAGATGATTCAAAAGTATAACTTTTTTGGTCAAAGTCCAGACCTAATCCCGAATTAGATGTGGCAGGACTTGAAACGAGCAGTTCATGCTTGAAAATCCACAAATGTCACTGAGTTACAGCAGTTCTGAATGTAAGAATGGGCCAAAAATCCTTCACAGCGACGTGAGAGATTGATCAACAACTACAGAAAGCATTTGGTTGGAGTCATTGCAGCTAAAGGTGGCACAACCAGTTATTCATTGTAAGGGGGCAATTTATTTTTTACACCGGGGCATTGGGTGTTGCATAAAGTATGTAACTGATGTGTTATTTGTTCACTCAGAATCCCTTTATCTAATATTAGGTTTTGGTTAAAGATCTGATAACATTCAGTATCAAAAATATGCAAAAGTAGAGAAAATGAGAATGGGGACACATACTTTTTCACAGCACTGTACCTGTTAGAGCATGTTAAGAACATACATGCGCTGACACACGCCCTCATTCACCTTGCAGCAGGCCCAGTGTTTGAGAACTCTGCTGACTCCCTGGTACTCTGGTGTCTTCAGATAGCGACAGATCTCAATGGCCAGAGGATACAGCTTACGGTACACCAACCTGTTAAACATGCGTGTACAGAGAGTAAACACATACACACTGTGTAAACACACACACACACACACACACACGCACACGCACACGCACACCTAGGGAGTTACCTGTCAATGAGGACCTGAACAGTCATCTGTTTGTACTGTGTGTGTGTGAGGGGGATCCCCACGGTGTAGTCTCGGACAGCGTTGAGAACCTTCAGGTCTCGACACATACTGACAAACGGCTCTGGTGGGTAGTTACTGAGAAAACACTTCCCAAAGGATGCAGCCTAGAGGGAGGGAGAGAGGGTGAGGGAGGGAGGGAGATAGGGTGAGGGAGGGAAAGAGGAAAATAAAAACATTAATTTATCTGTGGACTGACTCATTTTTTATCTTGTGACCTTCAACTCAGCATGCAGGCATAGATAGGAGAGAGAAAATAAGTTAGAGACCGTGAGAGATAGATAGAGAAACAGAGAGAGAGAGAGAGAGAAAGCAGTAGAGGTAGGTAGAGGTAGAGAGAGAGAGAGACAGAGGGAGAGAGAGAGAGAGAGAGAGATAGTGTGAGTCTTACCCTGAGCAGTGTTTTCTGGGTCTCTGGTTCATGTTCATGACCGGCAGCCTCCACACACTGTCTCACTGCTTCTCCCAATACACTCTGTTCCTTTATCTCTCGCAGGTACTCATCTGCCTTCTGACTGGACTTCTACACACACACACACACACACAGTGTACAGTCTTCGCGCAAAACATCCCCTCCAATAAATATATACAGTAAAGTGAAAACGTCTAACAATGACATGGCCAGAAGCAGAAACGTACCTCGTACTCCTTGTGGGCCTCCAGTAGTAACGCCCCAGGGGCCATTGAGGCGATTTTAAAGATGTCTTGGCAGGCCGAGGGCACCTCCTGCAGCAGCTCATGCCTGGACCCTCCTACGATCCTCACTCCATCCAGCTCCGCTACACACACACTCTCTTCATCCAGAGTGTATCTAAACTCTGGTTAAGGCTCAATGAGAGGGCACACATTTGGAAGGAAAGGGGGATACTAGTCAGTTATACAACTGAATACATTCAACTGAAATGTGTCTTCAGCATTTAACCCAACCCCTCTGAATCGATCCAGCAACCTTTCGAACAGTGGCAGATTTGAATCCTGCTTTTGTTGATGTCTGTGAGCAGAATCGCTAACTGTACATTTAATGCCATATTGCTAACTGTACCTTTAACAGTAACAAGCTAAGAGGAACTAGCTAGCTGAGCTAATTTGGATATAATGTGCTGCAATAGTGCTATACCTTTAACAGTAACAAGCAGTAACAGGACCTAGCTAGCTGAGCATATACAGTTGAAGTTGGAAGTTTACATACACCTTAGCCAAATACATTTAAACTCAGTTTTTCACAATTCCTGACATTTAATCCTAGTAAAAATTCCCTGTTTTAGGTCAGTTAGGATCACTACTTTATTTTAAGAATGTGAATAAGAATCAGAATAATAGTAGAGAGAATGATTTATTTCAGCTTTTATTTATTTCATCACATTCCCAGTGGGTCAGAAGTTAACATACACTCAGTTAGTATTTGGTAGCATTGCCTTTAAATTGTTTAACTTGGGTCAAACGTTTTGGGTAGCCTTCCACAAGCTTCCCA
This sequence comes from Thymallus thymallus, assembly GCA_023634145.1. Lineage (NCBI taxonomy): Eukaryota > Metazoa > Chordata > Actinopteri > Salmoniformes > Salmonidae > Thymallus > Thymallus thymallus. The sequence goes on from CM042419.1 coordinate 16,807,356, forward strand.
CAATAATTTGGGAATTTTGGTCCATTCCTCCCTACAGAACTGGTGTAACTGAGTCAGGTTTGTAGACCTCCTTTCTAACACACGCCTTTTCAGTTCTGCCCACAAATTGTCTATAGGATTGAGGTTAGGGCTTTGTGATGGCCACTCCAATACCTTGACTTTGTTGTCCTTAAGCCATTTTGCTCCAACTTTGGAAGTATGCTTGGGGTCATTGTCCATTTGGAAGACCCATTTGCGACCAAGCTTTAACTTCCTGACTGATGTCTTGAGATGTTGCTTCAATATATCCACATAATTTTCCTTCCTCATGATGCCATCTATTTTGTGAAGTGTGCCAGTCCCTCCTGCAGCAAAGCAGCCCCACAACATGATGCTGCCACCCCCGTGCTTCACGGTTGGGATGGTGATCTTCGGCTTGCAAGCCTCCCCCTTTTTCCTCCAAACATAACGATGGTCATTATGGCCAAACAGTTAATTTTTGTTTCATCAGAACAGAGGAAATTTCGCCAAAAAGTAAGATCTTTGTCCCCATGTGCAGTTGCAAACCGTAGTCTGACTTTTTTTATGGCGGTTTTGGAGCAGTGGCTTCTTCCTTGCTGAGCGGCCTTTCAGGTTATGTCGATGTAAGACTTGTTTTATGATTTATTTAGATTTTCCCATTATGTAGAGCAAAGAGGCACTGAGTTTGAAGGTAGGCCTTGAAATACATCCACAGGTACAACTCCAATTTACTCAAATTATGTCAATTAGCTAATCAGAAGCTTCTAAAGCCATGACATCATTTTCTGGAATTTTTCAAGCTGTTAAAAGGCACAGTCAACTTAGTGTATGTAAACTTCTGACCCACTGGAATTGTGATATAGTGCATTATAAGTGAAATAATCTGTCTGTAAACCATTGTTGGAAGAATTACTTGTGTCATGCACAAAGTAGATGTCCTAACCGACTTGCCAAAACTATAGTTTGTTAACACGAAATCTGTGGAGTGGTTGAAAAATGAGTTTTAATGACTGTGTATGTAAACTTCCAACTTCAACTGTAATGTCCTGTCATAGTGCTGCTGTGAGCTGAAGGATACTGAATGGTGTCTTTACACTCTCCGGCCACTAGGAGGAGCCTATCCCACATGATGACCACAGAGGGCTGCTGGCTCTTGGGCCTTCTGCACCAGACCATCTGTTTAGGAGGGGTCCTCACCTTGGTGTCCACCTCACTCAGCTTGTCCTGGGGAACAAACAACCGTCAGTAGCAGACTAGCATAACACACATCTACATTAGACATGTCTGATATACAGGCCTTGGCTTCTCCTGACTATGTAACGTGACCAGGGAAAACAAACCCCACATCAGAGCTGTTTACACTCTACGGTTGCCTGGCAACCTAGATAACCTGTGATAAGACTGGGAATGCCTGGATGGGTTAAGAACCACTGTCCCTGGTGTGTGTGATGACAATAGATAATACATAGATAATAATGGAAGCTAGCCACATCAGGGAGCCATACAGTATGAGGGACAGTAATACATGTTACCTTGAGGTTGGCTGAGCCCATCCACAGGTGTCCAGAGTCGGTGAACAGAGCCAGGTACTTATAGCTGAATGACACAGCCATGTTCACGATGCTACATGCCTGGGGAGAGAGACCTGGAGGGGTCTGAAACATATATACACACACACACACACACACATAGAAGGTAGGCCTTGAAATACATCCACAGGTACAACTCCAATTTACTCAAATTATGTCAATTAGCTAATCAGAAGCTTTCCCCCCCGGGGGATCAATAAAGTACCTATCTATCTATCTATACAGTAAGAGGTGAGAGCGCAAGGATGATTAGAGACAGTAATGAATAAGTTGTGTGTCTCACCACATGGGTGCAGGATGTGTTGTCCAGTATGTAGAGGTCAGCTCCATTGGCCAGCAGCACTTTGGTCTGTCTGTCCTGAGTCAGCACTGCCCAGCAAGAGGGTGCCCCCTGGAGGCCTGGAGGAACAAACACATGCACACCAATGAATTTTTGTATTTTACCTTTATTTAACCAGGTAACCAGGAATCAATTAAATAGTGACAAATGTCTCCATTCATTTGGAATTGAGGACTAACAGGATTTCACACGCACACATGTACACACACCTGGGATTTCCGGGAGTCTCCTCAGCTTCAGGTCGTCAATGTTTGTCGCCAGGGTGAAGCGTGAGGCCCCTGTTATTATGGCGACACCGGTTCCGTAGGGCGAATGGAACACCTTGGCTTCCAGCACCTGGTTCTGAACCACCTCCTGTCAAAGACACACACACACATGTAAAATGTATTATCATGTTTTTATCATGTTAGTGGCATGTTTGTTGTGTTATGTGTGCTCACGTTGCCCATGCTGAAGTGTCTTTTAAAGGCACCAAACAGGTCGTAGATAAGGATAGTGCCGTCCTCCTGGATACACAGCAGGTCATCACACACCGTCCAACCCAGCTGTCTCACTGGGCCACTCTTCCACTGGAGAAACGAGAGGGATGGAGGAGAGGGATGAAGGAGAGGAATGGAGGAGGGATGGAGGAGAGGGGTGAAGAAGAGGGACGGAGGAGAGGGACGGAGGAGAGGAACGGAGGAGAGGAACGGAGGAGAGGGACGGTGGAGAGGGATGGCGGAGAGGAACGGAGGAGAGGGATGGAGGAAAGGGAGGGAAGGACAGAGAAAGTGTGAGTGACTTGAATGAATAAGTGTGTGTGTGTGTGTGTGTGTGTGTGTGTGTGTGTGTGTGTGTGTGTGTGTGTGTGCGTACCGCGAAGCTGGCCATGTTGGTGCCTGAGGAGGAGTAGATCTCCAGCTGGGGCCGTGCACTGGAAGAAGCCCTCTGTGGCTGCCTCAGGAGAGCTGAGAGAGATGGATGGAGGAAGTGAGAGATGGAGAGCGATATATAGAAACATGCTTCTTTAATTAGCTATGTGGTTAGAATACATATGTTGCAGATTCTAACTTTTGTGCAACAATGTGAGTTTCTCCAAATTGTGCAAGTGATTATCTCTTCTCGTCTGCCTTCTCCTGGCTCCATCATATCTGTGTGTAGGTGTGTACTCACCGATAGGTCCCCCGTACGGTGCTGCTGCCACCAAGCATTCCTTGAGCCCATCTCTCAAGCTCCATCCCATCTCATACAGCTCAATCTTCCTGTAGAGTGGACACACACACACACACACACACACACACACACACACACACACACACACACACACACACACACGACAGAGTCAACCTAAAAATGTATGACAGTTGTCACATGATTTGCTAGATGGCTATTGCAGTGCATGAGTTAATAATATTGAACTTACTTTGTTTTTACTGAGCAAAGCATTACGGCAAGTAACAAGGAAGGGACACGGCTTTAGTGTCAGTCTGATAGAGCTGTCATTTATTGGTATTTAGCTAGCTAACGTTAGCATTTTACAAAGATTTCTGGTCATGTGAGCAAGCTATCACTGTTAGCTAGCTAAAATCTGCTTACCTGTAAAACGCTTCCCCGAGCGGATTCCAGTTTGCCGTTATAAATGTCATGCTTCCCCCCGTAAGTTATAACCCTGGCATACGGTGTGTCTAATTATTATATGGCTCTTATCGGTGGTGTGTGTATTTGTTATTGTTTAGATTCGCTTGTCACTGACGTTTTGCTGTCAGCATCCTTGTTCCGGGTTTTCTTCTTCTCTTTACGACGGCGGAGGAAAGCCGTTCATTACTGGTTGAAGACTGCCGTTTGTGTTTGGCCACAAATAGAACAATTGAGACAGATATTTCACCGGATGTAATATGGTAGTGAGTAGGAAGCCAAGTGTCCGGCAGTGGGAGACGCTGGAACGAAATGGATTTGGGCCGACATTCTTTACATTTTCTCATCGATTAAACATTTAATCTCAATACAGTTTTCTGTTCCCAAAACTATAATATGTTACGAACATTGTGGACTAAGTTTTGTATACTTTATCCATTGCTGAAGTTAAAAAAAAAAAAAAAGCATTGTAAACAAAGTGCAAAGGCGAATGGAGTTATTGCACACACTCACTTCACAGAGTAGGCGTTCCCTAACGTCAATATGCAAATATTTGCTACAATGCGCCAATAGTATCTCGCTAGCTCGTGCTTGGCTCTGCCCTCCTCCTTCCTTGTTCTGCCCACTATGACTCATTTGTTCCCGTTTGAAACAATGGCTGTGGTCTATCTTTGTTTAGTTATACAAATCTTTGGTTTCGCTCCTAATTTAGTACGCAAAGCAAAAATGCAAACTCGAAGCCAGTGGTCGCCAACCAGTCGACTGGTCGATATTCAAGTAATTCCTAGTCGATCATGAAACATTTATGTAGAAAAGCCAATTACAAAGGCAGAAAGGCTTGCGTTCCTTTTTAATTTGTTCGTGTTCAGCTGTTGGCGGTAGGTGCACTTGATTCAGAAGCCCTGTGCAGCTGGTTGGCAAAGTAGTCCAATTTTGAGCCGTTTAATGAAAAGTCAAATTTCGCCTACCCAGCGGACCGGTAGAGATGTGGCTAAGTCGAGTGTGCCCACTGCGCTGTCATTAGGCTCAAATCACTGTGACTACAGCTTCCACTACCCCCTTTTTTTTCTCCACATTTACTTAACCAGGTAGGCCAGTTGAGAACAAGTTCTCATTTACAACTGCGACCTGGCCAAGACAAAGCAAAGCAGTGCGACAAAAAACAAAAACAACAACACAGAGTTACACATGGGATAAACAAATGTACAGTCAATAACACAATAGAACATCTATGTACAGTGTGTGCAAATGTAGTAAGATTAGGCCATAGTGGCAAAATAATTACACATTTTCATTAACACTGGAATGATAGATGTGCAGATGATGGTGTGCAAATGGAAGATACTGGGGTGCAAATGAGCAAAAATAAAAATATGGGGATGAGGTAGTAGGGTAGGCTATTTACAGATGGGCTGTGTACAGGTGCAGTGATCGGAAAGCTGCTCTGACAGCTGATGCTTAAAGTCATTGAGGGAGATGGTAGTCTCCAGCTTCAATGATTTTTGCCATTCGTTCCAATCATTGGCAGCAGAGAACTGGAAGGAATGGCAGCCAGAGGAGGTGTTGGCTTTGGGGATGACCAGTGAAATATACCTGCTGTAGCACATGCTATGGGTGGGTGTTGCTATGGTGACCAGCGAGCTGAGATAAGGCAGGGATTTACCTAGCAAAGACTTATAGATGACCTGGAGCCAGTGGGTTTGGCGACGAATATGTAGTGAGGGCCAGCCAACGAGAGTGTACAGGTCGCAGTGGTGGGTAGTATATGGGGCTTTGGTAACAAAACGGATGGCACTCACAGCAAAGTTTGATACTAGCCTATCTAAGATGTTATAACTTTTTTAAGACAATATCAATAGAGAGACTTTCAAAGAATACATCAAAGAGATGCTGTTTTTATGAGTGAGTTTATGTTTTTATTCTGGACTGTCAGCACTTTTTTTATTCAACACTATTACAAAACAAAAAAAAGTGTCAAGGCAAGCCAGTTAGGATTTGGCTCCACACCAATCACATCACATCAAGCTAAATGTCATTAACAGAAAAATAACTTGAATTGTTGCATCTCTCTGTGTTGTTGTCCTCCAGTGCCTAGCTAGCTAAAACTGGCCCTTCCCTAGATTAGCCATGGATGGGGATAGGGATTTGGACTTGTGGTTTTACTTAATTCTCCATACTGACCAATGATTATAATGGCGATTCTGATCCAACAATAAGTTCATACATTGCCCTGAGAGGATGGAAGTTTAATATGTACCTAGCTGTAGTAGGCTAATGTTAACTAGCTGGCTAATGGTTGCCTATGAAAGGAAGTTAGAATAGCAAGCTAGCATTTTAGCCAGGTAAACACAGAGAGAGAGAGAAATCAGTGCAATGGACAGCCACATCATATTTAGCTTCCGCTGATTGGACTAAATAGTTTTTGTAATCTTTTAGTTGTCACTGTATTAGACTAAGCAGAGGTGATTTGATGATGTTGAATGTTGAAGTTGAAATGGTGCTGGAATAGTGGAGGCAGCTCCTGTTTTCTTTGCGACTTGTGTTCTAAATCAATAGTGGTTTTAGTAGCCCGAAAATGTCAGAAACATTAACTTGATTGACCATGCTGTAGGTCATGTAACTAATACACAATATGCTTTGTGGACTCCACCAGACATTTGTGGCTTTTTCCCCCCTGGCTCCCCCAGTGATTTTACCCACGCACTGCTACTGCCCAGCACCTAGCGACCTCGTCAAGAGGTTCGGACATCTTTGCGTAATGGTTAAGGTGTTGTCTTGACAGTCGCTGTACCTGGGATCGAGTCCCGGCCTGGGCTACCCCCGAAATCGCTACATTGGTCTCAGAAGTGGGATGGTGCCTGTGAAGCCATCGTTGAGACGGGTACACATGATAGGCTTGGTATAGAGTAGCGTGGGACACTATCCTGAAGGAAGGTGGTAATGCAGCGACCTTACCCCAACACCTAGCGACCTCGTCAAACGGTTTGGACTTCTTGGCGTAACAGTTAAGGTGTTGTCTTGACAGTCGACTGAACTCGTGTTTCGAGTCCTGGTCGGGTCTACCCCTCGAAATCACTTCAATACGTTCAAGTTTGACCTAATTTGACCAGGTCTGACTCTCAGAGCTTTGAATTGGCCAACATTTGGCTATCTACTGGACAGGTTATGATAGCCTGTTACAGTTTGTTGAGAGGTGTGCATGCGTGCCATTGTGGTGGAAATTCTACACAGGGACACTTGAAGTCAATCTTAAATGAATCATTGTTTATTAACAGTTACTGGAGAGGTTCCAACAAACTTGATGCACCATAGTACACGTCTGTCAGGAGCTCTATCGGGGCAGTCCCGTTAGATCTCTTATATACTGCTTACAGACACGTTACCTTTGATTTGATTTGATTTGATACATAGGAATGATTTTAATTATTCATCATTCATAATTAATTCAATATTAATGTTTGGTTCATGCATGTGACGACCAATACCTCACAAGGCTTCTTCTCTCCAAGCTGAGACCTTGAAACTGAGATATCCTTTCGTTCTCAAAACAAGGTTCTGGTCGTACTGCCAAATTGCAGATACTGATAGTGAGGATTCGTCACTTGCATCAACATAGAAATCAGTTATTAGAAAAGCACAAACATAACATTTTCCATCACACCGTCAAAGAGTTGAAGGTAGGCCTTGAGCCTGGTACAAATTTTCACATGCAAATAGCACTCGATCATATGGCTCAAATTGAAGGGGTGTATTTTATTACTTATTACTGAAAATATTACACACTGTGGCTGTAATGAACAGGATAACCAATAGCTGTCTAATTTCTAATCTATATATCTATAGTCTAGCCTAATCCAAATAAACAAATCCCCAACAGGAGTAAATAAAGAGGGAGGAGGAGGAGGAGGGCAGTTTCAATGTTGTTTTTATTTCGAAGAATTTCAGAGTTTTTTTTATAAGAGCAGGAAACATGACATTCACAGTCTTAACAATCTGTAAAATATATAGAAGAAGAGTTTCTTTGGCACCAGAGATATATTTCAGTGAAATAAGCACTACTTAAGTAACAATTTACTTGAAGCCAACAGATATACAATAATACATTATTACTTGTTGAGCAGTATGTATGAACCAGTGGAGGCTGCTGAGGGGAGGACGTCTCGTTTTAATGGCTGGAATGGAGTGAATGGAATGGCATCAAACACATGGAAACCATGGAAACCATGTGTTTGTTGTATTTGATACCAATCCACTTATTCTTCTCGAGTCATTACCAGGAGCCCGTCCTCCCCAATTAAGGTGCCACCAACCTCCGGTGGTATGAAGCCTTATAAAGTTTTATTATCAACTGTTGCCATGCTATCTAACTGAGAGATGATACAGTACTAAGATATTTGAGGATCATGTATTATGATAGCTACAGATTGTACACCAGATAATGTGATATAACCAAAGACTTTTGGTATCCATTACTGGGAGTTACACATTTGCCTATACAAAACGCTGCCATAGATTCTTCAATTAACCTGGTATTGGCGATACTCTCTTAGTTCTTGTTTCTGGAAAGCAGTTATCTTATAAATGTCCATGTCCAGTTGCAGGTGGTTCCACAAACATCAGAGAAAACTCAGAAAGATAGTAAATCCATGTTTTGTAACGATGTGTGTAGATCTTTGTTTTGTGCTGTCTGGAAGCTTCACATAGAAATGACTAGTTCCGTCAAAAGATGCTGGGAAATTGTAGATGTGCGGCAGCTAAGATGGCGAGGACGGTACAAAACACGGATTTACTTTCTGAGTTTTCACTGGTTTTTGTAAAACCACCTCCGACTGTATAAAAACATTTCTAAAATAACTGTTTTTCAGAATCAAGATCGAAGAGAGTATCGCCAGTACCAGGTTGGTTGAAAAATGTATGGCAGTGTTTTGTATTGGCAAACCTGTAACGGACAGTAATGGATACCAAAACTCTTTGATTAGATCACATTATCTGTAGCTAGTATTATGACAAGTGTTGTACTGATTGGCTTGAATTGTATATATTAGGTCAAACAAAGTTAGCATCTTACATACACAAATATAAGATTAGGTTTCAACTTTAAGCAGTAGCATAAGAAGACAATTAAACCTTTTCAAGATCTTCATCCCCCTTTTTCACATGTGAAACAGACATCTGACCCTGACACACAGACACACACACACACACACACACACACACACACACACACACACACACACACACACACACACACACACACACACACACACACACACACACACACACACACA
>CM042419.1:16826186-16828686 GCA_023634145.1 Thymallus thymallus
GTGTGTGTGTGTGTGTGTGAGTGAGTGTGTGAGTGTGTGAGTGCCCATGCCTTTGTCTCTACGCGTGTAAGTATGAAAAATGTAACAATAAAACCATCCACTGTGCAATAAGTCTCACACACACTCTTAACAGTGTGACTTTCCTTTGGCTGAGCAAGAGACCAAACCTTAACCATGATAAAACACTTCCAGACCTCTGTATCTAGCTCCGACTGTTAGGTCCTCACTTCTCACGTTCGGCAGCCCCACCCTGCCACGGCCACACAAACACACTGTTTAGTGGTGAATCAGACAGGCTTTCCTGCTTCAGCAAGGGTTTCCCTTGCAGAACAGTGACGAGGTGTCGTTTCCAAAGTTTAGAATGAAACGCCATGCTTGAATTAGACAAAATGCCTGCCTCTCTCTCTCTCTCTCTCTCTCTCTCTCTCTCTCTCTCTCTCTCTCTCTCTCTCTCTCTCTCTATGTTCATGGAATAATTGAGTCATTGGACAGACTTTCTGGGCTCTGGGGTATGAAATACAAACACACACAATAAGAGAAACATACAAACACACACACACACACACCAACAGGATCTCACAAACTTAAGGGTCGTCTGAGCGACTCCACCCTCCATGGAATGCTAGTGTGTTATTGATAACAGAATCCATCTCAGAATCACAAGACCAGACATGACAGATCCTCTCTCCCTCTCAGTTGTTTCCTTGTTTTAATCTTGTAGTTTTCAGCCGACTATCCCGAGGGCTGATCAGAGTGTAAACACACACACAATGCACATTCTCATGCTCTAAAATAGTGGTCACCAACCTTTTCGGAATCAACATCACTTTCGCAGTCATAAAGCAAGCAGAGATCTACCACTCAGACTTTTTCAATATGATAAAACCTAATAAAAACTGTTCTGTATGGGGTTTGTGCAGTATCCATAATACTTTATTACAGCATATTGGCTATATGCCTGGCCTGTCAATATTGTTATTCTCAGACCATATTATATTTCAAAACTTGACCTTTGATAACAAAATAGATAAATTGGTGTTGCACTTGTGAGGCACAGCTGAGCATAAATTGAAATAATTTGCAAATAATTTGCTTTTTTATTTGACTGGACTGATGGTACCTGATGGTACCTGCATCTGCCATGGTGCTTTCAGGTCGGGATTCGGGAAAGTCGGAGCTCTAGAAAGATGCCTGAGTTTCCCACTTGGAAACTCATCCCACCGTTCAAAGCAAATTTTCCCAGTCGGATCTAGTTTTTTCAGAGTTTCCAGGTGTCAGAAGTCTGATTTCAGTCTGATTTCAGGTAAGACAGAAGTCTGAGACGCACTGAGATTTCCCAGTTCCCAGTTGTTTTGAACACGGCATTAGTCTCAGCGGAGGGAGGGAGAGAGCAGCAGAGGGTCCATCTCTCATGGTCCCTGCTCTCTCCTTCCTTTCCTCCAGTGAGACTGACCAGAGAGAGGGGACATCGTCTTCCACCTGATGACAAAACTCGAGTTGCACCGCATCTGCCTCATGCACAAATTCATGTTATTCCTATGACCAGAGAAGTGAAATATTCCTTGATATTAAAATAGAGCTGCTAATAATACTCAAAACGCAGGGCTATCGATTCACTTGGCTACGATTTCCTTGCAGCTGCAGCACCAGTGGAAGTAGGGAAAAGCCTGTTTTATGTTTTGTAATAGTGTTGAATAAAAACAGTGCTGACAGTCCAGAATAAAAACATAAACTCACTCATAAAATCAGCAGCTCTTTGCTGTATTCTTTGAAAGTCTCTCTCTGGTCATCATCTTTAAGGTTATAAAATCTTAGCTATGCTAGTCCACCGGGTAAATGGGAACACTTTGCTCTACAGTACCACTCCCCGCCCCAACAACAACCTTTGACCCCTCAATACCTCAGTCCCACCCCACGCCTTTTTTTGACTCCATCCATTTTCTACTCTTGATTATGGCCACTTTAGAAGTTGTTCCTCTTGCGGAGACATGCATACACACACACACACACACCTCACCTGGAATATGAGGACTTTGAAGTTGTCCCTCTTGAGCAGGTGGGAGTGGTTTGCCTCCAGCTTCTTAACCTGTCCAGCCTGTCGCTCCATCCTGTCGCGCACCTGGAGATGTACAGTGATCAGACAAACACTATACAATACATCTATCTATGGATCTGTCTGTCCGTCTGTCTGTCTCTTCCTGTCTCCCAATCCATCCCTAACTAACCCATCTTCCACTCACCTCCTTCATGGTGACGGACACCTTGCGGCTCTTGTCCAGTAGCTTGCTGACGGTGTTGGCGGTGTGCGTGTGGCTCTTGGACAGCTTGGTCATGTCTGCCTGGATCCCCATCACCGCTCCCTCCATCTCCACCTGACGCTCCTCCATCTTGTGCTGGTTCTCCTGAACCGTGTCCAGCATGTTGACCAGTTTGTCCAGGAGGGTCAGCACCGTGATGGCGTTGACCGAACCCGTCCCTGGGGTCAGTGTTGGGCTTGGTG
>CM042419.1:16831186-16883686 GCA_023634145.1 Thymallus thymallus
TGTGTGTGTGAGAGGTGAGTTGTCTGTGTGTGTGTGAGAGGTGATCTGTGTGTGTTTGTGTGTGAGAGGTGATCTGTGTGTGTGTGTGAGAGGTGATCTGTGTGTTTGTGTGTGTGAGAGGTGATCTGTGTGTGTTTGTGTGTGTGTGAGGTGAGCTGTCTGTGTGTGTGTGAGAGGTGATCTGCGTGTGTTTGTGTGTGAGAGGTGATCTGTGTGTTTGTGTGTGTGAGAGGTGATCTGTGTGTGTTTGTGTGTGTGAGAGGTGAGCTGTCTGTGTGTGTGTGAGAGGTGAGCTGTCTGTGTGTGTGTGAGAGGTGATCTGTGTGTTTGTGTGTGTGAGAGGTGATCTGTGTGTGTGTGTGTGTGTGTGAGAGGTGATCTGTGTGTGTTTGTGTGTGTGAGAGGTGATCTGTGTGTGTGTGTGTGTGTGTGAGAGGTGATCTGTGTGTGTTTGTGTGTGAGAGGTGATCTGTGTGTGTTTGTGTGTGTGAGAGGTGATCTGTCTGTGTGTGTGTGAGAGGTGATCTGTGTGTGTTTGTGTGTGAGAGGTGAGTTGTCTGTGTGACAGAGAGGGAGAGAATTATGTGTGTTACTCATGACTCTCTCTTCAGGAAAAACACATTCAGTTGATCTGTCCAGTGAAGCATCTCTCCCTCTCTCACTCTCTTTCTCTCCCGCTCTCTCTCACACTCTCTCTTTCTCTCTTCCGCTCTCTCTCTGAGAAGGGGTACCAGGGGCAGAAAGGGGGCGGTTCCACCCTGGCACAGATGACTTCACAGTTTAAACATGGCCCTGTACCCTACACAAACACAGAGAGAAAGAGAAGAGGGAGAGAGGTGTGTATTTCCTGAAGTGAGTCTTTCCCTCTGACTCTGTTTATGTCTTATGTCGAGTTCAGAACACCTCAAAGCACAAAAGAACAGAAAAGATCCCAATGGAATACAGTAGAATATCTCTGTCAATGGTACTGTATTAGAACAATGTATTGTTACACACGTTTCAGATGGAAAAACAACAGGAGAGAGAGAGAGAGAAGAGAGGTAACATGACCCCTGTGACACATGCATCCACACACACACACACACACACACACACACACACACACACACACACACACACACACACACACACACACACACACACACACACACACACACACACACACACACACACACACACACACACACACACACACACACACACACACACACACACAGTCGCCTGTGGGGAAGGAAGGGAGAGGTGACATCATGGAGGTTTTATATAACAATGCAGCCATTGTGACACCAGATTCATTAGGCGGTGTGTGTGTGTGTGTGTGTGTGTGTGTACACAATATGGAAACATGGCCTGATGAGAACGGAAGAGACCCTCTCCTCTAACCTCGCCCTACACACACACACTGATTCACAGCACAAAAAAAGTAACACACACACACTAGTCACTGGAGTGACCTTACTGCTGATAACGGGACATGTGTGTCAGTCACTAGTCACTGGAGTGACCTTACTGCTGATAACGGGACATGTGTGTCAGTCACTAGTCACTGGAGTGACCTTACTGCTGATAACGGGACATGTGTGTCAGTCACTAGTCACTGGAGTGACCTTACTGCTGATAACGGGACATGTGTGTCAGTCACTAGTCACTGGAGTGACCTTACTGCTGATAACGGGACATGTGTGTCAGTCACTAGTCACTGGAGTGACCTTACTGCTGATAACGGGACATGTGTGTCAGTCACTAGTCACTGGAGTGACCTTACTGCTGATAACGGGACATGTGTGTCAGTGCTTGTGAGTGTGAGCATGTGCACGCTTGTGTGTGTTATCAAGGGTGGGGAAATGGGATGAAGAGGGAAGGTATGGAGGAGGAAAGGAGGGAAGGAGGGGAGGAAGGGAAAGTTCAGATCAACAAGAACATCTGTGCTGAGCCTCGAGGCTGCTGGGAGAAGAGGACAACATAACTGACATGGAGAAGGAGAGGGGAGGGAGGGGTGGAGGAGAGGAGAGGGGATGGGAGGGAAGATTGGAGGGGAGGGGAGGAGTGGATAGGGGAGGGAGGGAAGGGTGGAGAGGGGAGTGGAGGGGAGAGTGGAGGGGAGGAGTGGAGAGGGGAGGGATGGAAGAGTGGAGGGGAGGAGTGGAGAGGGGAGGGAGGGAAGAGTGGAGAGGGGAGGGATGGAAGAGTGGAGGGGAGGAGTGGAGAGGGGAGGGATGGAAGAGTGGAGGGGAGGGGAGGAGTGGAGAGGGGAGGGAGGGAAGAGTGGAGAGGGGAGGGGAGAAAATATGTATAGAATGTATGTAAAGGGGGAGGGGGTGAGAACAGGAGGTTGGTGGCACCTTAATTGGAGACATGCTTGTGTTAAAGGCTGGATCGGTTTAAGTGGAATAGTATCTAATACATCAAACAAATGGTTTCTATGTGTTTGATGCCCTTCCGTTTGCTCCGTTCCAGACATTATTATGAGCCGTCCTCCACTGGGGGCGAGGTGGTGTGGGAGGTAGAGGAGGGGTGGAGGATTGAGGGCGGTATGAAGGGTGTAGGATGTATGGAAAGGAGTGGTAGGAATAACAAGGTGAGGGGTGAAAATGGGTGAGGTGGAGGGAGCAGAGGAGAGGATAGGTGGGGTGGATCACAGAAAACAGGCTGCGGCGTGAACTAGGAAGTTGCTTGCTACGATGTCAGGAACACAGATGTGTATGTATGTGTGTGTTGTGTCAGGAATGCCAGGAATTCCCAACAGGACCTCCTGGGACTATCGCTGCAGTTCCCACCCTCAGTTGAGTTTACACAACACCCTGTCATAGTGTAACACACACACAATTAGGGGATGTGTGGCAGGGAAACTATAATAAAAAGGTGTATATACATTTATTTTATATGTGAGTATATATACTGTATATGTACACACAAAAATATACGGTTGATTGGAAATTATGCAAACAATTACATTGATAGAAGCTACAATACATCTGCAATATTAAAGCTGAACTCCCACCTAAATAAAATACACTAAAATAAGAGATCTAATTAAAACACACATCTGATGTCTTTGATTAGGGCTATTTACCCACACACAGAGAGGTCAGTTTTCATGACTATATTTCATCTATATTTAGGAAATTGAGCAAGCTAACTCCTTGATCCTGCTTTGTTTCATACATGCGCCTGAGATCTTAGTTTTTGTCAATTGCTAACAAGCATCGGTCTATACTGAAGCCACTTTTTGAAAACTCTTCGCACAGTCTGCATTACCAACATGCATCTTAGCCAAACAGTTAATCTCACCTCCAAAACTCACTCAAACCACCAAAACACTTCATACAGGTCTCAAAATAAGCTCGTTCGACCATAACACTGGCAACAATTCTCACTCAGAAAGCATACATTGTCACTCATAACACACGCACCAAAAAAAGCGTTACATAAATGAACTTTTCTCTGAAGTTGGAATGCTTGTGACGTCATCCACTCTGTTATCGCGAGGTTACAGACAGCGCATCCCAGTGCTTTCTTTGCCATTTCGGGGAATTTTAACCATGCATCTCTCTCTTCAACGCTGTTGCATGTGCTGCTAATATATGTTGCATATGCTGCTAATATATAGTTAGCAATTGAAAAAAACGAAGAATCTGAATTAACAGAACCATTGGCTTAGACTAGAGGACAATACTACCATCTAGTGGTTAGATTGAGTCAGTGCACCTCAGACACCACCACACCAACACCTGACACATAAATGCACACACACACACACACACACACACACACACACACACACACACACACACACACACACACACACACACACACACACACATGGACACACCCACACACTAACACACATGGACCCACACACACACTAACACACATGGACCCACACATGGACCCACAGACACTAACACACATGGACCCACACACACTAACACACATGGACCCACACACACTAACACACATGGACCCACACACACACTAACACACATGGACCCACACACACACTAACACACACTAACACACATGGACCCACACACACACTAACACACACTAACACATATGGACCCACACACTAACACACATGAACCCACACACACTAACACACATGGACCCACACACACTAACACACACACACACACAAACACACACACACACACACACACACACACACACACACACACACTAACACACACTAACACATATGGACCCACACACTAACACACATGAACCCACACACACTAACACACATGGACCCACACACACACACACACACACACACACACACACACACACACACACACACACACACACACACACACACACACACACACACACACACACACACACACACACACACACACCCTCTCCCTCCAACTCTCTTGAAGTGGATGGAAGAGCAGTGGAGTCAGATAGTCTGCTGTTGAGTGCACACAGACACACACACCGGACACACACACCTCTGATGTGGTGTGACAGCTCTCTGGTGTTCTAACAACATCTGTGCTGAC
This sequence comes from Thymallus thymallus, assembly GCA_023634145.1. NCBI lineage: Eukaryota > Metazoa > Chordata > Actinopteri > Salmoniformes > Salmonidae > Thymallus > Thymallus thymallus. The sequence continues at coordinate 16,835,692 of CM042419.1, forward strand.
GGCTGGCGTGGCAGCATTGATTTCTGGGTAATAGCTGAGGAGCACTCTAGACATCGACCGCTCCGCTCCTCAAAACCGCCTGCAGACAGACAGACAGACAGACAGACAGACAGTGCAAAGACAGACAGATAGACAGACAGTGGACAAACAAAGAGACAGACAGTGGACAGACAGACAGACAGACAGACAGACAACCCTTCTCTCAATCTGCCCCTTATATATATATATACAGTGGGGAGAACAAGTATTTGATACACTGCCGATTTTGCAGGTTTTCCTACTTACAAAGCATGTAGAGGTCTGTAATTTTTATCATAGGTACACTGTGAGAGACGGAATCTAAAACAAAAATCCAGAAAATCACATTGTATGATTTTTAAATAATTAATTTGCATTTTATTGCATGACATAAGTATTTGATCACCTACCAACCAGTAAGAATTCCGTCTCTCACAGACCTGTTAGTTTTTCTTTAAGAAGCCCTCCTGTTCTCCACTCATTACCTGTATTAACTGCACCTATTTGAACTCGTTACCTGTATAAAAGACACCTGTCCACACACTCAATCAAACAGACTCCAACCTCTCCACAATGGCCAAGACCAGAGAGCTGGGTAAGGACATCAGGGATAAAATTGTAGACCTGCACAAGGCTGGGATGGGCTACAGGACAATAGGCAAGCAGCTTGGTGAGAAGGCAACAATTGTTGGCGCAATTATTAGAAAATGGAAGAAGTTCAAGATGACGGTCAATCTCCCTCGGTCTGGGGCACCATGCAAGATCTCACCTCGTGGGGCATCAATGATCATGAGGAAGGTGAGGGATCAGCCCAGAACTACACGGCAGGACCTGGTCAATGACCTGAAGAGAGCTGGGACCACCGTCTCAAAGAAAACCATTAGTAACACACTACGCCGCCATGGATTAAAATCTTGCAGCGCACGCAAGGTCCCCCTGCTCAAGCCAGCGCATGTCCAGGCCCGTCTGAAGTTTGCCAATGACCATCTGGATGATCCAGAGGAGGAATGGGAGAAGGTCATGTGGTCTGATGAGACAAAAATATAGCTTTTTGGTCTAAACTCCACTCGCCGTGTTTGGAGGAAGAAGAAGGATGAGTACAACCCCAAGAACACCATTCCAACCGTGAAGCATGGAGGTGGAAACATCATTCTTTGGGGATGCTTTTCTGCAAAGGGGACAGGACGACTGCACCGTATTGAGGGGAGGATGGATGGGGCCATGTATCGCGAGATCTTGGCCAACAACCTCCTTCCCTCAGTAAGAGCATTGAAGATGGGTCGTGGCTGGGTCTTCCAGCATGACAACGACCCGAAACACACAGCCAGGGCAACTAAGGAGTGGCTCCGTAAGAAGCATCTCAAGGTCCTGGAGTGGCCTAGCCAGTCTCCAGACCTGAACCCAATAGAAAATCTTTGGAGGGAGCTGAAAGTCCGTATTGCCCAGCGACAGCCCCGAAAACTGAAAGATCTGGAGAAGGTCTGTATGGAGGCGTGGGCCAAAATCCCTGCTGCAGTGTGTGCAAACCTGGTCAAGAACTACAGGAAACGTATGATTTCTGTAATTGCAAACAAAGGTTTCTCTACCAAATATTAAGTTCTGCTTTTCTGATGTATCAAATACTTATGTCATGCAATAAAATGCAAATGAATTACATAAAAATCATACAATGTGATTTTCTGGATTTTTGTTTTAGATTCCGTCACTCACAGTTGTACCTATGATAAAAATTACAGACTTCTACATGCTTTGTAAGTGGGAAAACCTGCAAAATGTATCAAATACTTGTTCTCCCCACTGTATATATATATATATACTGTATATACACACACATACAAACACATACACACACGAATTACACAAACAAACCAGACACACACACACACACACACACATGAACCGTGGTATAAATGATTTATTCACAAGCTTGAAAAAGGGTAGCATCATCATCATCATCATCATCATCATCATCATCATCATCATCATCGTTCCCACATTGAAGTCCATCCTAGCCTATAGATATGACATCACTAAGAGTCAAATAGTCTCATCATGTTTCCTCCTCACAGTGAGTCCTCAGGTCCTTAGCACTCCGAAACCTCTACAGCTTTCATAGTCAAATAGTGGACTGCATCTGCAAAGAGGTTTGGACCGTTTTGGCACATTGAGACACTTAGTAGGGTTGGAAGAGTACGGGTTGGATTTGGTGAGCGGGGAGTGAACAGAGGGGGTTTGTGGGTAGTGGTAAGTGTGTAGCAATGCAGAGTGTGTGGTTTGTGTCTATGTGGTGTGTGTGTATATGTGTGTGTTTGTGTGTGTGTAAACTGTATACAGTATATGTGTGTGTTAGATTAGAAGTGTAGCAGTGCGGAGCGTGCTGTCTGTGTCGTATGGCGCCCCACTCTGCTTCTGACCAGACTTTCTCTTCTTCCCAGGGCACTTCCTGTCAGAGAAATAACAACAGCAACAACAACAGTCAAAACAACAACGACAGTCAAAACAAGAACAAAAACAACAGTCAAAACAACAACAACAACAGTCAAAACAACAGCAACAGTTGTCTTTTTTCATTGCTTTTAGTATATCGAATGTGCAATACGTGCATTTATCTGTAATAAAACCCTGCGCACTAAGGACTGTATTTTAAGGGAATTACTATTATTACCCTAAATTATATCATACACACATTTAGCTATTTAAGTATCTCTTCCTGTCATTTACCTGTACAGTTAATGTAACCATTCACTTAACTGTTCATTTAACCAGTCTGTATATTAAGTAAACTATTATTACCCTTACTTATATCATATGCACTTTTAGCTATTTAAGTATTTCTCTGCCATCGACCTGTATAGTATAGTTACCCATGCACCATATACCAATGTATAGTGTACATATTCAGCCATCCACCCATACTATGCATGTCTTTTTATAGCTTTTTTGCACTCCAGACTTATTGTACTTTTATAGTTTTTCATACTGCCGCTCTGTGTATCATGTATCGTGTATCTGTCTTTTGTGTACTTTCGTTGTGGCATTTTGCACCTGTTTGTGTTTTTTTTGTATCTGCTTGACAAAGACATTTCCCCTCTGGGATCAACAATCTATCTATCTATCTATCTATCTATCTATCTATCTATCTATCTATCTATCTATCTATCTATCTATCTATCTATCTATCTATCTATCTATCTATCTATCTATCTATCTATCTATCTATCTATCTATCTATCTATCTATCTATCTATCTATCTATCTATCTATCTATCTATCTATCTATCTATCTATCTATCTATCTATCTATCTATCTATCTATCTATCTATCTATCTATCTATCTATCTATCTATCTATCTATCTATCTATCTATCTATCTATCTATCTATCTATCTAGCAACAGTCAAAACAACCACAACAGTCAAAACAAGAACAAAAACAACAGTCAAAACAACAACAACAACAGTCAAAAACAACAACAGTCAAAACAACAACAGCAACAGTCAAAACATCAACAAGAACAATAAAAACAACAACAACAGTTAAAACAGACAGAGCAGAGTCCTAACAAATTAGAGAGTTGTGTCACGAAGTGGGATGGTCAACTTTGATGAGCAATCAAAACAGTGTGTGTGTGTAAGTGTGTGTGTACCGACCTTGTGACACACAGCACCACCAGGGTGATAATGGTGATCTGCAGCGCTCCGATAACAGAGGCGATGAGAACGTAGCGGATCTTTCCAGAACCAGGAACCACAAACAGAACGTTGTAGTCCTTCTGCTCACACTGGGGCCCGCTGAACCCTGCATGACAGCTACAGGAGGGCGTGCCCAGGTTGTCAGGGTATTGACAGTCTCCATGGAGACAGTAGTTCCTATAGCGGGAAGGACAGGGGATGTACAGGCCCCTCACCCCCTCCCCTGAGAAAAGAGTGTAACCATTAACTTCAACTGATATTTCACTCCAATATGTGGCATGCAATCACATTTTCATTTACATTTGGTGGTTCGAAAGCAACGTTTGTGTGTGTTGCGTGTGTGTGTATGTTTGTGTACCTTGGCAGCGGCCCAGGTGTGTGACCTCGATCCTCTCCTGTCTCTGACACGAGGCCTCCTTTACCTGACAGGGGTTGTCATAGGAACGACTGTCCGAAGCACACACAGGGTTGAAACTGATGTGGGAACAGTCGATGTTACACACACACCTGGGGAGAGACGAGACTCAGTACAGTGTATGTGTGTATTCATGTTCTTCCTGTATTAATGCACACAGGGTAATTGCTGAGTTCATACATATTTAATGCTGTCTCACATCCACATTGTGCATTACTGAAATTCTACACCATTCTCTCTCCTCTCCTCCCCCTTTCTCTCTATCATTTGTCTCCCTCTCTCCCTTCCTGCCTCCTACCTCCCTATTTTCCCCCTCCCTCCTTCCTCTCCTCCTCTGTCCCTCTTCTCCCTCCCTCCCTCCCTCCCTCCCTCCCTCCCTCCCTCCCTCCCTCCCTCCCTCCCTCCATCTCCTCCCTCCATCTAGTCCCTTCCTCCTCTCCTCCCTCCCTCCATCTCCTCCTTCCCTCCATCTCCTCCCTCCCTCCATCTCCTCCCTCCCTCCTCTCCTCCCTCTCTCACCATACATCTTCTGCGTCTTCGTCACACTCCGATCCAAACTGACACATCTCACAGGACGAGTCCCTCTGTCCCACACCAGCCTCTCCAAAACCCTCTAACAGAGAGAGACAGATATGTGGTGTGTGTGTGTGTATGTTTATTGTAACCTGTGTGTGGTCACATGTATAAATGCGTGTACAAAATGATTCAGACCTGAGAGAGAAACACCTTCGCCACCATCACCTGATCCTGAACCAGCGTCTGTAAGAGAACACACACACACACACACACACACACACACACACACACACACACACACACTGATTGATATATTTAGATTCACATCACATTCCACAGTAAGACGTTCCAGTGAAAGAGACCCCAGACTAGTGGTACCTGTAGGACAAGAGCCCAGGGATGCAGTGTGTATCTCTGTCTGAAGCTGACAGGCATCCTGTCTCAGAAAACACTCATTCTGATATCTGTGGTTGTTGGAACCACACACTGGAGAATAGTCTGCACTACACTGCAGAGAGAGAGAGAGAGAGAGAGAGAGAGAGAGAGATTTCATTAATATATTAAACTGAACTTTAATGGTGCATATCTTCAACGACCATTCAGAACTAGACCACAAGAGTGTTTCATATCTACTTCTTTATGGAAGACATTAATGGAAATGTACTAATGTTGCTTACTTTAGTGTGATGTACAAATTGATATGAGCACTGTGTGTGTGTGTATTATATGGGAGCAGCGTGACTGGTGTTGCAACACAGAGAGGCTTTGTCCACTCTGAGTAAAAATACAAGACGACAGAGATGCCTCAAAGGAAAGAGAGAGAGAGAGAAAAACAGAGAGAGAGAGAGAGAGAGAGAGAAACAGAGAGAGAGAGAGAAATACAGAGAGAGTGAGAGAGAGCGAGAGAGAGAGAAACAGAGAGAGAGAAAGAGGGAAACAGAGAGAGAGAAACAGAGAGAGCAAGAGAGAGAAAGAAAGAGAGAGAGAGAGAAACAGAGAGAGAGAGAGAGAGAGAGAGAGAGAGAGAGAGAGAGAGAGAGAGAGAGAGAGAGAGAGAGAGAGAGAGAGAGAGAGAGATGCTTACCTTAAAGTCACAGATGCAGGTGATGGTCTCCGCTATCTTTAGACACTCCCCATCATACTGACAGGAGTCTGTGTCACAATGGAAGTCCCTCTCCTCTGAATCTACATAGAAAGAGATAGAAAAAGGATCAACCATGGATCCAACATGTCTTCCAGTGGCCTTGTTAGTGCTCTACTTGAGCCCAGGGCTGTGGTAACTGTGTGTCTAGCCTACTGTGTAACCTCTGTAAGACAGATGGCGGGGCCAGAATAGCAGCACCATTACTGGGGTATTTTTACTTCCCATTCATTTCTGTCTCTCTCCTCTAAAGAATGAGGGAGCGAGGAGCAGAGGAGCATTGTGTGAAGGACACACAGGGCTGGGAGAGGGTGATGAAGAGGAAGAGGACAAGGCAACAACTGTTGACATTCAACAACCTTTACTCACTCCTCCAGACCTCCCTAGCTGTCAATCTGATGTAGGGTCCGTCATTTTATTCTAGCACCTGGTTCAAGTTGTGTTGGTGCTGGGCTGGAACAAAAATGTGCACCAGCCCCACAGGGATCATGCTGGAATGGTTTGAAAAACAATTAAAACCTTCTGAGTAGATATGTAATATGTATATATCAAGGATACTCAGCTGTCTAAATTAAGTTTGTTACCCTACCCCATAATGGACAGACTCATTCCTGAGCTATGCAGTCAGAAACCCTACTCATCTTCTTCTGATACCAGCTTATCAAGACTCTTGAAACATGCCAGGTTCTTGTCCCGCCCTCGGGATGGTTGAGCTAACGTGTGCTAATGTGATTAGCATGACATTGTAAGTAACGAGAACATTTCCCAGAACATAGACATATCTTATATGGGCAGAAAGCTACAATTCTTGTTAATCTAACTGCACTGTCCAATTTACAGTAGCTATTATAGTAAAATAATGGCATGCTATTGTTTGAGGAGAGTGCACAGTAAACCAATAGGCAACATTTGGACATACTTGATACAACATTTTGAACAGTAATGCAATGGTTCATTGGATCCGTCTAAAACTTTGCACAAACACTGCTGCCATTTAGTGGACAAAATCTAAATTGCGCCGGGACTTACCTTTCTCTTGCATTTCGAAGATGATGTGACTTTTACCAGATCTAATGTGTTATATTCTCCTACAGAATAATTGAGCATTTCCACAAACTTCAAAGTGTTTCCTTTCAAATTGTATCAAGAATATGCATATCCTTGCTTCAGGTCCTGAGCTACAGGCAGTTAGATTTGGGTATGTCATTTTAGGTGAATATTGCAAAAAAAGGGTTTGATCATTAAGAGGTTAACTAGGGGGCTGCTAATCTTAATCTCCTATATTGTTCTAGTGCAGTGGAGGTAGTTCCCAGAGCTATTCTGATAGCCTTTGTGCTCAGACCTACTGTAGGCTTTAGCTCAGAGGGCTAACACTGTCTGAAGTCAAGCTGATAACTCGGGTTCAGTACCCAATTGGCTGGAACCCACTCTGATCCCAGAGAGAGAGAGAGAGCGAGCGAGAGAGAGATTTAGGAGACGTGTTCCTTCTGTGAATTCCATAAATATCCCAACAATGTGTGTTTTATTCGGGTTCTTATTTCCATCTTGTGGTCCGGAGCTTGAGTCCAGTTGAGGAGAGGTTTCTTCATATTATGTCCTCCAGTGGGGGAGAGGTTTCTTCAGTCTTTGTCCTCCATTGGAGGAGAGGTTTCTTCAGTCTATGTCCTCTAGTTTAAGAGAGGTTTCTTCAGTCTATGTCCTCCAGTGGAGGAGAGGTTTCTTCAGTCTATCTCCTCCAGTGGAGAGGTTTTCTTCAGTCTATGTCCTCTAGTTTAAGAGAGGTTTCTTCAGTCTATGTCCTCCAGTGGAGGAGAGGTTTCTTCAGTCTATCTCCTCCAGTGGAGGAGAGGTTTTCTTCAGTCTATGTCCTCCAGTGGAGGAGAGGTTTCTTCAGAGTACAGTCTATCCACTCCAGTTGAGGAGAGGTTTCTTCAGCCTATGTCCTCCAGTTGAGGAGAGGTCTTCAGCCTGTGTCCTCGAGTTGAGGAGAGATTTCTTCAGCCTATGTCCTCCAGATGAGAAGAGGTTTCTTCAGCCTATGTCCTCCTGATGAGAAGAGGTTTCTTCAGCCTATGTCCTCCAGATGAGGAGAGGTTTCTTCAGCCTATGTCCTCGAGTTGAGGAGAGTTTTCTTCAGCCTATGTCCTAGAGTTGAGGAGAGGTTTCTTCAGCCTGTCCTCCAGATGAGGAGAGGTTTCTTCAGCCTATGTCCTCCAGATGAGGAGAGGTTTCTTCAGCCTATGTCCTCCAGATGAGGAGAGGTTTCTTCAGCCTATGTCCGCCAGATGAGGAGAGGTTTCTTCAGCCTATGTCCGCCAGATGAGGAGAGTTTTATTCAGCCTATGTCCTCCAGATGAGAAGAGGTTTCTTCAGCCTATGTCCTCCAGACTAACCTGTGGATTAGTGTGTGTGTGTGTGTGTGTCCTATAGAAGCAGGATTATGTGTGTGTGTGTGTCCTATAGAGGCAGGATTATGTGTGTGTGTGTACTATAGAGGGATCGAGATAGGTGAATCAGTCCTAATGCCTACCACTAATTACACATAGTACAACCTGATTAAACACACACACCCACTCCTCAGTCAGACAGATCATCTCTCATTAACATTTCACCTTAATGTATCTACACTTCCTGCATGTCAACACGTTGTTGTTGTGGTTGTTTACCAGAGCAGTTCCAGCCAGTAGGAGTCTGACAGTGGCTGAGGGAAGTGGTGGGAAAAGCGTGGAGCTGTCTCATCGGTATCCATATCACAACCATCTGGGCAGCGAACCACATCCACAACGGCAGGCGTCTGCGCTCCTGTCGCCTCGCTCGGAGCTGCATTTCATGGGCATGAGTTGCGCACACTCTCCGGTGGCTCTTGGTCTGGGATGGAGGTCAGCCGAGGGAGAACACACATTTTCCAAGACTGAGGGAGTCAGTGGTGCATCCCTTGGCTTCTGGAGATAAGGGAGCACCTTCCCGGCGTGGGCTAGACAAGTCTGAGTTACTGCTGGTGGTTTGAAATGGTCCGATGCACTGTATGTTTGTGTGTGGGTGTGTGTGAGAGAGAGAGAGAGAGAGAGAGAGAGAGAGAGAGAGAGAGAGAGAGAGAGGAAGAGGAGAACTGCAAAACAAAAATACTGAAATGAAAGTTTTCTAATCCTCCGGTTGAGCCCAGAACTCACTGCTCAGGACTGTATGACAGTAGGTTGTAACTCTTCAGATGTCACTCAGTGGAGATGTGATAGGCTAATGCCTAGCAGGGTAGGAGGTGCCAATGATATCCTAGAACTGGTTTACTAGATGGGTGTGTGTGTATATGTGTGTAAAATGCGTATCTGTGTGTGTGTGTGTGGTACCGAAATGTGTGTTTTGGCACAATTGTTCAATTGACTCAATCAAGCCGTTGAATCTCGTGAAACATTTTCCCCCTGGGCAGCTGGATGAAATAAAACAAAGAGTCACACACACGACTTGGTTTTAAACTTCCGGATCATATCAGACGCAGCTGGCTGGAGCGCATCACAGTCAGGGATTTGCAGCTGCATTAAATCAGATAATAGTGTCTGAATTGTCAGTCGAGAGGGAGAGAATATGTAGGTTCCTGGATCTCATTTCTCCTCAGGTCTCCACTTAACTTCTCACTGTGGTTTATGTGTGTGTGTGTGTGTGTGTGTGTGTGTGTGTGTGTGTGTGTGTGTGTGTGTGTGTGTGTGTGTGTGTGTGTGTGTGTGTGTGTGTGTGTTTCTGTGAAACACAATCCCCTGTTTGTGTGAGTTCACCGTCTGGAACGAATTGCTAACACTGGAGCCCACAGATAACCCCAATTAGCCATCCGTGGTATAGAGAAGGTCACACACGCACACACACACACACACACACATACACACACACACACACACACACACACACACACACACACACACACACACACACACACACACACACACACACACACACACACACACACACACACACACACACACACACACACACCTGTGTCCTGATATCATAATCATATTGCATGGTTTTACCCAGACACACGAAGAGCCAAACAGGAAGAGGAGAGATCATGCTATCACATGTATATCACTCCCCTCTGTATCTACTTCCCCCCGAACCCTCCCTCTCTCTCTCTCCTTCTCTCGATCTCTCTCTCTCCTCGCTGTATCTCTCTCTCTCCCGTCTCTGTGTAGTCTCTGTCACTCCCCTGTTAGTGTAGTCTCTCCCACTCCCCTGTTAGTGTAGTCTCTGTCACTCCCCTGTTAGTGTAGTCTCTCCCACTCCCCTGTTAGTGTAGTCTCTCCCACTCCCCTGTTAGTGTAGTCTCTGTCACTCCCCTGTTAGTGTAGTCTCTGTCACTCCCCTGTTAGTGTAGTCTCTGTCAGTCCCCTGTTAGTGTAGTCTCTGTCACTCCCCTGTTAGTGTAGTCTCTGTAACTCCCCTGTTAGTGTAGTCTCTGTCACTCCCCTGTTAGTGTAGTCTCTCCCACTCCCCTGTTAGTGTAGTCTCTGTCACTCCCCTGTTAGTGTAGTCTCTGTCACTCCCCTGTTAGTGTAGTCTCTGTAACTCCCTTGTTAGTGTAGTCTCTGTCACTCCCCTGTTAGTGTAGTCTCTCCCACTCCCCTGTTAGTGTAGTCTCTGTCACTCCCCTGTTAGTGTAGTCTCTGTCACTCCCCTGTTAGTGTAGTCTCTGTCACTCCCCTGTTAGTGTAGTCTCTGTCACTCCCCTGTTAGTGTAGTCTCTGTCACTCCCCTGTTAGTGTAGTCTCTGCCACTCCCCTGTTAGTGTAGTCTCTGCCACTCCCCTGTTAGTGTAGTCTCTGTCACTCCCCTGTTAGTATAGTCTCTGCCACTCCCCTGTTAGTGTAGTCTCTGTCACTCCCCTGTTAGTGTAGTCTCTGTCACTCCCCTGTTAGTGTAGTCTCTGTCACTCCCCTGTTAGTGTAGTCTCTGTCACTCCCCTGTTAGTGTAGTCTCTGTCACTCCCCTGTTAGTGTAGTCTCTGTCACTCCCCTGTTAGTATAGTCTCTGCCACTCCCCTGTTAGTGTAGTCTCTGTCACTCCCCTGTTAGTGTAGTCTCTGTCACTCCCCTGTTAGTGTAGTCTCTGTCACTCCCCTGTTAGTGTAGTCTCTGTCACTCCCCTGTTAGTGTAGTCTCTGCCACTCCCCTGTTAGTGTAGTCTCTGTCACTCCCCTGTTAGTGTAGTCTCTGTCACTCCCCTGTTAGTGTAGTCTCTGCCACTCCCCTGTTAGTGTAGTCTCTGTCACTCCCCTGTCGGTGTTGCCTCCGGTGCCAAAGATTCCATTTCCTTCCAATCAATGTGTGTTCCAGATTCATCACACATTAGGGAGCCGCCAGCTTCCATTAACACTGATGTTGGATCATCACTGTCCAATAGCCTCCCCTCTCCCTCTCCCTCCCCCTCTCCCTCTCCCTCTCCTCGCTTTTCTTTTGTTGTCTCTCTAGTCTACACACACAATCTCTCTCTTTCTTGCTATACTCGATATGTGTGTGTGTGTATTCACCAACTCGTGGAGACCTGTATGGGAGTGTGTTTTTGTGTGTAGTAGCTCTCTTTGAAGGTACACGTGTGTGTGTGTGTATTGTGTTTTGCCTACAGGAATGTGTCCTTTCTAAGCAGATCCATGTGACTCTGTCCCGTCCGTCCCTCTCAGAAGTATTAGATTAGTTTAAAGTGGGGGAAGATAGAATTATAGAACCCACATGACTTCAAAGAACATAATCACAGCCCAGGTCTCTGTCACGTCCCATCTGTCCATCTCTCCAGACCTCTATTAGTCTGTCAAATCCCATCTGTCCATCTCTCCAGACCTCTCTCTGTCACGTCCCATCTGTCCATCTCTCCAGACCTCTCTCTGTCACGTCCCATCTGTCCATCTCTCCAGACCTCTCTCTTTCACGTCCCATCTGTCCATCTCTCCAGACCTCTATTAGTCTGTCAAATCCCATCTGTCCATCTCTCCAGACCTCTCTCTGTCACGTCCCATCTGTCCATCTCTCCAGACCTCTCTCTGTCACGTCCCATCTGTCCATCTCTCCAGACCTCTCTCTGTCACGTCCCATCTGTCCATCTCTCCAGACCTCTATTAGTCTGTCAAATCCCATCTGTCCATCTCTCCAGACCTCTCTCTGTCACGTCCCATCTGTCCATCTCTCCAGACCTCTATTAGTCTGTCAAATCCCATCTGTCCATCTCTCCAGACCTCTATTAGTCTGTCACATCCCATCTGTCCATCTCTCCAGACCTCTTTTAGTCTGTCAAATCCCATCTGTCCATCTCTCCAGACCTCAATTAGTCTGTTACGCCCCATCTGTCCATCTCTCCAGACCTCTCTCTGTCACGTCCCATCTGTCCATCTCTCCAGACTTCTCTCTGTCACGTCCCATCTGTCCATCTCTCCAGACTTCTCTCTGTTACGTCCCATCTGTCCATCTCTCCAGACCTCTCTCACTTCTCTATCCTTCTCCTCATCCCCCTGCTTTCATGTCTTTCCCAGTAGGATTCATTCCATCACTCATTTAGCACTTGATGACTGAATCATACAGAATTATAGTTTTTCACAGTGACTGGTAATCAGATGACCAATTATCACCCTGGACTCATTCATGACCAATTATCACCCTGGACTCATTCATGACCAATTACCACCCTGGACTCATTCATGACCAATTACCACCCTGGACTCATTCATGACCAATTACCACCCTGGACTCATTCATGACCAATTCAGAATTGAGGAAGGGAGAGGGGGCGTGGCCTATTCTATGTTTACCAGTAAGACAGTGAAACCTACACTATAGGCTTACTGAGCTCCAGCGTTTCTCTGCTGTGGCATCTCCAATTTCTAACTTAATAAATAGGCTTGATGAAGTAATACAGTGGTGGTAGGTGGGGAAAAAAACGAAAGATTGGTCTTTGTCAGCACCTTGTGGTTTTGGCAGGAACCACAATTTACAGAGCCCTCTAGCGTTGAGAGGATAGATGCAGGTACATGTGAAGAGTCTACAGAGATACAGGCTACAGAGAAATAATCAATCTTTATTTAAAAAGAAATAATCCTGCCATATAAAACTAAATGTCACTAAAACATAACAACAAAGGATAATCCATGTTGTCTAACCATGGCAGTATGAATGTAGATTTTCAGCCAATCTCTTCACTATATTTTCCCCATTACAATGTCCCACTGACCTGATGAGGTCAAAACACACCACCACAAACACTGAACGTCAGGTGACGACCCAAAAGACCTGGTGACACGTTGAAACCGGCAGAATGAGTCCAAAACAAGGTTCTGTGTTATCTTCTGCACCTGGCCCCAGAAACTTCTTGCCCTTTTTCCTTCACACAATCCTCTTGTCCATTTTTAATACCCCATCTGAATAATTCACATACTCCTGTTGTGCTTGTGTGACTCTGGCAGCTGCTTCACACAGAACACAGGTCAAGTGTAGATGACGGGTGTGTTGGGTGGAATTGAGTAGACTAAAGGAGGAAGTCTCTTCGGAGAGTCCATTGAGGGGGAGGGGATGGAGGGCATCTCCAAATAAGATACAGTACTACAAGTGAGACATTGACCCGCCCCTGTTCACTGACTGTCAGTATGTCACAGAGCTATTAGTTAGGTAGTCTCTCTCTCTCTCTCTCTCTCTCTCTCTCTCTCTCTCTCTCTCTCTCTCTCTCTCTCTCTCTCTCTCTCTCTCTCTCTCTCTCTCTCTCTCTCTCTCTCTCTCTCTCTCTCTCTCTCTCTCTCTCTCTCTCTCTCTCTCTCCTCCTGAGTCCATCTCATCACCTGAGCGTCTTGTGCCACAGGTCGAAGCAGGGCACCACGTGTAGCCTGACGTACTTGTGCCCGCCGGAGGAGCACTCCAGACAGCCGTAGACCGTCTCCCTCGGTGTCTGGCCCCGGCCACACAGGGCACAAGGGCCCTTGGGGATGTTGTGGTTGAGGAGGTTGACGCGGGAGTGGGAGTCCCCTCTCAGGTAGGTGGTGGAGACGTCCGTCATGCTGGCTGCCTTTTCGTAGTAGTCTGTCACTATGTCGTCCATGTAGGTGTCAGAATGGGTGTGGGCGAGCTCCTCAAACGTCCTGTCGTCTTGAGTAGGGGAAAGGAAGGATGAGGATGAGAGGGTCACTGGAACATTCTTTTGTTTTCACTCATTATCTTTACATTACCCTGTGCTTTTATTAGCGTTTGTGTCAGTGGAGGCTGGTGGGAGGAGCTATAGGAGGACGGTCTCATTATAATGGCTGGAATGGAATTAATGGAACGGAGTCAAACACATCAAACATATGGAAATCATGTGTGACTCCGTTCCATTTGTTCCATTCCAGCCATTACCCCATCCTCCCATAGCTCCTCCCTCCAGCCTCCACTGGTTTGTGTTTATATGTGTTTATACACGTTTTTAGTATTTTATTAGGATCCCTATGTGTGTATATTCTTCTCAACTATATGTAGCTAATAATTGTTCTTTAAACAGTATTATACTAGTAAGATTAGATCACTTTGGGACCTGTATCTTATTTAAACATTATTATACTAGTAAGATTAGATCACTTTGGGACCTGTATCTTATTTAAACATTATTATACTAGTAAGATTAGATCACTTTGGGACCTGTATCTTATTTAAACAGTATTATACTGGTAAGATTAGATCACTTTGGGACGTGTAGTTTATTTAAACATTATTATTCTAGTAAGATTAGATCACTTTGGGACGTGTAGTTTATTTAAACAGTATTATACTAGTAAGATTAGATCACTTTGGGACCTGTATCTTATTTAAACAGCATTATACTAGTAAGATTAGATCACTTTGGGACCTGTATCTTATTTTAACAGTATTATACTGGTAAGATTAGATCTGATTGTTCTAGTCTTTTAGATGTTCTCTATGATAAGATCAGGAGGGTGGTGTAGCCCTTTCCTGCAGTCAAATGACCTAGTGGCCTTATGGGTGGAATGTTATTCATATTTTTCATAATTTTATGATTATTAAACATTTTTCTTTTTTAAATGCAGAAAATCTGGTGTTTCTTATATGTCAAACAGTTTTGTTTTAGTTCAGTCTTCTATGATGTATTTAAAGTGTAATATTGGGATGCAAACTCAAAATTGGCATGGTACAGGTGTCTTCTTTTTTGTAAGCCAACCATGTGTGTGAGGTGTATACTTTTGTTTCTAAGTAGATTTGTTTAAGACTACCAAGAAACACCCTGATTTAGCCCATTGAAGTAAAAGGTTAAGAGATGAAAGAAGGTTCCCACCTGCTCTGAAGGGGTTTCCGTACACAATACCAGACAGGAACCTGCGTAGCCGTCCCATTGAGAATCGACCAATGAAACCACCCAGCTGCTCTCTGATCAGCTCCTTCTCAAATCCGCCCGACGACTCAGGACTTACGCAGATATCTGATCAGGAGATATGAAGGGGGACTATGTTAGTGTGTGTGTGTGTGTCTGTGTGAGATTGAGAAAGAGAAAGAGAAAGAGAAAGAGAAAGAGAAAGAGAAAGACAGACAGACAGACAGACAGACAGACAGACAGACAGACAGACAGACAGAGAGAGAGAGAGAGAGAGAGAGAGAGAGAGAGAGAGAGAAAGAGAGAGAGACAGACAGACAGACAGACAGACAGACAGACAGACAGACAGACAGACAGACAGACAGACATAGAGACATAGAGACATAGAGACATACAGACATAGAGACAGAGAGAGATGGTCAAGTGTAATTATGTCTGTGTGTTGTGGATGTCTCACCAAGTCGTCCATCCAATCGAACAAACAGTTCAAAGATGCTGAATGCGATGGTGGTGTGAGCTGGGATCACTATGGCCTTGTCTCGACCTTTGGGGTTTCGACCATCATCAATCTGAAACTGAAGAACACCAGTCAGATAGGTGAGACAGGGCATTCATCCATTCAACCATTACCTGATAATACAAGTGTCAGATGTCAGTGATTCTGTGTGTACTTTACAGTGTGTGTGTGTGGTGTGTGTACTGTGTGTAGGTGTGTGTTTACCCTCATAGTCGTCCGTCTCATGCCAGCGTGGACAGTGAGAGAACACTGACGCGTCGTGCGGATGCTCTCCATGACAACGCAGAGAACGCTCCGCCCACTTTCTTTGGACTGACGAATCAAACAGTGATCCAGATCCACTTTCCTATAGTGGAAAGAAACCAGTACACAAACCTGTGTCAGAAAGACTTCTCACTTTTACTATCCATGTGTAATATACAGTATGTACAACCAACACGGTCTCATTAGAATATGAGCTTGGGACTATAAGGTTCTATCTGCAAAAAGATGATTCTGAGTTAATCGGCTTTAAAGTTCCGAACCCTCATTCGTTTGAATGGTGTCAGCAATTTTTATCTTGTATTCTTTTGAACTTAACAACATAAATTGCTGTAATTATAGGTAGAGAACATTGAACAGAACAAGGCTATGTCAATAACTACATGTTGACAAAAATGCAGATAGAACCCTATAGTCCCAACCTCTCGATATGTCAAAATAGTGACATTTAATCATTGTAGTTATATGTCAAAATAATTACATTGCCATTGTAGTTATATGTCAAAATAGTGACATTTAATCGTTGTAGTTATATGCCATCTAACCTGACATATTAGTTGTTTGTCATCACCATATGACTCTTGGTAATATCTTATCAGAAACAAAACCAGAATGCAATTGATTAAAATCAAAGCTATTTTCTACCACCTGCAGTGTACCTGGAGTTGAGTTCCCTGAGTAGAGTTGGGACCTCCACCTCGTGTTTGGTGACGATCCCAAAGGAGGCTTTGACGGCCACAGAGTCTGAACCACTGATGTTGAACCCCACGTCGTTCATCAGGTGGTTCCCTAACCTGCCGCTCAGGGACACGTCAGACTTGTCCTCATAGTTCAGGAGCTGGTACGACGACACCCCTGTTTGAATGGAATGAAATGGATTGTTAAAGACATCTGACATAGTAGGAGACTAGCTTTACATGTGCAGAAACACATGACGTCATGCTTTAGTTTGTCAAAGAGAGAGACAGTTATAATGCATTATAAGCCCATTATAATGCCTAATGAGATATTCAAATCAAATCAAATGTTATTGGTCACATACACATATTTAGCATATGTTATTGCGGGTGTAGCAAAATTCTTGTATTCACAAAGCACTATAATGAATGACATAGGCGTTAATAGCGGTTGATAAACATGCATTCCTTCTCTCAGTGGACTCTACCTGCTGTGATCTCCTTCTCCCCCACCAGGATGTCTTTCAAGGAGAAGGGGGTTGAGGCGTACTTGGTTTTCTTCCAGAAGTGTCTTTTCCTCTTCCTGGTGACCAGGCTGAGGGGTTGGTAGCGGTCAGCCTCACTCAGGCTCGGTACGGGGATCAACCGACCTGTGTCTCCCACCTGCTTCACAAAGTTCTTAGTCGCCGCAGCAAACATTCCGGTGTCCAGGAAACAGCACACGGGGGAAGGAGTCACTGCTGGACATGCATGGCAGCAACAGGTATACTGTAAGTGTAAATCCTTTAGTTCACAGTCTTAAAGATGCTTCTTCTTCTTCTTCTCTTTTCCTTTGGTGAGGTCACATTGGGAAGTTCTAAACATGGGGAGAGTAGTTCTGAACAGATGTGCACCTTATGGCTCGGGGCTAATGAATAATGGAGGCACCATGTAAGGGGATATGGGGACAAGCTGTCCCGTAACGTGATTGGACGGTTAGTTGCCTTTGTTCTTCCTGTCATGTGACCAGTGAGCCCACCAATGGGTTATGGAGTACTTCCTGTGCTACTCTGTCTTTGAGGGCCTAGATGTTTTTCAATAATGCTGCCCTAAGCGCTGAAAAGAGGTATCAGTGTAAGTAAGGTATCAATAGTTTAACTGTAGCTGGTTAAGGAATCTGATCACATTTCATTGGATCAGGGTTCCACACCTTTAAGAAAAACTCCACCCAAAAACGATATATTGGTATAGTCCCATTAAAGGACTATTCAACCCAAAAACTATATTTTGGTTTTTGTTTCATTAGTCTGTTGTTGATATAGTCCCTAAATGTTTTGCATGTCAGCGATCAAGTTTACAAGATATTTAACTTTCATAATACAGAAATACAACCAGTATGATACATTTTGCATCATATGTTATATATCTTGAAAACTTGATTGCTGACATGCAAAACATGTTGGGACTATATCAACAACGGACTAATGAAACAAAAACCAAAATATAGTTTTTGGGGTTAAATAGTCCTTTAATGTGTGATGAACTCAGCTCACCTCAAAACAACAATCAGCATTCAAACTCTGGGATTTGACCCAACGTGACCCTTTCCCTTCTGAGTAGCATGTGAAACATCTGGTCCCTGTGTTGTGAGCTATCATGACAAATAGCAAAAAGAGTGGTGGTCTTTGTGGTGTCTTTCTTGTGCTTGTGTCTGGTACCAATAATAGACTAGTCTACATGTTAGAGGGAGTTTAATACTTCTAGACCAAGGCTTTCCCCACCCTAAGACCATACAGGGTATGTTATATTATAACCTTGGGTTGCCTCCCTTCTAATTTAGCTGTTTGGCTAGGGAAATGAAACGTAATGTTGTTCGTTTATAAGATACTTTAAAAAAAAGTGGGAAATGGGTGTGGTTTCCACAATGTAAACTATGTCTGTATTCACACTGGTCCATTAACACTGACCAGGAATAGAAAGTCATTTTATGAAGGTCAGGATGATTACCCAGGTAGGCTATTGTAGAGATAAAACTAGCAGGCCCAAAATACGTACAGTATTACTGTGCAAATGACCGCCGTATGGGGACATGGAATTAATTAACTTCTATGAAAGCATTCACAATTTCAAGTAAATCCAGAGAAACAACTGGGGAGCTTTTTTGTGAAGCTGGTGAGCGTTTCCAAGCTTTCTGCTGCAAAAATGGCTGCCTTGACGTCCCAGAATATGTTACGTCCCGCTGGTGTGTTTGAAAATGTTTTTATCTGTTTGGCACATCAGATTCTGTTTGTTTTTAGCCCAATCTAAAATGCTTTATTTCGTGTTATCATTTTATTATCCTACCCTCCTCATTTTAATACTGACATTTTTGATTAGTCAAGACAGCTCCATCCTAGGATGACACACATGTGTCACAACTTTGGGTATGGAGAGACCAAAACGAAGCGCAGGGATAGTGGCTCGACATTTTTATTGACTGGAGGAATAACGACCCACACAAAAGTGAAGGACATACAAACATATATAGGATCCCTAATTAGAGACAATGCGGTGCAGCTGCCTCTAATTAGGGATCCAACCCAAAACCCACACAGAAACAGAAAGAATAGAAACTGTCAGACTCTGACCATAGCTACATAGAGAAGCAGATAGGCTTCTCTATGGCCAGAGCCTGACAGCATGACATCAAATATACAGGGTTTGGGTGATATAGAAATGAATGTCGTCCAAAAGCAATCAGATGGATTATGTTAGTAATTGCTTTTATTGTAATGTAATCTGTAATCAGTAACTGATTATATTTTTTAAGTAATCTGCTTAACGCTGGCTGTCAGAGACTGAGAGCACTGAAAGAAAGGAAGACAATTAGAGGTTAGACAACCCTTAAAATAGAGAGTGAGAGAAAGAGAGAGAGAGAGAGACAGAGAAGAGAGAGAGAGAGAGAGAGAGAGAGGCGGCGGGAGACAGAGAGAGAGAGAGAGAGATAGTTTCTCTGGTCTAGTTCAGGCGCTTGGATATTACTGGATGGTACTGTGTACTGCAACGCTAGCCTAGCTCTCTAGTCCTCCTCTCCTCTCTGCCCTGTATGTGTGTTTGGAACGTGCCTGTCTCAGGTGCAGACATGGCCACCTCTGTGCACTCCAGGATTATTCTATGTCTGGCTATATTTCTGGTTCCGGTATTGGCAGTGACCAGCCAGGATGTCAAGCTAGGTGAGTGACTTATGATTGGGTTGATTATTCTGGCTTGTACTGAGTGATTAGAATTGCTTCTGTGTTAAACTTTTTGTTCTACATTTTTTTTATTGATTTATTTAATTTATTAAATAATTAGAAGTATTCGGCTGCTCCAGCCGCAGACAACATTACAGACATAAACATTATCGAAGATAAAAACACAATAAAGCCTGAAGGCTTTTTTCCATTGAGTACCACAGTATGAGTCAGAAAACCCGGAAATGGTTCCAATCGTTTTTTCCATTCATTTTTCCATTGGAACCATTTCTGTGTTTTTATGGGTATTATGATGCGTCCATTGTGGCGGAATATTGTGGTCCTCTTCGGCAGGCAGATGGCCGGTGGTCAAGATGGTCACATCACACAACAGGTCAAGATGGACACATCACACAACAGTATAATCAATTACTACCATATCGACCTTATCAACAGCACAGAGGTGCCTGTTTAGAAGTCGCCTTTTCAAAGAATACCCCTAATCACACCGACATGCTATTTCTCAGATAACTGACACCTTAAAGCTATTCTCTGAAGACAGAGTTTTCAAGTAGCTTGGTAACCCGTTCCACAGAACTGCAGCAGAGTACAGGAATAACTTTTTTTGTCATGGAGCTTTCGAGTCTACAGGGAACACATGTTGTAAAGGTCCCTCTGGGAACAAATGATCAGGGTTGCAAAGTTACCGGAATCTTCAGTAATTTTGGTAATTAACAGGTAATCTATGGCAACCTATGGTAGCTTTGGTAATTTATACTTCAATAAATAAAAATGTATTCATATAGAGTATTCATTTTTTGTATATCTGTCCGCGTTGTCCTTGAGTTTCTAGTGGATAGACCATATTATGGTTCAAGATAAATAGCCTAATTAATGAAAAAAGCATCTCTTCCAACTATTGTCTTTTTTTATAACTGCCACCAGTTTGACCCCAAAACATTTACAACAAAGACATATTGACATAGTTAAATAAATAAAAGATATCTCATGCTTAAACAACCCTCATATTAAACAGCAATGGTATTCACTAAGGTGATGGTCTATATTTAGGATAATGTTTTACAGTTCTGTCATTGCATTTTTTATTTGAAAATCATCTTATTATATATATATACAGTATGAATCAGAAAGAATATATATACTGTGTATATTTTACACGTGATAAGTCCACACAGAGGGCCAGAGATAATTACAGACACCTGTGATAATCTGAAGTACACAAAAAGGCCACTAAAATTCTATATATTTCTTGAAAGTTACCAAAATTCTGGTAGTTTACTGGTAAGTTTTGAGTAATATACCCTACCTTTTTAACCCTTCTCAGGATAGACCAAGAATGTCAATGAGAGGAAGCAACACTATTATGCTTCTTTTATTTGTCATAATGTTTTGTTTTAAGTTTGTGTCTAGTTTACAGGCCTGAATATCACAATTATTTTCTCATTTTTTACATTAGGAAGTGGTTTGTTTCATGAGTACCATCATAGCTCTCACCCGCAGCAGGTATCGTCCAGTTTACAGGCCACCCAGTATCTGGACCACGTTGGCCTTTGCCTCAACATCACACCCAAAACTGAGCTAAACTGAGCTTAATGGATGCTATTTTCTCATTGCTCATATTTTAGCTTTTTACAAGAGAGTATATATAGTCTTCCAATAACACTAATGGGATTCACTCTGAAATTATGTCTGGACACAAACATTTTTATTTAGTTTTTACCAGGCATGTCAGTTAGGAACAAATTCTTGTTACAATAACACCCTGGCAACAATTTTTGCATACAGCAAAAATACATCCCTCTTAGACTGACTACGTGCTAAAGTGATGTTGTGTGCATGACTGGCTGGTTGGCTGGCTGGCAGTCTGGCTAGAAGGGCTATTTCAGTGCAAGGCTGAAGCAGAATGAAGGGTTGTAGCGCACCATGGCCGTAATGATGTGGGTACGGACCAAAACAGACCACTGATCTTGGTCAGGGGTTTGCCAGAGAGAGACCGGACACACCCAGTGAAATGATGCACGCTGGGTATGAATATGATTCATACTGTCGGCATCCACAAAGCCCATATCACTTTAGAAGTATACTGTCTTCGAACAGGGAAGAATGTAAGTTACTGATGTGGTGAACAAAACATGAGTCTGGTTTCTCCCAAGGATTATTTCCCTTGCCACTTTTGTATCTGCCTGTGTAGCAGTGGGTCAGTTAAGTGATGAGAGGGCCTAAACTTGCCTTCCACCTGGGCCAAGTTTTCTAAAGTTATCTGTCCGGATTTCGTAAGATTAAATGCATGGAAATATAATGAATAGAGCCAGTATCCCCATTCAAGTCAGTTATTCAGAGGGTTAAAGCAGACTTGTTGCAGGCAGACAACCTAAGTTCAAAACCGGTAGGTTACACTTGCAGCTCGGGGGTTTAGGCTCATAATAATGGCCGGAACGGAGCAGATGGAATGGCATCAAAACCATGGAAACCATGTGTTTGATGTATTTGATACCATTCCACTGATTCCGCTCCAGTCATTACAACGAGCCCGTTCTCCCCAATTAACGCTACAGTGAAAAAGATAAGAAAACCAGACTTTCCAAAATGTTCCCCCATGTTCTTTGGCTGTAAATCAGTATACTACTGGGCAATGTTTTATAATGCTTGATAATATAACACCAAGATCACTTTCACCAGACTTCACAGCTGAGCAGCAAAGTGTCATGAAGGTCAGTGTGACATAGGGAAAATTATGGCAGGCGGCCATATTGGATAATTAACTCAAGAGGAACGGTGTTATGGTCCATGTACAAACCACAAGTGGATTCAATTTACATTAACCACAGGCCTAACTTTTATAGCGATTAAAACTCTGAACATAATGGGTTTAATAATTACACCCAAGTTGATGAGGTAAATATACAAATTATTAATTAATTTACACTATTCACTTGGGTACAGCTGACTTAACTTAATAATGTTGTAACATTTTGTAAATGGAAGTTGGTTCATATGATGAAGCGTTTAGATTCCATGGCTGTGGAGTTAGCTGGGTGTGGCCTCTCATAGCTGGGTCAGAAATACAGCCCAGCCACAGGCGCATGCTAAGCGTAACCTATAATATAGGCCACTGTGGTTTTCCCTGAAATAACTTGTGCTTTTAAAAAGTAGCTTCTCTCTTGGGGAGAGGCTCGCCCACATAATGAGTACTTAGAAGTTATAAAACTGGCTAAGTTTATAAAAGTGAGATTCCGCGATGATATTTCATATAGTACTGCAGCAGGTGGTCAGTGTTTCTCCTAGTTTCACCTCCCTTTGTTTCCAACAGAGGCCCCGCCAGCCCGCCTAGATAATGGCATCGGAAATGCTTGGGTTGTTTCTTGCTTCCTGGGAGCATCAGTATTGGAGCGGTGTTTCCCTGATTCACAGATGAATTGTGAAAAGAGCTTCTGTTCTGCGTCAACGACTGTGCTGAAAAACATATTTTTATTATCTTCAGGGAACTTTAGTCTTAGGGGTCTCATTGAAGTGGGAAGAGCAACGCAGGGACCTATTTATAATAACATCAAGCCCAGAACCTGAAAGAAAAGTCTGATTTCTTGGGCTATATTAGTGGTATTGACTTACATGACGTCAGTGTCTTACTCAGTACCTATGTCGACTGTATTTAGTTGCAGGCCTAGAAGTTACAACTTCAAATGACAAGTGGGGAGATGTGAAACGGGTATAATTTTGCTAAGTAACACAATGATTTATAAAGACTAGCTTCCTATTTTTTCATAGAAAATTGTGAAATTGCTCTTATGATGAGCAATCAACCCTACACGACTACATCCTTGGAATATGAGCTTCTTCCAAGATTCATAACTACACATTGGAGGAAAAACATTTAACTTCACATGTTGACAATGAGGAGCTCCGCTGAACATAACAGTTATGTGGAGCTGCTTCACCTACTGTAGCTACATAAAGAATAGGTCAGGACATTCTATCCTGGGGGACAATCTAAGACCGTCCCTCTCTCTAACCGTTTTAAGGTGTTACATTCTTCAGAAAAACCCTGAACTGAACGTTTCACGCATTGCAGAGTTTGTGGAAAGTGAGCTATACTTGATTTAACAAGGGGAAACGAAGAATTTCAGACTTGTACTTAAACACAATGACACCAACACCACATTGTCCAAGTTATAGTAAACGTGAGGTTGTCCCACTCTGGGACAGTGCTCTCTCTCTTCTGCCACCTAGTGGACATAGAAGAAACACACAAAGCGTACAATACTAATCATTTAGTCACATGGACACTCAACAGATCACATGGTCATTAAAAACTCTTGTCCCTAATCATACCTGCTACCTCTTACTCCATATGGGTTCAGGACATAACATGTAAACGTGCATGTGTCAATGCAAATGCTGTTTACTTGCTCTGGCAGGATACAAAGACAGCTGTGCAGAAAACGGCAAAGTCTTCAGCAACAATGAGATTTGGAACCCGGAGCCATGTAAGATCTGTGTGTGTGACCTGGGGACTATTACCTGTGAGGACGTCCGATGTGAAGACCTTGCCTGTAAGGAAACCACCACCCCTGAGGGAGAATGTTGTCCTGTGTGTTCTGGAGCCTCGGGTACCCAGGGCCAACAGGCTACTACCTGGGATAATCTGCTACCAAAGATCAAAACAGGTGACTGCATTCTCACCACATTACATTGATCCATGTTTTACAGTTTCAAGCGTCCGCTAAGATAATCATTATTCATGGTCATGATGGACTGGTGTTTCGATTAACGGTGTTGTTACATTCTCATTACAGTCTCACTACATTCTCTCAGTATTTCTAATAGGACCAATGTCTGATTCATATTCTGTTCTTCAATCTCCATGACTCTGTAGAGGAGAAGAAGGAGGAGCCATGCAGGGACAACGGGCAGGTGTACGCCCCCAACGACATGTGGACCCCAGATCCGTGCAGGGTGTGTGTGTGTGACAGTGGTACTACCATCTGTGAGGAGGTGCAGTGTGAGACGGTGGGGAACTGTGAGAAGGTGACCATCCCTGAGGGAGAGTGCTGCCCCGTGTGTGACAGCTTCTCCAGCGCTAACAGGAGGATAGGTGAGAGCAATTATACACAGTGCCTTCAGAAAGTATTCATAGCCTTGACTTTTTCAACCTTTTGTTGTGAAATCCCACCCATCTACACACAATACCTCATAATGACAAAGTGACATTTTTGCAAATGTATTGAAAATGAAATACAGAAATATCACATTTACATAAGCTTTCCCACCCCTGAGTCAGTACATGTTAGAATCAACATAGGCATTGATTACAGCTGTGTCTTTCTGGGTCTCTAAGAGCTTCACACACCTGGATTGTACAATACTCTCCAAGCTCTGCTAGACAGCCATTTTCAAACCGCTTTAAGTCAAACTAGTACACTGAGGAACATTGAATGTCATCTTGGTGAGCAACTACAGTGTATATTTGGCCTTGTGTTTTAGGTTATTGTCCTGCTGAAAGGTGGTTGTCTCCCAGTGTCTGTAGGAAATAAAAACTGAACAAGGTTTTCCTCTAGGACTTTGCCTGTGCTTAGCTCTATTCCGTTTCATTTCATCCTAAAAAACTCCCTAGTCAGGAAGGACGCCTGTATCTTTGTAGTGACTGGGTATATTGATACACCATCCAAAGTGTAATTAATAACTTCACCATGCTCAAATGAATATTCAATATCTGCTATTTTAATTTTTACCCATCTTCAAATAGGTGCCCTTCTTTGTGAGGCATTGGAAAACCTCCCTGGTCTTTGTGGTTGAAACTGTGTTTGAAATTCACTTCTCGACTGAGGGACCTTACAGATAATTGTATGTGTGAGGTACAGAGATGAGGTAGTCATTCGAAAATCATGTTAAACGAGTCAGTCCATGCAACTTATTATGTGACTTGTTAAGCCAATATTTACTCCTGATTTAGTAAATATTGGCTTATTTAGGCTTGCCAAAGGAGTTACTTATTGACTTTTCATTTTTTATCCATTTGCAAACATTTCTAAAAAATATAATTCCACTGTGACATTATTGGGAATTGTGTGTAGGCCAGTGACACTAAATGCAGGCATTTAACACAACAACGTGGAAAAAGTCAAGGGGTGTGAATACTTTCTTGTATTCACGTTTCCCAGGCTACTGGAGGTGTCCCGCTGACTGACTATAATGAGGGGAAAACATACTAGATGTCATAGCGTTTCATCATTATACCACAGTATCAAGTCATTGAAGATCACACCTCACATTAAGGATAACATATCTACATTAACAGACCTTTTCTTCCTTTTCCTCCCTCAAAGAAATGATGGCGTTCCAGGTGAGTAATGATAACAGATATTCTCCATTTTCCAACTTGACAATGAGCAATGGGGTTGGCAAGAGCACAAACAGATCTGGGACCAGGCTTGATGTTATGTAACATAATGTGCAGCCCTGTAATGTAGTAATGTCAGATCTGGGACCAGCCTAGATGTTATGTAACATAATGTGCAGCCCTGTAATGTAGTAATGACAGATCTGGGACCAGACTAGATGTTATGTAGCATAATGTGCAGCCCTGTAATGTAGTAATGACAGATCTGGGACCAGCCTAGATGTTATGTAGCATAATGTGCAGCACTGTAATGTAGTAATGACAGATCTGGGACCAGCCTAGATGTTATGTAGCATAATGTGCAGCCCTGTAATGTAGTAATGACAGATCTGGGACCAGGCTAGATGTTATGTAGCATAATGTGCAGCACTGTAATGTAGTAATGACAGATCTGGGACCAGCCTAGATGTTATGTAGCATAATATGCAGCCCTGTAATGTAGTAATGACAGATCTGGGACCAGCCTAGATGTTATGTAGCATAATATGCTGCGCTGTAATGTAGTAATGACAGATCTGGGACCAGGCTAGATGTTATGTAGCATAATGTGCAGCACTGTAATGTAGTAATGACAGATCTGGGACCAGCCTAGATGTTATGTAGCATAATATGCAGCGCTGTAATGTAGTAATGACAGATCTGGGACCAGGCTAGATGTTATGTAGCATAATGTGCAGCCCTGTAATGTAGTAATGACAGATCTGGGACCAGGCTACCTGAATAGCTAAGCTGATTGTCACATTGTTATTGATGCATTTGATTTCCAGGGTCAGAAAGGTGAACCTGGTGATATCCCTGATGTAAGTCTGTTTTCATACATTTCAGAGACAGTGCATCTGTTAACCAAGAATTCATGTGACTTTTGATGCCTATTATGACAACTGTTATCAAAAACATCATACTGTCACTTCTATAGCTGAACAACTGTTTTTGTATGTTTTTTGTTTCCAGGTCATGGGGCCAGTAGGTCAACCCGGACCAACGGTGAGCACTCTGTAGACATTTATTTAGTGTTAAAAAAACAACTTCATAAATCAACATATCTTACATTATCATACTGTATACCAGAGGAGGCTGGTGGGAGGAGCTATAGAAGCACGGGCTCATTGTAATGGCTGGAGTGGAATCAATGGAACGGTAAAAAATCACACAAAACTCCGTTCAATTCATTCTATTCCATTAAACCATTCAAATGAGCCCGTCCTCTTATTGCGCTTTCCACCAGCCACCTCTGGTATACTGTATAGTAGTTCAGCTGGCCCCTCCCCTCTCAACCTTGAGGTTGAGTCAAATTCCCTTTAGAACACTAGATGGTGCTATATAGAGCTTCAATAACTAAGGAGCATTACCTGATGCTGCTACAACGGTCTTTCCACAGCCACAGTAGGAATACACTACTGCTAGTGTAGCTTATCATGTTTTCTTGTTATCTCTGTCAATGTTTCAGGGTCCTCCCGGAGCTCAGGGGAACAGAGGATACACTGGATTCAAGGGCAGAAAAGTATGTTTAACACAATTACATTTTTATCTAGATATCTTTATGTGTTGAATCTGGTTGACATGTTGAAACATCTCTGTAGTAATGACGTTGTATACTGTCACTCATGAGTTTGCTCGTGTTTCCTAAAATCCAGGGTTTACAAGGCCCAGCTGGCTTCGATGGGGAACCAGGAGTCCCAGGGAACCCTGGTGAGCCAGGATCCCCCGGCCAGCCCTCACACCCTGGGGTGAGTTTGTCTGTCTGTCCCCTCAGCCCGATACTTCACTGGTGCAGTCTGTAACCTTCATTTCTGGTCAAAAGTGCTTTCCCTACCAACACTTGTTAGTAAACTAACTGAGAGGCTGGGTTTTGGTAAAAATATAGCCGTTTGTATTTTGTATAGCTTTTTGGCCAAATGTGCTTGCTGTACCTGAAATCATTTTCACCCCAAAACGTCAAGTAGGTGACCTTGCACCTACTCTCTTCATACGGAGGCAGATACCTGTCTGTGGTCACCAGTGAAGAACTTCCACACCGTGATAATGAATGAATGACTGTCCTCCTCTCTCCCCCAGGGCCAGCTGGTCTCTCAGATGGCTGCAGGCTTCAGTGAGAAATCAGCTGGGATGATGGGGATGATATCTGGCAACAGGGTGAGTTACTATTAAATCAGCTGTGATGATGGGGGTGATATCTGGCAACAGGGTGAGTTACTATTAAATCAGCTGGGATGATGGGGATGATATCTGGCAACAGGGTGAGTTACTATTAAATCAGCTGTCCTATACAACAACGCCCCTGACAACCTCAATGACTGGTAGTGTGTGTGTGTGTGTGTTCATGGGCAGTAGAACCTCAATGACTGGTAGTCCTTGCTAAGTGTGTGTGTCCATGGGCAGTAGATTGTAAACAAGGAAAGACCTACGGTAGTGTATACAACACAGGAGGCTGGTGGCACCTTAATTGGGGAGGACAGGCTCGTGTTGATGGCTGGAGCGGAATTAGTGCAATGGTATCAAATTCATGGTTTCTATGTATTTGATGCCATTCCATTTGCTCCGTTCCAGACATTGTTATGAGCAGCATCCTGTCTTTTACATTGTCTTTGGCGGGTTTGATTGAACGACAGTTAATTTACGTTTGTGCCTACATTACTCATTACTCATTACTCATTACTCTGTCTCTGTATGTTGTATATTGTATATTTCAGGGTGAGGCAGGACCAAGAGGGTCTCCTGGACAGTCCGGTCAACCAGTACGTCAAAGATGGCCGACTATATCTACCTATAACATCTATCAGATATTAATTCTTACTAGATTTAATTTCTGTAGGTAAACAGACAGATATGTGATACTTTCCTTTTTCTTCCCTGTCTCGTAGGGCCCTACAGGAGGACAGGGGGCCCCAGGAGATGTTGGAGACCCAGGATCCATGGTAAGAACCAACCATAATCTTTGCATCAGACATCTCTGTGATGTTATTTTGACTGGATTTTAATCCCGATCGCCTACATCCTTGAAGACTGTTAGTCCATTGAGCTTAAGCCAAGGCATTAGCGCAGTGAGCTAATGCAAAAAATAAATAAAAATAAATAAAGCCTATACCAGTGTTCCCCAACTGGCGGCACACGCCAGATATTGGTATACACACTGTATACCAATATCTACCAATCACACACTGTATACCAATATCTACCAATCACATACTGTATACCAAGATCTACCAATCACACACTGTATATCAATATCTACCAATAACATACTGTATACCAAGATCTACCAATCACACACACTGTATAACAAGATCTACCAATCACATACTGCATTTAGGTGTTACACCAAGATCTACAAGACCCTATGCTCAAAATGTTTTATTGACTGTGTGATTGGACACAGGGCGGCTTTGGTTACAGAGGACCTGAGGGCCCACCAGGAAAACCAGGTCCAGATGTAAGTACTCTACACTAGACCAGACATAGGTCGTGTCCCAAATGGTACCCTATTCCCTATATAGTGCAATACAGGAACAATCTGCATTAGATATGACGTCTTCTGAGTATGAATGAACCTAGTATGTTGATATTGGTTGCTTTCTGCATATGTTCTAAATAGTATTTGGTAAAGTTTTTTCTAACCACCGTGCTTCTACATCTGCATTGCTTGCTGTTTGGGGTTCTAGGCTGTGTTAAAAAGGGCTTTATAAATACATAGAACTGACTGATTTTAGTAAGTAGTAGACAAGACAGATTTCAGACACAGCCAAAGACCATGGTTGCCACTTGCCACTGATCAAAACAGATACCAATGTTTATTAAGCGTAGTGTCTTGTTGCTAATGTAGATTAGAGTATTGCGTGTAGCTCTGCATATTTTATTCAATAAGTGCCAGTTGGAAAGATGTGCCAGTGTAGGCTACACTAACACCAATACCTTGGTGTGTCTAACATGCCATGTTGTGTCAAAACCTGTTTTTTAGTTTTACCTTCAGAGTTAGAGATGGTAGAATGCCAATTAACCCTCTAGCCTCTTAGATAACACTAAACTGCCTAACACACCTTTGTTCAGGATTATACAACGGGTGGGTCTAATCCTGGATGATGATGATTGGTTAAAACCGCATTCCAGCCATTGTCTATTCCACAAGTTTCAACTGGCTAAATCTATAACGTTGAAATGCCTATTCACTCTGTTCCATCTGACTGCGCGATCCACTGTCTCATCAGCCCAGCCGGGCAATTGATATACTAGATATACCCTGTAAAAAGCATCTAGACATTATCTCCCATTTCTTTTGGACTAGAGTTTGGTTTTCAACAGCAGAGATTTGTAATAACCTTGCTGTCTGTCTCTCCGATATTTATATCTCCACCTGTCCTATGAACGTGTCGGGAGTTCGATCGAGACAGACAGGCTGACAAGACAGACAGCTTTTCTCAGCCAGATGAAATCATGAATCAGCATAACTTTTATGGATATACAGTGGGGAGAACAAGTATTTGATACACTGCCGATTTTGCAGGTTTTCCTACTTACAAAGCATGTAGAGGTCTGTAATTTTTATCATAGGTACACTTCAACTGTGAGAGACGGAATCTAAAACAAAAATCCAGAAAATCACATTGTATGATTTTTAAGTAATTAATTTGCATTTTATTGCATGACATAAGTATTTGATACATCAGAAAAGCAGAACTTAATATTTGGTACAATTAATATTTGGTGAAATTACAGAGATCATACATTTCCTGTAGTTCTATACCAGGTTTGCACACACTGCAGCAGGGATTTTGGCCCACTCCTCCATACAGATCCTTCAGGTTTCGGGGCTGTCGCTGGGCAATACGGATTTTCAGCTCCCTCCAAAGATTTTCTATTGGGTTCAGGTCTGGAGACTGGCTAGGCCACTCCAGGACCTTGAGATGCTTCTTACGGAGCCACTCCTTAGTTGCCCTGGCTGTGTGTTTCGGGTCGTGGTCATGCTGGAAGACCCAGCCACGACCCATCTTCAATGCTCTTACTGAGGGAAGGAGGTTGTTGGCCAAGATCTCGCAATACATGGCCCCATCCATCCTCCCCTCAATACAGTGCAATCGTCCTGTCCCCTTTGCAGAAAAGCATCCCCAAAGAATGATGTTTCCACCTCCATGCTTCACGGTTGGGATGGTGTTCTTGGGGTTGTACTCATCCTTCTTCTTCCTCCAAACACGGCGAGTGGAGTTTAGACCAAAAAGCTCAATTTTTGTCTCATCAGACCACATGACCTTCTCCCATTCCTCCTCTGGATCATCCAGATGGTCATTGGCAAACTTCAGACGGGCCTGGACATGCGCTGGCTTGAGCAGGGGGACCTTGTGTGCGCTGCAGGATTTTAATCCATGACGGCATAGTGTGTTACTAATGGTTTTCTTTGAGACTGTGGTCCCAGCTCTCTTCAGGTCATTGACCAGGTCCTGCCGTGTAGTTCTGGGCTGATCCCTCACCTTCCTCATGATCATTGATGCCCCACGAGGTGAGATCTTGCATGGTTCCCTAGACCGAGGGAGATTGACCGTCATCTTGAACTTCTTCCATTTTCTAATAATTGCGCCAACAGTTGTTGCCTTCTCACCAAGCTGCTTGCCTATTGTCC
Source organism: Thymallus thymallus (assembly GCA_023634145.1). Lineage (NCBI taxonomy): Eukaryota > Metazoa > Chordata > Actinopteri > Salmoniformes > Salmonidae > Thymallus > Thymallus thymallus. The sequence continues at coordinate 16,867,468 of CM042419.1, forward strand.
TGTAGCCCATCCCAGCCTTGTGCAGGTCTACAATTTTATCCCTGATGTCCTTACACAGCTCTCTGGTCTTGGCCATTGTGGAGAGGTTGGAGTCTGTTTGATTGAGTGTGTGGACAGGTGTCTTTTATACAGGTAACAAGTTCAAATAGGTGCAGTTAATACAGGTAATGAGTGGAGAACAGGAGGGCTTCTTAAAGAAAAACTAACAGGTCTGTGAGAGCCGGAATTCTTACTGGTTGGTAGGTGATCAAATACTTATGTCATGCAATAAAATGCTAATTAATTATTAAAAAATCATACAATGTGATTTTCTGAATTTTTGTTTTAGATTCCGTCTCTCACAGTTGAAGTGTACCTATGATAAAAATTACAGACCTCTACATGCTTTGTAAGTAGGAAAACCTGCAAAATCGGCAGTGTATCAAATACTTGTTCTCCCCACTGTATACAGTACTAAGAAATGTCAATAGAAAAACACAACATGCAGCTAGTTTGCTGTCATTCCAGCTTCAGTTCGAAGTGATTGTGTTAGCTATATAGTTGGCGATCTCTTCTGAAAAGTGGCCTGGCGAGAGAGCAAATGTCCTATGCCAGACAAAATCGCACATCATTGTTATGGATGTACCCCCCCCCCCCCCAAAATACTAACTTGAAAACAGCTTAAACAAATGCAAATGCAGCTACTTTGCTGTTATTCTGGTTGCAGTTATTCTGACTGTGTTAGCTATCAAACCAGGAATAAGAACGTTGCCAGCCAACATTTTGTTAAAACCTTTGTTCTACCTAAACCTTTAATACATTGAACATTTAGGCTTTCACACCTATCCAGAACCAGTTTGACTCTCATGTTGGAATGCTATTTGTTTACCCATTTGAAATGCTGTTGAACACTTACGAAAAAAAGATTGCATCTGAGAGGGTGAAAATTAAAACTATTTGTTAACTACCTGTACTGTAAAAGCAGCTGAGAATGTTATGTGAATGTGATGTTTTTCCTTCACAGGGAGAATCTGGCCCAAACGGAATAGACGGAGAGAAGGGAGCCGCTGGATCTGCAGTAAGTTACAAAATGTCAACCAAAGTTCACACAACCAACTAACTGTCAGCCGCCCTGAGTGGTCGCCTGTTAAGCAGCTCCTGTTGTCCGTGCACAAATTATTGTTCTAGTTCGTTTTAGTTCGTTTTAGTCTCTTTTCTTTAGTTTCTTTGCTACAGTTGAACTATAATAGTTCAGGATTATGGATTTCTATCATTATGGGCAACGTGAGGTCACTACATAACAAAATGGACGAACTTGAGGCTCTTGTCCGTGGACAAAGGGACTATCGTGAAACGAGCCTAATGTTTTTTACTGAGACTTGGCTGAACGATAAAATCCCCATAGAGAACATAACTATCGGCGGTTTACAGACCATCAGAGCGGACAGGGATAGCGTCTCTTCCGGTAAGAGCAAGGGTGGTGGGATGGCTTTATTAGTAAACAACAGATAGTGTAATCCGAACTATATTACTCTTAAGGAAGAGTTTTGTAGCCCGGACATTGAGCTGTTGGCCATTAGCCTGAGACCCTACTATTTGCCGAGGGAATTCACGGCGGCCATTGCTGTTATTGTTTATATCCCGCACTTCACGGACGCAAACAGAGCATGTGACGTCATCCACTCTGTTATCACGAGGTTACAGACAGCGCATCCCAGTGCTTGCTTTGCCATTTCGGGGGATTTTAACCATGCATCTCTCTCTTCAACACTGCCCATGTTCAAACAGTTTATTCCCAACCAGGAATAATACAACTCTGGACTTGTTATATGCTAATGTGAAGGACGCATACAACTCCACTGGACTCCCTCCCCTCGTTAGATCAGATCACAACCTTGTCCACCTCACTCCACTCTACAGGCCTTTGGTCCAACAGCAGCCTGCGACCACCTGGACCATTAGGAGATTTGGTCCTGCTTTGAAACAACAGACTGGGATGTGCTCTGTGAGGCTCATGGGGAGGACATCGATGGACTTACTGACTGCATAACGTACTATATATATTTTTGTGTAGACAACACTGTACCCACCAGGAAGGTACGCTGTTTTCCAAATAATAAACCCTGGGTCACCAGCGACCTAAAGGCCCTTCTGAATGAGAAGAAGAGGGCCTTCAAGGAGAGGGACAAGGACAAATTGAAATGCGTCCAGAGGGAGCTGAAGTTGCGGATTGGTGAAGGGAAGAAAGGGTATAAGGAGAAGATGGAGGACAAGCTGAGGCAGAGCCAGGTGAGAAGGGTATGAGAAATATCACTGGCTTCAAAAAGTCAAACAGTGGGCAGACGGAGGGGACCCAGAACAGAGCCAATGAGCTGAACCAATTTTTTAACAGGTTTGATACTGGCCCTGTCCACCTCCCTTCCAGCTCCACAGGCCACACACCTTCACGGCTGTCCCACCCCCACTTTGCTCACAACACCTCTGCTGAGACAGAGGTGCACTGTACAAAAAGGGCCAGAGCCGACTCTACTTTCTGAGGAGGCTCAGGTCCTTCAACGTGTGCAGTAAACTACTGCATACCTTCTACCAGTCTGTGGTGGCCAATGCCATCTTTTTTGCAGTGGTGTGCTGGGGAGCCAACATAAAAGCTGGTGATGCTTCTCGGGTAAATAAGCTGATCAGGAAGGCTAGCTCTGTCCTGGGGATGGGCCTTGACACTCTAGAGGAGGTGGCGGAGAGACGGATCCTGGCCAAACTGCTGGCCATCATGGACAACGTCACCCACCCTCTGCATGCCATGGTTATGATGCTGAGGAGCACCTTCAGTCACAGACTGATCCCACCACGGTGTGCCAGAGAGCGCTACAGGAGGTCCTTCCTGCCGGCGGCTATTAGACTATATAATGCCTCACTGTTGGGGTGCTAGGACCTAGTTTAACAATTATGCATCCATCCGTGAGTAACTCTGGTCCGTAATCACTCATTCACTCAGGACCTATTTATTCATTCAGGTCTGTATATACATACTCATGTACAGTTGTTATATCATATCACGTGCAATATTGCAAGAAATTCTTGGACTTAACTTACGTAGTCATTCACTCAGGAATGCATATTAGTATCCTGTCAGTTGCATCTTTTCTCATTGCATTTAGTATATCGAATGTGCAATACGTGCAGTTATCTGTAATTAAACCCTGCGCACTAAGGACTGTATTTTAAGGGAATTACTATTATTACCCCAAATTATATCATACACACATTTAGCTATTTAAGTATCTCTTCCTGTCATTTACCTGTACAGTTTATGTAACGATGCAAGTATTCACTTATCTGTAAATATAACTGTATATTTACCTATACAGCTAATTCAACCATGCAAAATATTACTTACCTGTTCATTTAACCAGTCTGTCTATTAAGTAAACTATTATTACCCTCGCTCATATCATATTCATTTTTAGCTACTGAAGTATTTCTCTGCCATCGACCTGTATAGTATAGTTAACCATCCAACATCCACCAATGTATAGTGTACATATTCAGCCAACCACCCAAACTATGCAATGTCTTTTTATAGCTTTTTTTGCACTCCAGATATCTTGTATTTCTATACTTTGTCATACTGCCGCTCTATGTTTCATGTACCGTGTATCTGTCTTTTGTGTATTTTCATTCTGGCATTTTGCACCTGCCCTATGTTTTGTTGTAGCTGCTTGACAAAGAAAAACATACTCACATACACACCTTTCATTCATGTGGGAACTATAATAGTTAACCTGTAAAACAGGTCTTTACTGTAACAGAAGGATACTGTTGTCACGCTCGGATGTGTATAGAGACCAAGGCTCAGCGCAGCAATAGTTCGACATCATTTATTCAAGTAATTAAACTATACTGGATGTGAACTATACAAAATAACGATACATAAATAAAGGGGGGAAAAACACACTTACATCAAACACGGGACTGAAGACAATGAACCACGCCTATGGAGTGGGACATACACATATAAGTAGGATCCCTAATTAGAGACAATGCAATGCAGCTGCCAGAGCCTGATTAATTTTACAGCACGGGTAAACTTAATCACAACACAGATTGGCTCTGCCCTGTGTGGTCGCCTGTTAAGCAGCTCCCATTGCTTGTGCGTTAATTGTTGTTTCAGTATGTTTTCCGTCAGTATAATAGTTCAGGATTATGGAGTGCTACTGTTTTACGAAGGTTTTAGCAGTCCTTTTTATCACTGAGGCACTTTGAATTTTTCTCTGATTGACCATTGGGCCAGGTGTGTATAGTATAGTTAACCATGCAAATACTCCTTATTTATCTATATCAACTTGCAATATATATATATATTTTTTATTCATCAAACACTCTGTAACAATGAATAGTGTACATATTCAGCCATCCACCCATACTATGCATTTTGCACCTGCCCTGTGTTTTTTGTAGCTGCTTGATGAAGAAATGTTCCCTCTGGGATCAATAAAGTATCTCTATCTATCTATCTATCTATCTATCTATCTATCTATCTATCTATCTATCTATCTATCTATCTATCTATCTATCTATCTATCTATCTATCTATCTATCTATCTATCTATCTATCTATCTATCTATCTATCTATCTATCTATCTATCTATCTATCTATCTATCTATCTATCTATCTATCTATCTATCTATCTATCTATCTATCTATCTATCTATCTATCTATCTATCTATCTATCTATCTATCTATCTATCTATCTATCTATCTATCTTTCACAAAAACACAATACACACTTCTTTTGGGATTGACATTTCATGATTTTGTGGTTAGAGCCCTGAATGCTGATTGGCTGAAAGCCGTGGTACAGTATATCAGGCCCTGTATACCGCGGGTATGACAAAACATTTATTTTTCCTGCCCTTATTACATTGGTAACCAGTTTATAATAGCAATAAGGCACCTCGAGCGTTTGTGATATATGGCCGATATACCACGGCTAATGACTGTATCCAGGCACTCCACGTTGCGTTGTGCCTAAGAACAGCCCTTAGCCGTGGTATATTGGCCATATACCACACCCCCTCAGGCCTTATTGCTTAATTATATCACTTCAAACCATTTCCATGCCCTTTATTTTCCTTCCCACTCCCATCCAACTGTCTTTAGTTGAGAAAGCAGGTACCACCGCCTTCAACCTAAACGTGACTAGTCTTCATTTGGTGCGTAAACCAATGAGCAGTAGTCCGCAATTGGAATAGACTATTGTTTTAATGTACTTCTAAATGTGATAATAAAGCAGTGATTAAATGTGGTGTTTTTCAGGGTGTCAGAGGTTTCCCCGGACTGCCAGGTCACCCTGGACTGAAGGGCCTCAAGGTTAGCAGCAACAATATGGATGATCACAGTGCTCATATCTAACCTCCATCTTTTAATTTGTGACACGTCTATATCATATCATTGAAAGTGTGACAATGTACTGTAGTTTGAAGCATGTCTGCATGTACTTTATTAAAATAGTTTACTACGCACTGTGCTGTTACGATCTCCTGTGAGATTCGTTAGAGCCTAGAACAGACCTGATCAGAATTAATGAACTAACGTCTTATCAACAGGGTCATGCAGGTCTTCTAGGAGCGAGAGGTCAATCTGGTGCTGCTGGGTCAAAGGTCATCATGCATATCTTTATATTGGTCCCCAAGATTAGTATCTAAAAATGATCTGTTTCTGTTTGAAATTGCTATGTATACCGTGACTCTGTGTGTGTGTGTGTGTGTGTGTGTGTGTGTGTGTGTGTGTGTGTGTGTGTGTGTGTGTGTGTGTGTGTGTGTGTGTGTGTGTGTGTGTGTGTGTGTGTGTGTGTGTGTGTGTGTGTGTGTGTGTGTGTGTGTGTGTGTGTGTGTGTGTGTGTGTGTTATTTTACAGGGCCCATCAGGTACTCCTGGTAGAATGGGGCCCCCTGGTCCTGCGGTAGGTCATAATAAATAAATGAGTTAATTGATAATAAATTATTATATGATTGTAAAACCTGTTACTCTTACACACTAATAACTCTAAATACTCTGATATGTTTTCAATCTGATAGTGAGGGAGTGTAATATTATGTGAAACATTATATTGTATATTTCAGGGTCCAGCAGGAATGCAAGGGGAGAGAGGAAGGAGTGGCCCAACTGGACCTGTGGTATGAGAGCTATGATGACCTCTGACCTCTAACAAAAAATGTTTTGTTATTGGATTATCAGTGACACACGTTGTAACCTTTGATTTTATTATTATTATCCAATGACGGCCTATCTTACCACTGTCCTTCATATCTTACCACTGTCCTTCCTATCTTACCACTGTCCTTCCTATCTTACCACTGTCCTTCCTATGTTACCACTGTCCTTCCTATCTTACCACTGTCCTTCCTATCTTACCACTGTCCTTCCTATCTTACCACTGTCCTTCCTATGTTACCACTGTCCTTCCTATCTTACCACTGTCCTTCCTATCTTACCACTGTCCTTCCTATGTTACAACTGTCCTTCCTATCTTACCACTGTCCTTCCTATCTTACCACAGTCCTTCCTATGTTACCACTGTCCTTCCTATCTTACCACTGTCCTTCCTATCTTACCACTGTCCTTCCTATCTTACCACTGTCCTTCCTATCTTACCACAGTCCTTCCTATCTTACCACTGTCCTTCCTATCTTACCACTGTCCTTCCTATCTTACCACTGTCCTTCCTATCTTACCACTGTCCTTCCTATGTTACTACTGTCCTCCTATGCTTATGGGAGTTGATGATGAGATGATAGAGGTGAAGTTGTCAAATCCTCTTTCAGTTGTGTGTCTCTCTCCATACAGGGGAAACGTGGTGAATCTGGACATATTGGGAAAGCAGGACCAGAGGTAAGACCTCTAACATCCAACAAAACATCACCTTTCATATCAAATGATTATGGTTATCAGTATTACAAATGCAATATAACAAATGAAAAGCAACACAGTATCTACTCTAAATACACTATAAAAGCCAGTATAAAAGTATTATACATTTACAAATCAGCCATGATGTTAACTGTATCCAGTAGTAACCAACACCAGGTGTGTCCCCGAAATGGCTCTCTAATTACTATATAGTTTCTATATAGTGCAGGGAATAAGGTACCATTTTGGACGCAGCCCCAGGTGTGGATGACATGCAGCCTACTGTACCAACAAACCATCCTGTATGTGATGTGATTCTAGGGTCCTATGGGGATCACTGGAGCTCCAGGATTCCCAGGTAGTCCAGGTTTAAAGGCGAGTACTGTATGTTCTTTAATATACTTTAATGGACCACAGTCCTCTTCTTCACACCAACCATGTACTAAAGATTGGTTAGTCAAACGTATAACCCAGTCCTTCCCCTCAGAAATACATTTCATTCGAAACTGGCCCATTAGGATTACCCCATTCCGATAAAGATGTTAATATGAGGGTGTTTAATTCAGTATCAGCTATGCATCTGTTCATCAACGGTTTATTACACTCTGACTGTGACGCTATTGTCTCCAGGGGCAACCAGGGCCATCAGGAGCACGAGGGACAGGGGGCCAGCAGGGACCTAGAGGGGAGGCCGGACGCGCGGGATTGGCTGGAGCTACGGGCATTCAGGTGTTTGGCTAATTCATGACGCTAATAATCTCTACACCTACGGTACCGGTACTGTCAACACCTCACCACTTCAGGATGCAGATTGATTCACTGGAAATGTAGCTGGATTTCGTTTCTGATTGAAACGCCTATTAAAAGTCAATTCCATTGTAATGACATTATGAATGACTCTGTAAATGTTATATAATTTATGCTTAACTATATTTTGTTGATTTCTGTAGGGTCCACCAGGGACAGAGGGTGCTGCCGGAGCCAAAGGACCATCAGTATGTATAACTCCACCCTCTTTCATCTTTCCTTGTTCATCTCCTTGTTCATCTCCTTGTTCAGCTACTCCCTTCTTCTCCCCCCAATCTTTTGTATCTCCCACCTTCCACTCCAAAATATTCATATCTGATTATATATTATTCAACAATGTAAAATCATTGACAGTACGTAATAGTCCCAGATGCAGTAGACTACAGCCTACCCTGTTAGAATGGGCCCTGGCACAGAGTCACAGAGACAGTAGACTACAGCCTATCCTGTTAGAATGGGCCCTGGCACAGAGTCACAGAGACAGTAGGCTACAGCTTGTCCTGTAAGAAAAGTCATCCATTGATGTCAATGGGTGAACACAGATTTGATGCCTTTTTTAGGTATAATGATTTGATTTCTACCCCAGGGAGCGCCAGGTATCCAGGGTCTGACTGGACTGCTTGGCCCTGCGGGGCCCCCCGGACCCCAGGGAACCACTGGACTTCCCGGGCCTAAGGGCCAACTGGTAAGATTTTATGTTACATTTTAATGACTCGATTCATCGATTGGATCAAGAATTGTTGTCAGGTCCCTAGTTACGTTACAAAGGACATAGAAACTACTGCTGGTTTCCAGTTAAAATGCTATCATATGGCTACATGTTCATAATGCCGTCAGGAAAAGCTAGTTCTCAAATCTCGAGAATGTACATTGTCAGTAGACTTAACAATATAATGTGAAAGATCTATCCATCATCTTCTTCTCCTCTCACAGGGTGATTTAGGCATTCCCGGATTCAAAGGAGAAGCTGGATTCAAAGGAGAATCTGTAAGATATTCAACCTGTCATAATGATTGTCTCTCTAATTCCATGGTTTGATAATATACAGTAGCAACCACATGCACTTGCATTATACAGCAATGAGTAAAAGACAACATCAAGGGTAGCTACATTTTCCACAGAGCCCTTCCTTCAGTCCTGGGCTAGCTTTAAAGTGCTTAGTGCATGTCGAGCAGTTTGATGCTCTAAGATCCACAACCAAAGACGAGTGCAACAACAATACAGTATATTCAATTAATTTTATGGTGCTCTTTAAAGGCCATACAGCAAAATATAAGAAATACTGATGTATGATGTGGCAGCCATCTTGTTTGATTATGACATCATTGCAGGGTGCACCTGGTGATCATGGAGCGCTGGGTCCCATGGGAGAGGAGGGGAAGAGGGGAGAACGGGGTGACGCCGGGACTTCAGGTGCCGCTGGACCCATTGGAGAGAGAGTAAGTCAGCTCTTTCATCTCACTACAACAACTTTGTCTGTCTCTCTCTCTCTCTCTCTCTCTCTGTCTGTCTATCCATCTGTCTGTCTCTCTGTCTCTCTGTCTCTCTGTCTCTCTGTCTGTCTGTCTGTCTGTCTGTCTGTCTGTCTGTCTGTCTGTCTGTCTGTCTGTCTGTCTGTCTGTCTGTCTGTCTGTCTGTCTGTCTGTCTGTCTGTCTTCCTCAGTGCATTCAATAACAGCAGAATGATTTGATTAAAATCATTTATCAAATTCTGTTAAAACCTATTTGTAATTTCCAGGGTGCTCCTGGCAATAGAGGTTTTCCTGGTCAGGATGGGTTACCTGGTCAAAAGGTTGGTTGATTTCTCTTTGAATCTATAGAATAAGTCAGCTGGTATAGGTCATTGAATAATAATACTGTTATATGCCTTTCAAACGCCACACTCCATTCTGTGACCAGGGTGCTCAAGGTGAGCGAGGCCTGGGTGGGTCATCTGGTGCCAAAGGTGCCGATGGTGATCCAGGACGCACTGGAGAGCCAGGTCTTCCAGGGGCCCGGGTGAGATAACGCACCACTTCCTCTCGTCAGCATTCTCTATCACAGAAGAATATTCCTTTGTTGTGGTCTTCACGCTTATGTTGATAACAGATGAAAAAGGCATGAGAAGTACATTAACAAAACTGCCTAAAAAAAGAGTAAACATTTGACATTTCATAATTGAGTTTATTAAAATCCTCCTCTTTCTTTATCAGGGTCTGTCGGGCCTTCTCGGTTCCCAGGGTCCTGAGGGACAGCAAGGACCAATGGTGTGTGGACATGAGTCAGGAAATATATATACACTCCTCTACCTATTTATTTGAACAGTGATGTTAACACTTTTAATTTGGCTCTATACTCCAGCATTTTGGATTTGAGTTTAAATGTTTTATATGAGGTGATTTCATACATACCGGTATATGTTTAACCATTTAGAAATGAATGCACTTTATGTATCTAGTACCCCATTTGAAGGTGTCATAAGTATTTGGACAAATTCACTTATAGTGCATTCAATTTAGTCAAAAGATTAGTATTTGGTCCCATATTCCTAGCACGCAATGACTCTACAAACTTTTTGGATGCATTTGCAGTTTGCTTTTGTTGTGTTTCGGATTATGTTGTGCCCAATAGAACTCACTTTTATTGTAAATATGAATATAATGTTTCTGAACACTTCTACATCAATGTGGATGTTACCATGACTATGGATAATCATGCCTCTCTCTCTCTCTCTCTCTCTCTCTCTCTCTCTCTCTCTCTCTCTCTCTCTCTCTCTCTCTCTCTCTCTCTCTCTCTCTCTCTCTCTCTCTCTCTCTCTCTCTCTCTCTCTCTCTCTCTCTCTCTCTCCTCTCTCTCTCTCTCTCTCTCTCTCTCTCTCTCTCTCTCTCTCTCTCTCTCTCTCTCTCTCTCTCTCTCTCTCAGGGAGGAGGAGGAGAGGATGGTGGACCAGGGCCAGCAGGGTCAGATGGTACCAGGGGTCCAGCAGGAACCATGGGTGTAGTTGGACCAAAAGGCTTTACTGTGAGTAACCAGCACTTTATGGAGATTGTGTGTGTGTTCCTTTCCACAAGATACAGTAGAATCAGCTCCATTTAACCCATCACATTTAGAATGGAGAGTGAAATACTGTAGTTGTTGAATGCATCTACCATGGACCATACAATGTCAGGAGAGACACTTGAATGCTACTTATGTGATATAAGAAGTGGGAGACACTGACATGTTATTGATTATTGATCGTTGATCGTTCATTTGTCCTCACAGGGAGACCCTGGTAAGGCAGGAGAAGTGGGGACCCCAGGTGTTGCAGGACAGAGGGTAAGTACACTAATCAGGGGTTCAAATACGATCTTGTAGGTGGCGGAACTGCCCTTCAAACTGGTTCATTTACTAATAGAAACTGGGTGGTTCGAGCCCTGAATGCTGATTGGCTGACAGCCGTGGTATATCAGACCGTATACCATGGGTATGACAAAACATGTATTTTTACTGCCCTAATTACGTTGGTAACCAGTTTACAATAGCAATAAGGCACCCAATAAGGCGCCTTGCGTCGTGTCTAAGAACAGCCCTTAGCCGTGGTATATTGGCCATATGCCACTCCCCCTCTGGCCTTATTGCTTAAATAAAACAATTTCAGTTTCCATTCTATGCTTTCTCCCACTGTAAGATGGTAGAACTCTATTGTAGTGCCTCCATGTACACCCTGACCACTGAGGACTGTTTCTCTTACAGGGGGCTAATGGGAAAACTGGAGAGATGGGCGCTGGTGGCACTGCTGGTCCAGCAGTAAGTATCTGATTAATATGTTTCAATTGAACGATACATACCAACACAGTTTAAACATGAAATACTGTATGGGGTTATGGTAAGCTTAAGCCGTTGCTGGTTTTCCTCTCTATGCTTGACTTTTTTTAGGGAGTTGCAGGGAAGAGAGGAGAGCAAGGATCTCCTGGTATGAATGGCTTCCAGGTATGCTGTTTCGCCTGGTATTTATTGACCTTGTATTTACTAGAATAGATACTAGTCATTGTACTAAACAATAAAGGGTGAATGAGAATGATAATGGTGTGATGTATTTCAGGGTTTACCTGGATCTGCTGGTCCACCTGGAGAGTCTGGGAAACCAGGTGCTGAGGTATGGTTTGACATCACGCCCCACTGTGACAGACAACGCCCTCTATTTACAGTTGATTTATTTAGAGCTTATTTATGTTGCATTTGAACAATAGATTATTTCTATAGATAATGAACTGAATTGTGTTATGTTGATAGACACATGACTGGGTTTGTGTGCCTTTAAACACAGGAACACATATTAACCAGTCATGGTCTGCCAACATAACGAAACACTTTCCGTTAATTATTTACAGTAAGAATCTAGAAATGTAACATGTTTTCCATTGTTTTTGAGTTGAGTTAACCATCAGGTTCATCAACCTTACAGGGTTATTTAATGCTGCGTTTACACAGGAAGCCCAATTCTGATCTTCTACCCATACTCATTGACAGCAGGTTGGTATTTATTGTGATGACTCTTGTTCTGGAGGCAGCTCTGCAGGGTAGTCACTAGCTGGCACAGCCACAAAGTCATCAAATCGGATTTGAAACCTATCCCTGACCTTAACCACAATGCTAACCTTTTTCCTAACCCTAACCTTAAATGAAGACTATCATTTTTGTTTTCATGAATTTTTACGACATATCACCAAATTAGACTTTGCAGCTGGCCCATAAACATCAAAATATCAATTAGTGGAAAAAGATCAGAATTAGGCTGCCTGCGTAAACAAGTTCAAGTTTATTTGTGGTATGCACAGGATACACATGGTATACACCGTCTAATGAAATGCTTACTTGCAGGTTCCCTCAACAACGCAACAACAATAAGAAATAATAAAAGATAAGAATAGAAAATCGTAAAGGAAATGAGCTCAGTAGAATAGTATAAAAACATAGCATAAGTATAAATACAGGAAGTGTGTCAGGTTAGGGGATTGGAGAGTAAGGAAGGGGGACGATGGGATTAAAACAGCCTGTCTGTTGTGTTGATTGAATGTTTTTGTTTTTGTCATTCCCAGGGTATCTCTGGAGAGGGAGGGGCTGCTGGTCTCACAGGGCCAAGGGTAAGCCATTTTAATAGCTGCTTTATCTATTCACTTGATGACCGCTTGAATGCAACCTACAATTGCGGGGAAGTAACCCTGCCCCTCTGCAGAGAAAATTTATCTTCCAACTGAAATCAAAAGCATATTTCTATTTTTTTCAATACAGAAATACAATTACCTAATACACAATGGAAACATATTATGTGGCAAAAAAAAAAGGTTTTGTTTGAGTTCAGACCTAATCTTCACTAGTAAAATAAGGTTTATAACTATGGTACTGTGTTTCTGTTAATCATGTCACATGACCTGGATTTTAATCTTTATATAAAGCTTTTTCATCAAACTGTCCCCTTTTCTTCATATGTCAGAAGGTCCAGCACCTCAGAAAATTGCTTAAATTTTTGGTCTAATTCTAATTTCTGGTCATGTGACATGATAACCAAAACACAAGGCCCTGTTTATAACATGCAGTGCTGTAAAGACGTTTTTGGTAGCTGACCAGCGGGTGATTGTATGATTGTATCGTAGGGTGGCCGTGGCACCCCAGGAGAGAGAGGTGAAGTGGGAACTAACGGACTACTGGGGCCCAAAGGTATTTCAGGAGGGCCAGGACCAGAGGGACCAAAGGTAAGGTCTACATCTAAAAGGTTAACTTTAAAATATGTATTTATTTATTAATTCATTCATTAATATAACCAGGTTGTCAAAATATATACATTTCAAGAGGGAGACCTAATGCAGATGAACAATGTAATGATAACCTCAAATATCCATGGTATTTCCCACAAACATATGATATGAGAGTTGTTTCTGTGTTTGTTCTTCCCCTCAGGGTGGGTCTGGGACTAAAGGAACAGTTGGGGACATAGGAGCCGTAGGCCTACAGGGGATGCCAGGGGAGAGAGGTATCCCTGGTTCTCCTGGTCCTAAAGGTGATGTGGTAAGTATCTGTGTTGGAGGGGAAAATATATATCAACCAGAACTTGGTTAAGTCCACAAAATTCCATACTATAGTTGGGTGGGTGAGGGTTCAGTCTGCAGTCCTGTTCTGCTGACCCCTCTTCTCTCCTCAGGGTTCAGTTGGTGAGAAAGGAGCTGAGGGTACTGCTGGAAACGACGGGCCCAGCGTGAGTCACCTTACACATACATATCTACACACATGGTGGCCTAGCGGTTAGAGTGTTGGGCCAGTAAACGAAAGGTTGCTGGATCGAATACCTGAGCCGAGAAGGTGAAAAACCTGTCAGTGTGTGCTTGAGCAAGGCACTTAAACCTAATTTGCTCCAGGGGCGCTGTACTGCTATGGCTGACCCTGTAGGTAGGCAGTCATTGTAAATAAGAATTTGTTCTTAACTGACTTGCCTAGTTAAATAAAGGTATATTTCTGAGTCACCTAAATGGATTACATCAATGGATTTAGGACAAAATAACATCTTAAAATGGCACTCAAAACAACATTTTGTTACGTTAGAGTTGAATGATATAATGTCAAAATGTAGTGACGTCATCATAACCAATTTTACGCCCTGGGTTGACTGTAGTCACCTTTTGATGCACACCGTCATCATTGCTTTGCACAAAAAAAGCTTCACAGGCAAGGATATTGCTGCTGGTAAGATGGCACCTAAATCAACCATTTATCGGATCATCAAGAACTTCAAGGAGAGAGGTTCAATTGTTGTGAAGAAGGCGTCAGGGCGCCCAATAAAGTCCAGCAAGCGCCAGGACCGTCTCCTAAAGTTGATTCAGCGGCGGGACCGGGCCACCACCAGTGCAGAGCTTGCTCAAGAATGGCAGCAGGCAGGTGTGAGCGCATCTGCAGGCACAGTGAGGCGAATGTTTTGGATGATGGCCTGGTGTCAAGAAAGGCAGCAAAGAAGCCACTTCTCTCCAGGAAAAACATCAGGGACAGACTGATATTCTGCAAAAGATACAGGGATTGGACTGCTGAGGACTGGGGTAGAGTAATTTTCTCCTTTCCGATTGTTTGGGCCATCCGGAAAATACCTTGTCCGGAGAAGACAAGTTGAGCGCTACCATCAATTGTAAATCGTAGTGACGTCATCATAACCAATTTTACGCCCTGGGTTGACTGTAGTCACCTTTTGATGCACACTAGTTTCATTGGTTTCACAACCATAGGAAGTTGTTCACAGCAAGTTGTCGTATATTTGAAATCCTTTTTGTTTTTCATTTGAAGGGAGTTCCTGGTCCAGTTGGACCAACAGGAGGCATTGGGCTCAATGGTAATAAGGTAAAGCTGTCAATCACTCACTCATTCATATTAAAGCCTCAGTGCAAACCACAGATACCCAGACAATATATTATATTTGTTTGTTTTAGGGAGAGGCCGGCCCTAAAGGGCCCCCTGGACGTCGAGGAGCGAGAGCAGTCGCTGTAAGTATTGTGATTCATTTTGATTTGAAATACTGTAAATTATCTTGTGTACAATTGTCCCACAGTACAAAAGACAATTGTTCTCATACACCTCTGTACTGATCTCTGACCCGCCATCTGTTCTAGGGGGCTTCTGGAGAGCCTGGTCCAATTGGTGCAGTAGGATTCCCTGGGCCTCCTGTGAGTGTCTTTCATGTTTAAAGGGACTGTCACGCCAAATAGTTTCTGCTATGACAGGCCCCTGCCCTGTTGTATGGTTTACCTTGATGTTCTGCTAATTTGTCAACATTGGCTTGGTGTTGTTGCAGGCGTTGTCAGAACAGATTATGCTGAACAGATGCTGCAAACATCCTCCTGTATAATGCGGAATGAATCTTTCAGTTCTGAGCGAAAATGTCGTCTTGAGGCTAATGGGCCGAATCCGAATCGTAACTTTGATGTTATTGGGAGACTTCTGTGAACATTTCAGTAATGGTTAAAGTTAATAACTATTTCCATATAACCACATAGTAACCGTATCCATGGTGAGGCTTGGTAGTCGTATCCATGGTGACGAATCTGCCCAGTAATCGTGGTCGTTGTGTCCAACTCTTCGCAGGGTCCCGATGGGCAACCCGGGGTCAAAGGTGAACCAGGAGAGGGGGGTCAGAAGGGTGAGGCTGGAGCACAGGGACCCCAAGGAACAGCTGGTAAACTTGGTTCACAGGGTCCTGTTGGTGTGACTGGACTAAAGGGGGCCAGAGGAACACAGGGGGCTGCGGTGAGTGAGGCGTACTGAGGGTTACGTATAACGGTTGGAGCGTTCATAGAAACACTTTACCATGGTATTTACTGTAGAAATAGACCTGGTCATGGTAACTCAGCACAGAGTATGAATGCTTTTCTAGGGAATTCACTAAATATGTAGTATGTTTATATTTTCTGATAAGAATATCCGCTGTCATTTTCAGGGTGGGTCTGGTTTCCCAGGATTCCCAGGGGGAGTTGGTCCAGCTGGCTCCGCTGTGAGTTAATCCAACTATTGACCAATCAAATCACTTT
>CM042419.1:16888686-16953686 GCA_023634145.1 Thymallus thymallus
TGATATCATATTGAATTATTGATATTGGTGCCCACCACTAACATGAACCTATGCCACTAACACAGTAACCTGTATCTATTGACATAGACCAGTAAACCCATGTTACATTCGTCTCAAATGAATGTTATGGAGAAGTTAGATATTAATCTGTATTTTTTTTACCTAGGGGCCTCAAGGGCCACAGGGAGACAGGGGAGGCAAAGGAGACCAAGGAGAGAGGGGGCAGAAAGGACACAGAGGCTTCACTGGATTGCAAGGCTTACCTGGGACAGCTGTAAGTAAAAACTGGCCAAACACTATTAAAAGGCTTAATCTGTCTTTTAATTTATGGAAAATAGTATTAACCTGGCAAAATCAATGAAATGCTGCTATTACTATTAATTATTGTCAGCCAATAACAGGCTAATCAATGGGCTTCTGTTTGTAGGGACAATCTGGGGATGTTGGAGCTCGAGGAATTGTAGGACCTGCTGGACACAGAGTAAGTGCACTGAATAAGCTGTCAATGCCTCACTATAATGGTCAATGTGTGTGTATTGTTTGTTTCCCTTTATAAATCCCATTGTGTTTATCATCAGGGGCCCCCTGGTGTAGTTGGCCCCGCAGGAGGGGATGGACATATCGGGCTGACCGGGCCCATGGGCTCCCCTGGATCAAGAGGAACCAGTGGAGACATCGGACCTCAGGTGAGACGTTAGAGACTATTAATCAGTGTTTCTGTTGTCATTCTGCTGGTTTTATCCGCTATGACATTGAAATGGATATCAGAGCAAGCCAGGCTTTGGATGATAAGTTGATTCTCCAATAGAATTGCTTGTTAGATAAAGCATGTAAATAAGTCATACCTGTGACACATTCACAGTGTTTCTAATGCAACAAAAAATCCAACAAACAGACGTAACATACCTGCTTTCTTGACTTCTCGCCTCTTTCTCAGGGGCCACCTGGAGATGCTGGTCCCCCTGGTCCCCCAGGGACGCCTGGCCCTCCCACTGCTGGAGCTGATATGTTCGGCCTTGGCAGCTCCTTCGACTACGACTACGGCGAGGACCAGGATGGACCACCTCCACCACCAGAATTTAACGGGGATGAATCCGCCCACCCACAAACCCCTCCAGAGTTCAATGAGGATGAGGCACGTCCCAATAATGCCTCAACCGTCCTCAAGGCAGACCGGGACGTACAGACCACGCTGAAGAGCCTCAGTGGAAACCTGCAGAACATGAAGTGCCCCGACGGCAGCCAGGCCAACCCTGCCAAAACCTGCCAGGACATCAAGCAGTGCCACCCCCTTAAAAACACCGGTAGGTCCACTTTTCACCACAGACTGTTTTTTGTTTGTTTTCTGTCTTGCCTATTCTTTATTTGAGCTTTTGATTTGCTGCAATGTAGAAACGTTTAAGTTCACGGCCATGTGTTGAGATTGCTGCTCTTCCCCTTCATCAGATAACTGTGTGTTTGTTAGGGTGTTATATATGAACTCTTCCCCTTCATCAGAGAACTGTGTATTAGTTATGGTGTTATAGATTAACTCTTCCTCTTCATCAGAGAACTGTGTATTAGTTAGGGTGTTATAGATTAACTCTTCCTCTTCATCAGAGAACTGTGTATTAGTTAGGGTGTTATAGATTAACTCTTCCTCTTCATCAGAGAACTGTGTATTAGTTAGGGTGTTATAGATTAACTCTTCCCCTTCATCAGAGAACTGTGTATTAGTTAGGGTGTTATAGATGAAGTAATGGATGGATAAACTTGTTAGGTGATCTTAACTTTATTGACAAGTGGAGTCAGTGTGTCTACTAGATAATGAGGTAGCTGAAGAGATACTAAGCTGATATGTATCTATGATCTGATACTTGGTCTTTCCATGTCCAGGAGACTACTGGCTGGACCCCAACCAGGGAAGTACCAAGGATGTTATCAAGGTATTCTGCAATATGGAGACTGGTGAGACCTGCATCTCAGCCCACCCCATCTCAGCCAGCATCCCCCGCAAAACATGGTGGACCAAATCCACTCCCACTGCCAGCAAACCTGTCTGGTTTGGAGCAAACATGAATGGAGGAACTAAAGTGAGTATATAAAATATACCTGATGTCTATTCAATGAAGTAGTATATAGACAGCTTTACATTGTGGAAACCTCTAAAGTTGCCAAATGCTTCTATGAATAGACCAGTTGCCATACTGTAGAATAAAATCACCAAGCACAATACTGCTTTAAAAACATACATCCTCTGTCTTCTTGATTATATAGCAATGGAAGAAAAATACCTGGAGATGTTTGTTAAAAACCTTTACACCTCCAGGTGTATTTTTCTAACATTGATGTAAAAACTGAAATGTTGTTTAATATACACTAGTGTCCCAGTGAAATACTTTTTTTCAATAAACATCTGATTCCAGTTTAGCTACGGCAACAAGGAGGAGCTGCCCAACGCCGTAACCATTCAGATTAGGCTGATCCGCCTGCTGTCTAAGGAGGGTGTCCAGAATGTCACCTACCACTGCAGGAACAGTGTGGCTGTGAATGATGGAGCCACAGACAACCTGAAGAAGGCTCTGGTCCTCAAGGGCTCCAACGGACAGGAGGTCAAGGCTCAGGGCAACGCCCGCCTCAGATACACTGTCCTGGAGGACGGCTGCTCCGTAAGTCACCTACCTGCCTACACCTACCTACCTATACCTACCTTATACACTACATCACCAAAAGTATGTGGACACCTGCTCATTGAAAATCTAATTTCAAAATCATGGGCATTAATATGGAGTTGGTCCCCCCTTTGCTGCTATAACAGCCTCCACTCTTCTGGGAAGTCTTTCCACTAGATGTTGGAACATTTCTGCAGGGACTTGCTTCCATTCAGCCACGAGAATTAGTGAGGTTGGGGCTCTGTGCAGACCAGTCAAGTTCTTCCACACCGATCTCGACAAACCATTTCTGTATGGACCTCGCTTTGGGCACAGGGACATTGCCATGCTGAAACAGGAAGGGGCCTTCCCCAAACTGTTGCCACAAAGTTGGAAGCACAGAATTGTCTAGAATGTCAGTGAATACTGTAGCGTTAAGATTTCCCTTCACTGGAACTAAGGGGCCTAGCCCGAACCATTGAAAACAGCCCCAGACCATTATTCCTCCTCCACCAAACTTTACAGTTGGCACTATGCATTGAGGCAGGTAGCGCTCTCCTGGCATCCGCCAAACCCAAATTTGTCCGTTGGACTGCCAATTGATGAAGCGTGATTCATCCCTCCAGAGAACGCATTTCCACTGGAGGTAAGCTTTATACCACTCCAGCCGACCCTTGACATTGTGTATGGTGATCTTAGGCTTGTGTGCGGCTGCTCGGCCATGGTAACACATTTCATTAAGCTGCCGATGAACAGTTATTGTGCTGACTTTGCTTCAAGAGGCAGTTTGAGTGTTGAGTGTTGCAACCGAGGACAGACGATTTTTACGCGTTTCAGCACACGCCGGCCCCCTTCTGTGAGCTTATGTAGCCTACCACTTCATGGCTGAGCTGTTGTTGCTCCTAGACTTTTCCACTTCACAATAACAACACTTATAGTTGACCAGGGCAGCTCTAACAGGATTTGACTGTCTTGTTGGAAAGGTGGTGCCACGTTGAAAGTCACTGAGCTCTTCAGTAAGGCCATTCTACTGCCAATGTCTGGGGATTGCATGGTTGTGTGCTCGATTTTATACACGTCAACAACGGGTGTGGATGAAATAGCCGAATACCCTAATATGAAGGGTGTCCACATACTTTTTTATATATAGTCTACCTACCAACCTATACCTACATATACTGCACCTAACAATATACAGTCATGTGAAAAAGTAAGTAAACCCCCTGGAAAGTTCTCTTTTATTAATTTTTTCACATATTTGGAAAGATGGATATGTAATGTTCACTTAAACACTATTGACAGATAAAGGTTACCCAATTTAACAAATCACACCCCCAAAATAAAGAAAAATGCCTTTTCCTTACGGGGAAAAAGTTAGTACACCCCTACCTTTACCATCACATAAAATGGCTAAAAGTAGAATTAGGTACCAAAACAAGTGCAAATGATTAGAAAACATTAGAGAGAAACTTAGGAGGGTCCAGCCTTCCATAACAATTGGTCTGGTTTGGTCTTAACCATATGGGTGTGTGGTAACACATCATTCAAAGATCAAAAGACCTACCGAGGCCCTCAGAAGAAAGATTATTGATGCCCATGAGTCTGGGAGGGGTTACAAATCCATTTCCAAGCAATTCAAAGTACATCATTCCACTGTCTGACGAAGATTCCAGACCACTGACAAACTACCTAGGACAGGTCGTCCCACCAAAGTCAGTCCAAGAGCTGACCGAAAGATGCTCTTAGAAGTCTCTAAGAACCCCAGGGTAACATCAAGGGATCTACAGGCCTCTCTTGCCACAATCAATGTCAGAAAGGGACTGCACAAATTGACTACCCAAGTGTTGGCAAAAGTCAGTTGTGTCTTGATATTATCTTTTGAGAGCATAGGCTTCTTCCTTCCTGACCTCCCATGTAGGCCAAGATTGTGCAGTCTCTTTCTGACAGTGTACCCATGCACTTCGACATTGATTGTGGCAAGAGAGGCCTGTAGAAAACAGAGTAGCAGCAACGTATGTGAAGAGTGGGAGAGAGTGTGTGTGTGTGTGTGGCGTCAATATGCTTGTGTGTGTGTGTGTGTGAGCGTATGTTGTGTGTGTGTGTATATGTGTGTTGGAGTGTCAGTGTTGGAGGAAAAGGTGTTGTCGTGCCCTCTTCACGACTGACTTGGTGTGTTTGAACCATGATATTGAACCATGTTGGTGATGTGGACACCAAGAAACTTGAAACTCTCAACCCACTCCACTACAGCCCTGTTGATGTTAATAGTGCCTGTTCGTGCCAGTTCGGCCCGCCTTCAGCTTGTGATATTGCGAGGGGTGAAAGTGAGTGATGAGGCTAAGAATGAACGAGAAAGAGGAAATAGACGTATATAAGATTTAATAAACATGAAAGACAGCAATACACAAAGAAAGACTAATAATCCGCAAGGGTTGAACAGAAAAACATGGAGTTAAATAGTGACCCTGATGACCGATGAGGAACAGGTGTGGGTCATCAGGGTGTTGCTACCATCTTCCTCCGACCGCCGGTTAGAACGCCGGCGAGGATGATCGCTGGAGAGGAGGAGGGACCGGTGCTCTGCGCGGGGCATTCGTTACACAGCTCCTTTGTCTTGCTCACATTGAGGGGGGGGGGTTGTTGTCACGACTGCCTTGGTGTGTTTGAACCATGATTGTTCGTTGGTGAAAAATGTTGGACAGCCACATTCCTACCTACATACCCGCCTGCCCATATGCACGTACACCCGCCAGATTTTGGAATGAGATCTACATAAAGGCCGGGCGGAGAAACATGTCCTAGCTACCTATAGTACCTACCTTATACCTACCTACCTACCTACCTACCTACCTACCTACCTACCTACCTACCTACCTACCTACCTACCTACCTACCTACCTACCTACCTACCTACCTACCTACCTACCTACCTACCTACCTACCTACCTACCTACCTTATACGTACCTACCTACCTTATACATACATACCTACCTACCTATATTACCTACCATTATACATACTTACCATTATACATACCTTATACATACCTACCTATTGTTGAAGTCAGAAGTTTACATACACTTAGGTTGAAGTCAATAAAACACATTTTTCAACTACTCCACAGATTTCATGTTAACAAACGTTTAGGACATCTACTTTGTACATGACACAAGTAATTCTTCCAACAATTGTTTACAGACAGATTATTTCACTATTTCATAATTCACTATATCACAATTCCAGTGGGTCAGAAGTTTACTGTGCCTTTAAACAGCTTGGAAAATTCCAGAAAATTATGTCATGGCTTTAGAAGCTTCTGATAGGCTAATTGACATAATTTGAGTCAATTGGAGTTGTACCTGTGGATGTATTTCAAGGCCTACCTTCAAAACCAGTGCCTCTTTGCTCGACATAGTGGGAAAATCAAAATAAATCAGCCAAGAGCTTAGAACAATTTCCAAACGCCTGAAGGTACCACGTTCATCTGTACAAACAATAGTACGCAACTGTAAACACCATGGGACCACGCAGCCGTCATACCGCTCAGGAAGGAGACACGTTCTTTCTCCTAGACATCAGTCAGGAAGTTAAAGCTTGGTCGCAATGGGTCTTCCAAATGGACAGTGACCCCAAGCATACTTCCAAAGTTAAGGACAACAAAGTCAAGGTATTGGAGTGGCCATCACAAAGCCCTGACCTCAATCCTATAGAAAGTTTTCTGTGCAGAACTGAAAAAGCATGTGCAAGCAAGGAGGCCTACAAACCTGACTCAGTTACAACAGTTCTGTCAGGAGGAATGGGCCAAAATTCACCCAGCTTATTGTGGGAAGCTTGTGGAATGCTACCCGAAACGTTTGACAATTTAAAGGCAATGCTACCAAATACTAATTGAGTGTATGTAAACTTCTGACCCACTGGGAATGTGATGAAAGAAATAGAAGCTGAAATAAATAATTCTCCCTACTAATATTCTGACATTTCACATAAAGTGGTGATCCTAACCGACCTAAGACAGGGAATTTTTTATTAGGATTAAATGTCAGGAATTGTTAAAAACTGAGTTTGAATGTATTTGGCAAAGGTGTATGTCAACTTCCGACTTCAACTGTACATATACACTACATCTCATTCCAAAATCATGGGTCACATTACTACTTACTCGCCCCCTTGGAACTTGAAACTCTCTACCCCACTCCACTACAGCCCCTTTGATGTTAATAGGTGCCTGTTCGGGCTACCTTTTCCTGTAGTCCACAATCAGCTCCTTTGTCTTGCTCACATTGAGGGGGGGGGGTTGTTGTCACGACTGACTTGTTGTGTTTGAACCATGAGAGTTCGTTGATGAATTTTTTTTCAGGCAGCCACATGCCTACCCGCCCGCCACACCCCCCAACCAACCAACCATCTACCAACATGAGATGTTGAATGTTTGAATCAGGTGTGACAAAGTTTGGCTGGGAAGTGGGAACAAAAGTAGTTTAGTATTTTTTTAAGATCCACATTAGCTAGTGTTAAAGCAGCAGCTAGTCTTCCTGGGGTCCAAACAAAACTTCAAATATGATATAAAACAGAACATTAATATACAAGTACATCACAAGAACACAACTACATACATTTAAAATAAGTAGGCAAGCTTTAATACATGTATGCCTTCATAATCATGTGATGATGTGGTTCTGTCCTATTGTTTACGTTGTATTGGACAATGAGTTGAATTCAGAAGTATAGATGTCTTCTTCTTCTCCTGTGTCCGCAGAAATCGAATGGTGACTGGGGCAAGACTGTGATTGAGTACAGGACTCAGATGCCAGCCAGACTACCTATCGTAGACTTGGCCCCCATGGACGTAGGCAAGGAAGATCAGGAGTTTGGCCTTGACATTGGACCTGTGTGTTTCTCCTAAACCCAACACACATGGATGGATGGGTTTCTTGAACCCTTTGAGGAGTGAATTTTTTAGAACGCCATCCTCAGTTCTCAGTTTAAAGAGGCAATCTAGATTTCAAACAACAAAAAAGCTGTCACTTTAGTTACATTCTTCAAAAATCAATGGCTATATATCATTCATTTAAAATATTGCCCCTTTAAGAATTAGGTTTCAGTTCAATAACAAACAACGATTAGACCCACCTGTTGTATAATTAAGCAATAAGACCCAAGGGGGTGTGGTATGTTGCCTTATTGCTATTATAAACTGGTTACCAAAGTATTTAGAGCAGTAAAAACACACGTTTTGTCATACTTGTGGTATACGGTCTGATATATCACGGCTGTCAGCCAATCAGCATTCAGGGCTCGAACCACCCAGTTTATAAACAACAACAATCCCTTGTGATGTCATCAATTAGAATCGGTTAGAATGTTAACAAGTGTCTTGGACTACCTGCTGAAGGAATCAGCTTTGTACATAAAGGCCGGGCGGAGAAACATGTCCTGCCTGCTACTAAAATATTTATTGCGTCTTTCCAAGAAACAACAAAATTTGTTAGTGCAATGGTACTGGTAGCAATTATTATTGAGGAATACAGGTGAATTGTATTAAGAGTGTTGTGTCACATTGGAGTTCCAGGGCCTGAAGTTTTAAGCTTGTTGAAAACATTACAATTTATGGAACTCAGTGTTGTATTACGTTCCCTCGTACATTTCTGTACCAGTTTCTCAGTGAATACCACTAAATAGATATACTGTCACTTGATGTAGAGACAAAGCAACAACAATTGTATTCCTTTTTCAAATGTAAATGCAACATAATAATGTAAATTGCTCTTCACACGTATTATTCCTGTTTATTGTTGATTTTATATTTTCTTCTTTCGACTGATGGTGTTACACCCTATAAAATGAATCTTATGCCCTTTTCAGTCAATCTGGTTTAAGGTTCAGGTCAGGATGAATAAAACAAATACCTTCCCATTCAATAAACAGTGTTAGAATTATGCAGGGGTGCAACTTTGGGTTTTTCAGGATGTGGGGGGTGTCCCCAGTGACAGTTGTGCCCCTGGAATTACGAGTTGGGGAGAGACATAATCCCAGAAGGAAAAATGAACAAGACAACACAGACTATTTATGTTCAATTTCTTTATTAAATTACTGTCTAATGTGTAATTAAAGTAAGATATAATGACATCCTGGTCGGTCAACTTTCACACAGAGATGTGGATATAGATGTTCTTCCTTGATTAACATCCATACAGTTATGCTCTAATACATTGACACACTTGATTAACATCGATACAGTTACACTCTAATATATTGACACACTTGATTAACATCCATACAGTTATGCTCTATATATTGGCACACTTGATTAACATCCATACAGTTATGCTCTATATATTGGCACACTTGATTAACATCCATACAGTTATGCTCTATATATTGGCACACTTGATTAACATCCATACAGTTATGCTCTATATATTGGCAAACTTGCACGATTGACTATTGCTTTTTTTTTTTTTTTACTAGTGTTCACACGTGTATTTGTTTGATTTATAATTGCACAGGACCAAGAATAAAATTATGAACTGAAATTGTGATTTTTCACTTCAACGTAAAAAAAAAAAAAAATGGCCTGGACTAAAGGTGGTAAGTTGCAGGTGACTCAGGTGAGTCAAAATAGCCATTCAGACAGTTTTGAAAAAAAAAAACCAGAGTATTCTGCTCTATTGCACTCCATTGTGCAAGGGTGCCGATATGTTAGAGCGTAACGGTAGATGACGGCTGGACCCGGAATGGGCACCGGTGAACTGACCTTCGCTGGAGGTTCGGGGACGCCGACCTTCGCTGGAGGTTCGGGGGCGCCGACCTTCGCTGGAGGTTCGGGGCTGCCGACCTTCGCTGGAGGTTCGGGGCTGCCGACCTTCGCTGGAGGTGCGGGGGCGCCGACCTTCGCTGGAGGTTCGGGGGCGCCGACCTTCGCTGGAGGTTCGGGGCTGCCGACCTTCGCTGGAGGCGCGGGGCTGCCGACCTTCGCTGGAGGCGCGGGGCTGCCGACCTTCGCTGGAGGCGCGGGGCTGCCGTCCTTCGCTGGAGGCGCGGGGCTGCCGACCTCGCCACGAGAGTCATCTGGCGCTTGAAGTCCACCAACGCCTGTATAACCAGCGGATCCCTCAGCTTCTCCAGAGGAAGAGCATTCCAGGCTCTCCACCACCTCGTCCGCTCCTCCTCCGGGTATTCCTCGAACCCCTCTGGCCTCTCCCGATCCAGATCTTTGGGCATCCGAAGTGGCGTGCGACTCCCCTTTTTCAGCCTCTCCGGGCTCTGACCGCGCCCCGATGGTGTGGTGCTCACAGTCATGACAGATCTTGCCTTCTCCATCCTCCTCCATTGCTTCATGAATCTACCCCTGTCCTCAGGCTTCACCCTAGGCCACGTGGGAATAGGTACTGGCGCGCAGTCCTCTCTCTCCCTCTCTCCCCAGTCGCGCTGCTTGGTCTCGCAGTGGTGGGTTGTTCTGTCACGTTCGGGTGTTTGGAGAGACCAAGCCGCATTGCAGGGAATGTAGTTCGACATTCTTTATTTGTACTATGTAATAAGAATGACTATGTACAATACAAAACATACAACGAACTATAGAAAACCGAAAAACAAACACTACAGGAAAAAACGTCACGTTCACAAAACACACTAATGAAACGGACGTAAAGAAAACACACTTACTTCACCGTGATTGCGACATACATCAATATGTAACGATAACAACCCACACCAAAGTGAAAGACAGACTCAACATATATTGGATCCCTAATTAGAGACAATGCCGTGCAGCTGCCTCTAATTAGGGATCCAACCTAAACCCCACACAGAAACAGAAAAGAACGACACTGTCAGACTCTGACCATAGCTACATAGAGAAGCAATTAGGCTTCTCTATGGCCAGAGCCTGACAACAACAGACTGAAGATGGCAGGTACAGTTCACTGTTTCTCTTGTCTCTATCAAATGCAAAATGTAGCAAAACCTTTAACCAACTAAAGTACTACACGCTCCCATGGAGATGTCTGGATTCCTAATTTCTGTAAAACTTCATCGACAGCGGGCACAAGATAATATCCAAATTCCCCGAGTCTTTTGTCGAGGACCAGCTGCTCATTGGTCCAGCTCTCTCTCGGAGCCACTTTCACCTGCATGATCTTACACACGTCGGACGGAACCCTCACAGTGTCCCCATGGCTCTGTGTCACCTCAAACATAGCCGTCTGCAGCACCAGACGGGGGTTGACCACCATCTTGTAGGAGCGGAAGGCATCTTCAAGAACAGGCTCTCTGTAGATGTAGTCCAGCAGATCCACCTCCAGCACCCTCCTCTGTGCGGAATGGTCTAGTGTAGCGGTACCGGCTGTGGCAGGGAAGAGGTGCGTCTCCATCAGGAACACGGCTGCGTCAGGATGCTGCCCCTGCAGGTCCTCCATGAGGGGCAGCAGAGAGCTGTGTGAGGCCGGGACCAGGAGCTGATCAACATCAGCCAGGAGGACGTACTGCGATCTGTACATGTTCCTGTAGATGCACTCGTTCATGATGGTCAGCTGGCCGTTGAGGTGGATATCCCCTTCAAGCTCCTGGGCCTCCCACCCAGTAGAGGGCTTAAGGAAGTGGTTGATGGGCCAGCCGATCACCTCCAGAGTTCCCTCCTCTGCATAGTGCTGGAGGACCTTCTTCAGGTCAGGCCCACAGCTGGTGAGGTAGAGGACAACCCTCTGCACCCCCAGGAGCTTGTAAAACTCCATGGTCTGGACAAACTGCAGGACGTTGTTGTAGTCTCCAAACATGCTGGACATACACACAGTGAGATAAAAGGGGAAGTCCTCCTCCCGTCTCTCCCGGTTCTGGATGCTCAGGAACGGACGGTTGAGGGCGTCCTGGCTGTCAAGGGATGTGCTGAGAGTGACGTGCGTGGCGTTGCATCCTGGTCCTTCGTGGCAAAGCATGTCTGCGGCCACATACGAGTATCCATAGTGGACGCTGTGCATTATGACAGCAGCTGGATCGACCTGGGGGGCGTGTCCTGAGCAGCAGAACACACAGTACAGAGACATGGGTCTGTCTCTGTTGACCATGGCAATGATGCGTGTGCCTCCCCCTTCCCTGTGGTCCTGGTATGCAGACACCATGAGATGCGTTGAATCCTTGACTGCTGTTATAGTCTCATTGGCTGTGTGAAGAGGGCAGGTAGAGAGAGCAGTGGGAGGAAGGAAGTGCACTTGAGTAGAATTGGTTCTGAAAATCACCAATGGGTAAGACAGTGTGACAGATAATGTGACACACAGGATGATCAAACCGACTTTCCATAGCCGACTCCTGGTTTGGTGCACGTTAGCCATCTGATCTGTTGGAGACCTGTAGGATGATAACGTCACAATCAACAATCATGATGATAACACAACGATGATAAAAACAACAACCGTCATCATAATCATCATCATCATCATCATTATCCCTGTCATAACTATACCTGTCAGCTGTGGGATCCTCCACCTCCTGGTCTGCTCTGTCAGTCTGTGGGGCTGTGGGGCAGTCTCTCATCTCTCTGTTGTCAGGAGTTTCAGGGGGGCAGTCAGGAGTTTCAGGCTCTGGTTCAGATGACCCTGCTGCTCTTCTTCTCAACATCTACAGGAAAATGAAGGGTGGCTCTGACGGCCAAACAACAGAAGTTACATTAACACTAGAACAGCTGGAACCTCAAGGTCCCCGCTTTAAGCTAATGAACAGTCATTCTGTCAGCAACATTCTAACAGTGTAATTAATACATTTCATATACAGTATGCTATAGAAAAAATAACCATTTGACGGGGATGTGGGCATACTTGGTATACATATCCTGAAATAAAAAAATTATCTCACGCCAATAAATTTTAAGTTTGCAGAAATAGATAAGAACTTGCTACCATGGAAAGGAGAATACCTGTCTATTTGTGGAAAAATCACCCTGATTACAGTTTTTCTCAATCACTTTGGCTCAATTCTCAAATGAGAATAATTGTTTTCAAAACAATAAGTTCAAATCTCTGAACAATTAGTTTCTTGTTCACACCAGATTTGAATTTCTTATTCATTTTAGCAAATTGCACGTGTTTTGGCACATGTGCAAAAAGGTAAGTACAATTGTCTACAATTTTCACAATAACTACATGCACATGGCTTGCTGATCAAAACTGATGAGTTGATTCTAAACATTCTTTGATTCCATCAATTATCAAAATCTGTCAGACATACATGTATATTTATATTTATTTATTTATGACATGGAATGTTTGTGATGTCTGCTAAACATTACCTGCCAGGTGACATAGTAATCACAATCTTATCAATCAACCAATCAAGTTTGTAAGCATATTGTCAGGCTCTGGCCATAGAGAAGCCTACTGCTTCTCTATGTAGCCATGGTCAGAGTCTTTTTTTAATGTATTTTTATTTCACCTTTATTTAACCAGGTAGGTCAGTTGAGAACAAGTTCTCATTTGCAACTGCGACCTGGCCAAGACAAAGCAAAGCAGTGCGACAAAAACAACAACACAGAGTTACACAGTAAACAAACACAGTCAAAAACAAAATAGAAAATCTATATACAGAGTGCAAAATGTAGTGCAAAATGCAATAAGGTTAGGAGGTAGGACAATAAATAGACCATAGTGGTGATATAAATTACAGATTAGCATTAACACAGGAATGAAGGATGTGCAAATTATGATGTGCAAATAGAGATACTGGAGTGCAAGATTAGCGAAAATAATAAAAATAAATATGGGGATGAGGTAGTAGTGTGGGCTATTTACAGAAGGGCTATGTACAGGTGCATTGATCGATAAGCAGCTTTGACAGCTGATGCTTAAAGTTAGTGAGGGAGATAGGAACCTCTAGCTTCAATGATTTTTGCAATTCGTTCCAGTCTTTGGCAGCAGAGATCTGGAAGGAATGGCGGCCAAAGGAGGTGTTGGCTTTGGGGGTGACCAGTGAGATATACCTGCTGGAGCGCATGCTACGGGTGGGTGTTGCTATGGTGACCAGTGAGCTGAGATAGTGCGGGGATTTACCTAATAAAGACTTACAGATGACCTGGAGCCAGTGGGTTTGGCGACGAATATATAATGAAGGCCAGCCAACGAGAGCATACAGGTCGCAGTGGTGGGTAGTATATGGGGCTTTGGTAACAAAACGGATGGCACTGTGATAGATTACATCCAATTTGCTGAGCAGAGTGTTGGAGGCTAATTTGTAAATGACATCGCAGAAATCAAGGATCGGTAGGATAGTCAGTTTTAGAAGGGCATGTTTGGCAGCATGAGTGAAGGAGGCTTTGTTGCGAAATAGGAAGCCGATTCTGGATTTAATTTTGGATTGGAGATGGTTGATGTGAGTCTGGAAGTTGAGTTTACAGTCTAACCAGACGCCTAGGTATTTATAGGTGTCCACGTATTCTAAGTCAGACCCGTCGAGAGTAGTGATGATAGTCCGGTGGGCGGGTGCGGGCAGCGTTCGATTGAAAAGCATGCATTTTGTTTTACTAGCATTCAAGAGCAGTTGGAGGCCACGGAAGGAGTGTTGTATGGCATTGAAGCTTGTTTGAAGGTTAGTAAACACAGTGTCCAAAGAGGGGCCAGATGTATACAGAATGGTGTCATCTGCGTAGAGATGGATCAGAGAGTCACCAGCAGCGAGAGCGACATCGTTGATGTATATAGTGAAAAGGGTTGGCCCAAGAATTTAACCCTGTGGCACCCCCATAGAAACTGCCAGAGGATCGGACAATAGGCCCTCCGATTTGACACACTGAAATCTGTCTGCGAAGTAGTTGGAGAACCAGGCAAGGCAGTCACTTGAGAAACCAAGGCTGTTGAGTCTGCCAATAAGAATGCGGTGATTGACAGAGTCGAAAGCCTTGGCCAGGTCGATGAAGACGGCTGCACAGTACTGTCTTTTATCGATGGCGATTATGATATCGTTCAGTACCTTGAGCGTAGCTGAGGTGCACCCATGACCAGCTCGGAAACCAGATTGCATAGCAGAGAAGGTACGGTGATTTTCGAAGTGGTCAGTTATCTGACCGCGGCAGCTTTCCAATCTCTAGGGATCTCAGACGATACGAAAGAGAGGTTGAACAGGCTAGTGATAGGTGTTGCAACAATTTTGGCTGATAATTTCAGAAAGAGAGGGTCCAGATTGTCTAGCCCAGCAGATTTGTAGGGGGTCCAGATTTAGCAGCTCTTTCAGAACATCAGCCGTCTGGATTTGGGTGAAGGAGAAGCGGGGGGGGCTTGGGCAAGTAGCTGCCGGGGGCACAGAGCTGTTGGCTGGGGTAGGGGTAGCCAGGTGGAAAGCATGGCCAGCCGTAGCAAAATGCTTATTGAAATTTTCGATAATCGTGGATTTATCGGTGGTGACAGTATTTCCGAGCCTCAATGCAGTGGGCAACTGGGAGGAGATGCTCTTATTCTCCATGGACTTTACAGTGGCCCAGAACTTTTTGGAGTTAGTACTACAGGAAGCTAATTTCTGTTTGAAAAAGCTGGCCTTTGCTTTTCTAACTGACTGTGTGTACTTGTTCCTGACTTCCCTGAATAGCTGCATATCGCGGGGGCTATTCGATGCTAATGCAGTGCGCCACAGGATGTTTTTGTGTTGGTCTAGTGCAGTCAAGTCTGGGGTGAACCAAGGGCTATATCTGTTCTTAGTTCTACGTTTTTTGAAAGGGGCATGCTTATTTAGGATGGTGAGGAAAGCACTTTTAAAGAACAACCAGGCGTCCTCTACTGACTGGATGAGGTCAATATCCTTCCAGGATACCTGGGCCAGGTCGAATAGAAAGGACTGCTCGCAAAAGTGTTTTAGGGAGCGTTTGACAGTGATAAGGGGTGGTCGTTTGACCGCTGACCCAATGCGAACGCAGGCGATGAGGCAGTGATCGCTGAGATCCTGGTTGAAAACAGAGGAGGTGTATTTGGAGGGCAAGTTAGTCAGGATGATATCAATGATGGTACCCATGTTTACGGATTTTGTGTTGTACCTGGTGGGTTCCTTGATAATTTGTGTGAGATTGAGGGCATCTATCTTAGATTGAAGGACAGCCGGGGTGTTAAGCATATCCCAGTTTAAGTCACCTAACAGTACAAACTCTGAAGATAGATGGGGGGCAATCAATTCACATATGGAGTCCAGGGCACAGTTGGGGGCTGAGGGGGGTCTGTAACAGGCGGCAACGGTGAGAGACCTATTTCTGGAAAGGTTTTTTTTTTAGGAGTTAAGTAAGTAATGTGTGCAAAATTATAGTGTGTCATTTGGTGATTTGGGTTTCTTGATGATATTGTAATGTTGGACCAAACAGTATTTCAATTAATGTCTACTGTTGGTATGGCTTTATTCCAATTTGAATGAATTGGTAGTCGTTGATTTAAGTAAATATATAAATTTGAGACCATGCCTTTACTTGTCCTCGATGTCATAATCTTATGGATTGGATGACATTCTAACTCTGAACCCCAGGGCACTCCATATGCACGTAGTGCAGAACCAAGTTGCAGATAAAAAGAAGAACCAGGTAGAATGTATCGATTCTTTAAGTCTTGAAATGTGGAGTCGTCCACAATATCATTGAGAACATTGATCCCTCTCTCTCTCCATGCAGGAAATGATATTGGTCTGTCACGCAAGTCTGTCTGATTCTAGAATAGGCCATGTAAAAATAACGCTATATTCTGTCTGATTCTAGAATAGGCTATGTAAAAATAACGCTATATTCTGTCTGATTCTAGAATATGCTATGTAAAACGAACTTTACATTCTGTCTGATTCTAGAATAGGCTATGTAAAACGAACTTTACATTCTGTCTGATTCTAGAACAGGCTATGTAATACTAACATTATATTCTGTCTGATTCTAGAATAGGCTATGTAAAAATAACGTTATATTCTGTCTAATTCTAGAATAGGCTATGTAAAACTAACACTATATTCTGTCTGATTCTAGAATAGGCTATGTAAAACTAACGCTATATTCAGTCTGATTCTAGAATAGGCTATGTAAAACGAACTTTACATTCTGTCTGATTCTAGAATAGGCTATGTAAAACGAACTTTACATTCTGTCTGATTCTAGAATAGGCTATGTAAAATGAACTTTACATTCTGTCTGATTCTAGAATAGGCTATGTAAAACGAACTTTACATTCTGTCTGATTCTTGAACAGGCTATGTAATACTAACATTATATTCTGTCTGATTCTAGAATAGGCTATGTAAAATGAACTTTACATTCTGTCTGATTCTAGAATAGGCTATGTAAAACGAACTTTACATTCTGTCTGATTCTTGAACAGGCTATGTAATACTAACATTATATTCTGTCTAATTCTAGAATAGGCTATGTAAAACTAACGTTATATTCTGTCTGATTCTAGAATAGACTATTGTTACGGATTAGTTTTGTTTTGGGTTTTTTTTGTTTGTTTTTTCTTTCTTTTGATAGGTTGTCAGATAAGGATCCACACCTGTCTTCAATTTGTGGATGGATATAAGATGTCTGTCCTCTGTGGGAGGAGCGTCTACCCCTATCCTGCAGTTGTGCTGAGGAGCTGGACCTTCATATTGTTTTTCTCTTAATTGTTTGTTTGTTTATTTACTGTTGACCAACTATTTTCTTTATTATTTACCCCTAGACTTAAATAAATATATTGTTAAATATATTTTTGAACTCTGAACCCTTTCTTTTGTTACTTCCTTGAGCCGGAACGTAACACTATATAAAACTAACGTTATATTCTCTCTGATTCTAGAATAGGCAATGTAAAACTAACGTTATATTCTGTCTGATTCCAGAATAGGCTATGTAAAACTAACGTTATATTTTGTTTCTGTGTTACTATATAGAGAATAATGAAGCTGGAAGGACATGAAATTACCCACATTCTTGTTTTTGTGGACGAGGCTGGGTTCAATCTGGCCAAAGGCAGGAGACGTGGCCGCAATCTCATTGGACACCGAGCCACAGTTGGAACACCAAGCCAACGTGGGGGCAATATTACATTGTGTGCTGCCATTTCTGAGAATGGTGTGAGCAGACATATTCCACACATTGGGCCTTATAACACCAAACTTCTCCTGGCCTTCCAAAATACACTTTACTGAGACCTAATACCAGAACACGAAAGAGGTTTAGTAACTGTGTGGGCTAATGTCAACTTCCACCGAACCAACGTTGTTAGGGAATGGTTTGCTGTGAGTGAAAGGATAACAATGGAGTTCCTTCCACCATCCTCCCCATTCCTGAATCCAATAGAATCGTTTTTTTTCAGCATGGAGGTTGAACGAATATGACTATCAGGCACAAGATCAGATGTCTCTGTTAGATGCCATGAATGCTGCTTGTGAGGACATCACAGGCGATCATTGCAGGGTATGGTTGCGCCACACAAGGAGATTTTTCTACCGGTGCATCGCAAGGGAAAACATCAGATGTGATGTTGACGAAAATCTCTGGCCAGACCAACAAGAGCGACAGGATGTCCACGAAGAAGATGGGAACTTGAAGTGTTACGTACTGTGAGGAGGTACAAAAAATGTACATGCAAATGTGAATTTTATGTTTACATGTAACACATTGCTACAATGTACATATCCTTTTTCTGTGTACTACAGTATTGTTCAGTATTAACTTTTCCCAGTAAACGTTAACCTACTGTTGAAATTTTGACTAGTAAGGTTTGGCCAATTTCCTGACACAATAACTAGGTTTTGAAGCATTAATTAAATGTTTTGGGTGAGTTACTACATTTACTGACACAATAACTAGGTTTTGAAGCATGAATTACATGTTTTGGGTGAGTTACTACATTTACTGACACAATAACTAGGTTTTGAAGCATGAATTACATGTTTTGGGTGAGTTACTACATTTACTGACACATTAACTAGGTTTTGAATCATTAATTAAATGTTTTGGGTGAGTTACTACATTTACTGACACAATAACTAGGTTTTGAAGCATGAATTACATGTTTTGGGTGAGTTACTACATTTACTGACACATTAACTAGGTTTTGAATCATTAATTAAATGTTTTTTTTTTTTTTTACAGTTGTGACAACAGAGTTGTGATGTCATAAAACAGTTGTGACAATAGAGTTGTGATGTCATAAAACAGTTGTGACAATAGAGTTGTGATGTCATAAAACAGTTGTGACAATAGAGTTGTGATGTCATAAAACAGTTGTGACAATAGAGTTGTGATGTCCCATAATTGCACTTACAGTTTAGAGAATGTTAAGACTGTTTAAAACAATTAGCCAAAGCGATTGAGAAACACTGTAACTCTTTAGTCATATTTATTTTATTTTATTTCACCTTTATTTACCCAGGTAGGTCAGTTGAGAACAAGTTCTCATTTGCAACTGCAACCTGTCACATATCACAGTTTACCTATTTGCTTATGGTTTTGCATACATCTAGCGACCTGCTTTTTAAATTATATGAACAAAAAATTCCATTTTTTTTGGAATGGCTGTGAGGGCTTGGTTGTGGTAAGGCCTCTTACTCCCACCTAGGGGAGGAGAGAGGCACACAACCAAGCTCTCACACACTAACTAGGGAGATTATCATCCCCAATCAGAGACAGCTGTCTAGCGTTGTCTCTGATTGGGGATAGCATTTAAGCTCCACACAATTCCACCTGTGTGTGGATCATTGTTCGTGTCTGCCTTGTGTTTCAGCACGTGAGTTACTTTGCTTTGTATAGTGTTTTGTCAGTTAGTTTATGTCATCTCCTTTTTTGTATTTTGTGCTTCGTGAATCCACCTCCAAAATAAAAAGGAATGACGCTCCATCAGCGCTCCGTTTATCGTCCCATTATTCCGCATCGTGACAGAATGATCCACCACCCTGGGACACAACGGAAAGAGACACTGGTAGACGTCCTCCATAGTATGGGGAAATTATCTAAGGAGGAGGTCTACTATTATCATGCGGTGGAGGAAGGCTGGGGTCCGGAGCAGAGGCGCCGAAGACGGGGGAAACGTCACCAGGCGAAAGCGAAGGACCAGTCTGGAGCCCAGAAAAACCCCCAAACTGATTTTGGGGGGGGGCTATGGGGGTGGTCGGGGATCGAGGGAGAAGAGCCCCGACCACTGCACTCGTGGGGGTTCCAGGAGGAGCCCCTACAGCCATGGGAGCAGGAGTACAGAGAGGAGTCGGAGGAAGACGACGACGATGTGCTTCTGTTCCCTCACTCGTGGGGGTTCCCGGAAGAACCCTCACAGGATGGGGATTGGCGGTGGAGTAGGCACGACAGGGACAGTCGTGCTCCAGCGCCAGTTCCCAGTCCGGTGCCTCCAGCGCCGGTCCAGAGTCGGAGGAAGAGGAGACCGACTCAGCGCACCACACCATCGGTGCGCAACACTAGCCCGGTGCGACCCGTACCAGCAAAACGCACCAACCCAACGGTGCGTTTCCCCAGCCCGGTACGGCCCGCGCCTGCTACGCGCACCAGACCAACGGTGCGTTTCCCCAGCCCGGCGCGACCCGTGCCAGCAAAACGCACCAACCCAACGGTGCGTTTCCCCAGCCCGGCGCGACCCGTGCCAGCAAAACGCACCAACCCAACGGTGCGTTTCCCCAGCCCGGTGCGACCCGTGCCAGCGCCTCGCATCAGATCACTGGTGCGTTTCCCCAGTCCTGTACGCCCCGTGCCTACTCCTCACACGGAGCCTACAGCGAGGGTCGACAGCACAGCTCTGTGGTTAGAGACCATCTCTGCGTCGGTGCCCAGAGTGGGCACGACGTTCAGCCCCGCTGTGGAGCAGGAGCTCCATAACGCGTTGGTGCCCAGTCTGGGGCCGACAGCCAGCCCAACCACAGGGCTGGAAACCCTCTCTGCGTCGGTGCCCAGGGTGGGCACGACGTTCAGCCCCGCTGTGGAGCAGGAGCTCCATAGCGTGTCGGTGCCCAGTCTGGGGCCGACAGCCAGCCAAACTACAGGGCTGAAAACCCTCTCTGCGTCGGTGCCCAGGGTGGGCACGACGTTCAGCCCCGCTGTGGAGCAGGAGCTCCATAGCACGTCGGTGCCCAGTGTGGGGCCGACAGCCAGCCCAACCAGAGGGCTGGAAACCATCTCTGCGTCGGTGCCCAGGGTGGGCACGACGTTCAGTCCCGCTGTGGAGCAGGAGCTCCATAGCGCATCGGTGCCCAGTCTGGGGCCGACAGCCAGCCCAACCAGAGGGCTGGAAACCATCTCTGCGTCGGTGCCCAGGGTGGGCACGACGTTCAGCCCCGCTGTGGAGCAGGAGCTCCATAGCGCGTCGGTGCCCAGTCTGGGGCCGACAGCCAGCCCAACCACAGGGCTGGAAACCATCTCTGCGTCGGTGCCCAGGGTGGGCACGACGTTCAGTCCCGCTGTGGAGCTGGAGCTCCATAGCACGTCGGTGCCCAGTCTGGGGCCGACAGCCAGCCCCACCAGAGGGCTGGAAACCATCTCTGCGTCGGTGCCCAGGGTGGGCACGACGTTCAGTCCCGCTGTGGAGCAGGAGCTCCATAGCGCGTCGGTGACCAGTCTGGGGCCGACAGCCAGCCCAACCACAGGGCTGGAAACCATCTCTGCGTCGGTGCCCAGGGTGGGCACGACGTTCAGTCCCGCTGTGGAGCTGGAGCTCCATAGCACGTCGGTGCCCAGTCTGGGGCCGACAGCCAGCCCCACCAGAGGGCTGGAAACCATCTCTGCGTCGGTGCCCAGGGTGGGCACGACGTTCAGTCCCGCTGTGGAGCAGGAGCTCCATAGCGTGTCGGTGCCCAGTCTGGGGCCGACAGCCAGACCAGCTGCAGGGCTGAAGACCACCTCTGCGTCGGTGCCCA
Organism: Thymallus thymallus; assembly: GCA_023634145.1. Taxonomy (NCBI): domain Eukaryota; kingdom Metazoa; phylum Chordata; class Actinopteri; order Salmoniformes; family Salmonidae; genus Thymallus; species Thymallus thymallus. The sequence continues at coordinate 16,910,152 of CM042419.1, forward strand.
GGGTGGGCACGGCATCCAGCCTGAGGTCTCCGGAGAAGGTCAGCAGCCCGAGGCCTCCTGTGACGGTCAGTAGCCTGAGGTCTCCTGTAAAGGTCAGCAGCCTGAGGCCTCCTGTGAAGGTCAGCAGCCCGAGACCTCCGGAGAAGGTCAGCAGCCCGAGACCTCCGGAGAAGGTCAGCAGCCCGAGACCTCCGGAGAAGGTCAGCAGCCCGAGGCCTCCAGCGAAGGTCAGCAGCCCGAGGCCTCCAGCGAAGGTCAGCGCCCCGCCACCTCCAGCGAAGGTCAGCGCCCCGCCACCTCCAGCGAAGGTCAGCGCCACGCCACCTCCAGCGAAGGTCAGCGCCCCGCCACCTCCAGCGAAGGTCAGCGCCCCGCCACCTCCAGCGAAGGTCAGCGCCCCGCCACCTCCAGCGAAGGTCAGCGCCCCGCCACCTCCAGCGAAGGTCAGCGCCCCGCCACCTCCAGCGAAGGTCAGCGTTCCGCCACCTCCAGCGAAGGACAGCAGCCCTGAGCCTCCAGCCACAGCTCAAGGCCTGGAGCCTCCTCCACCGGTGCCCAGTCCGGGGCCGGTCGTCTGCTTCGCTCCAGTGCCGGAGCAGTCCGCTCCACCGGTGCCCAGTCCGGGGCCGGTCGTCTGCGCCGCTCCAGTGCCAGAACAGTCCGCTCCACCGGTGCCCAGTCCGGGGCCGGTCGTCTACGTCGCTCCAGTGACGGAGCAGTCCGCTCCACCGGTGCCCAGTCCGGGGCCGGTCGTCTGCGTCGCTCCAGTGCCGGAGCAATCCGCTCCACCGGTGCCCAGTCCGGGGCCGGTCGTCTACGTCGCTCCAGAGACGGAGCAGTCCGCTCCACCGGTGCCCAGTCCGGGGCCGGTCATCTGCGTCGCTCCAGTGCCGGAGCAGTCCGCTCCACCGGTGCCCAGTCCGGGGCCGGTCGTCTACGTCGCTCCAGGGAAGGAGCAGTCCGCTCCACCGGTGCCCAGTCCGGGGCCGGTTGTCAGCCCCTCTCCAGGGTCGAGGGCTCCCACACCAGGGTCCAGACAGGACTTGGTGGAAGGCGGGAGTACTTAGGGAGGAACCATCGCGCCGGGGTCCGGACCGGACCGGGCGTGCAACGGAGAGGTAGGAGAGAAGCTACTCTCACAGCCTGTGCCACGCCCGGAACCGGTACCGGAGCCCCCACCAGCAACCACCTCAGTACCCCGCCATGTCCCCCCTAGAGTTTTGGACATTTTCTCTTTCAGGAGAGGGGGGATCCCTTTTGTGTGCGATCGGGAGTCCGCACCTTAGGGGGGGGGTACTGTGAGGGCTTGGTTGTGGTAAGGCCTCTTACTCCCACCTAGGGGAGGAGAGAGGCACACAACCAAGCTCTCACACACTAACTAGGGAGATTATCATCCCCAATCAGAGACAGCTGTCTAGCGTTGTCTCTGATTGGGGATAGCATTTAAGCTCCACACAATTCCACCTGTGTGTGGATCATTGTTCGTGTCTGCCTTGTGTTTCAGCACGTGAGTTACTTTGCTTTGTATAGTGTTTTGTCAGTTAGTTTATGTCATCTCCTTTTTTGTATTTTGTGCTTCGTGAATCCACCTCCAAAATAAAAAGGAATGACGCTCCATCAGCGCTCCGTTTATCGTCCCATTATTCCGCATCGTGACAATGGCAAATCAGACAAGTCAAGATCACTTTCGCAGTCAAAAAGCAAGCAGAGATCTACCGCTCAGAATTGTTCAATATGATAAAACCTAATAAAAACTGTTCTGTATGGGGTTTATGCAGTATCCTTAATACATTATCACAGCATATTGGCTATATGCCTGGCCTGTCAATATTGTTATTCTCAGACCATGTTATATTTCAAAACTTGACCTTTGATAACAAAATAGATAAATTGGTGTTGGACTTGTGAGGCACAGCTGAGAATATATTGAAATAATAAGCTAATAATGATATGTTTTATTTTACTGGACTGATGGTACCTGTATGGTTACTGGAATGGTACCTGTATGGTTACTGGAATGGTACCTGTATGTTTACTGGAATGGTACCTGTATGGTTACTGGGATGGTACCTGTATGGTTACTGGGATGGTACCTGTATGGTTACTGGAATGGTACCTGTATGGTTACTGGAATGGTACCTGTATGGTTACTGGAATGGTACCTGTATGGTTACTGGAATGGTACCTGTATGTGATGGTCATGGTGATTTCAAGACAACTGGAAACTCTGCGAAAAAAACGAGGTAAAATCGTGACATCAGTAAACTTCAGGTCAGAAAATTGGAGCTCTACAAAGATGCCAGAGTTTCCGAGTTGGATGACCGTTGAAAACGATTTTCCCCATTCTGATCTCGTTTTCTTCCGAGTTCCCAGTTGTCTTGAGCGCACTGAAGTTGGAAGTCGGAGATTTCCGAGTTCCCAGTTGTTTTGAACGCAGCATTAGTCGAAGCGGAGAGAGGGAGAGAGCAGCAGAAGGTGTAGGTAGGCACGTGATTTGAGCTATCCGATTGGCCAGCACAGTGGGTGCACTCGATTTAGACACAGATCTCCCTGGCCACCGGGTAGGCGGAGTTTGTCTTTTCAGACAAGAAATTGTTCAAAATGGGAATACTTTGCATACCCGGTGCTCAGGGCTTCGGAATCAAGTGCACCTACCATCAACATCCCAACACGATTAAAACGGAGTGCAAGCTTGGCAGCTCTACAGCAATGTTTGTTGATTGACTACAGTAGCGATTTTAGCATGTACATTTTGGTGGGTAAAAAAACAACTAAGTGGGATGCATGCCTGCAAAGCCACTACACAACACTAAATACATTAATTGCACTATAACGGTGACAAACGGTGCCCACAAACCGTTAGGGCCTACATAAAGCTGTCCCAACATCACTGCTACACCTGGCTATCAGCTGGACCTTGTCTGGCAGTGAAACAGTTCATTCAGCCTCATTTACTGCCATTTAAAAACTTTACTTCCTACAAGAGCACACATGTTCATTTCTAGACAAACAGGTTAAACAGGTTAATGTTTTTTTCAAAAGGCTTACATTGAACATTGGCTGCTACTGTTTGCACTCAGCAGGCCTGAAATTTGCCCAGTGCCAAATTAGAGAGCGAACATTGATAATATCTAACATATACCTGTTCAAATGTAATATACCAATGCTTACATATTTCAATAAATGAAATACATTTTAATATTCATCATAATTTCAAGAGCCTATTTTAACAGCCTTAAATATACATTTTAACCTGAATGCAATAGGTCTATCCATGAAATGTTTTAATCATAAAGTGCAAGTATGCACTCAATTCATTTTGGGGAATACAATTCATTTTGGGGAATACAATTCATTTTGGGGAATACAATTCATTTTGGGGAATACAATTCATTTTGGGGAATACAAATTCAAAACTATTTAATTCATTTACAGTTTCTCTTGGCAAAACATTAAGATCAAGACAACTTTTGCCCACAATCAATTCATGATTTCTGACAATTAATCCCAATGAAATGATTTAATCCAATAAAAAATGTACCCATCCTGAATACCAGCCTGGTCTCATAGACTAGACATAACATAGTAAATGTAACACACTCAAATTAGTATGATATGTTACCTTTGGTATGGTTACGTAAGACAGATGGTTACTTAAGGCAATAGCAAAAGTAGGGGGGTTGGTTGAGGTGATATGTAAGTGTATAACATGAATGTCTAGCAACCCAAAAGTTGTGAGTTTCGAATCTCATGACCAACTTTAGCTTTTTAGCTAATTAGCAACTTTTCAACTACTTACTACTTTTTAGCTACTTTGCAACTACTTAGCATGTTAATTAACCGTTCCCCTAATCCTAACCTTAACCTTTAACTAACCCTTCCGAAAAAAAACGCTAACCTTAACCCTTTAACCTAACTCATAAACTTAACCCTAACCTTAACCCTAACCACTAGCCTAACTAATGTTAGCCTAACATTATTATACATTTTGCAGTAACATATACTATGAATTGTAATTCGTAACATATCATACAAAATGGGTGATGGACATCCACAAATTAATACTGTATGAAACGTAACATATCATGCTGAACGGAGTATCTCGGACAGAATAATACGAAATGCTCTGAGACCAGATTGTGAATACCCCTCCTGACGATATTGACCCTATGACAAATATAGATAGATAGATAGATAGATAGATAGATAGATAGATAGATAGATAGATAGATAGATAGATAGATAGATAGATAGATAGATAGATAGATAGATAGATAGATAGATACTTTATTGATCCCTGCGGGGAAAGAAAAATGCCAGAACGAAAGACAAAAGACAGATACACGATACATGATACATAGAGCGGCAGTATGAAAAAGTATTTGCATAGTATGAACTTACTTTAAGCTTTTTCTCTCTGTTGTGGTGTTCAGGCTTTTTGTGTGAATTTAACCAATGTTCTGTAGTAGCCCGTAGTGCTGCACAGTATGTTCCACTTCTGTGTTAGTGCGACAACATGAATGATGAGCATCTACCGTGGGACAGCAAGTGAATGAAAAGGTTCAGTTTATCATTGTGTGCCTTTATTGAAAGTTTTATGCCCCTCCCTCCCCAAAGCAGGGGACTCCATGAGCGTTGTGGCCACACTTCTGAAGAAAACTGTAGCTTGAGAGAAATATTTAGGTAGAAGCCTGTATGCACAAGTTATTATGCCCCTCCTTGTCTTATTAAACAGAGTGGATAACAGAGGATGTGATCCTGATTCGATAACCCTCACAGCTATCCTCTAATCACAATTATTGGAACTCCATCACATTCTATGGCTTATGATGCTCTTAGTATTCACTCTAGCCTACTGTACTAGCCAACTATAATAACTCCACACCTTAAAAACACCCTAAAATAACCCACTTTAACTAACCCATGGCCTATAACTATATTATTACTACTACTACCTTTATTGCTTGTATTACTACAACTACAACTATTACTACCATTTCACAACCATAAATGCTTCAAGACTAGCTAGCACACACATTTTCTTTAGGAAATGTAATTCTAGTATTATTAGGTGTGCTTGCTGATAGAAGAACAACTACTAGAATCCAACTTACTTATTATTATTATTATTATTATTATTATTATTATTATTCCTTCCACTGGAACCAGTAGTGCCAAAACCGTAGAAGCTACCAACACCAAAACAACTTTGAAATGTACAGGCTGTCTTCGGGGTTACTTTAAAAACATGCAAGTTTATTTGTCACGTGCGCTGAATACAACAGTTGTAGACCTTACAGTGAAATGCTTACTTACAAGCCCTAACCAACAGTGCAGTTTAAGTAAAAAATAAGTAAGTAATAAGTATGAATGGTAAAACATATTCATAACTAGTCTTCAACTGTTTAATCTACAAACACCAAACCAACTTTAAATGGTGCAGTCTGACTCAACTTAAGTTGCTTGTCAAAAGAGTTTTAATACTGTTTATACTTTTTTAACTGTAACCATTTAAAATGTGCATAAAGACTCCATAGGCCACAATGGTACATTTTTGGATTTGCCACTGCTCTGAAAGCCTTTTAGCTACAAACACCATACCAACATTGAAATGTACATACTGGCTCATCTCATGCTCCCATTTATACTTTAAAAATCATAAAGCTTTCTTTAACACCATTCATTTAAATTGCTGAACGCAGACTTGAACATTCTAAATTGAAATCACTGGTGCATAATTATAACAATGTTCAAACTTAAACATTGAGAGCTTAAAACAAATATTGCTTATGCTATAGTACTCATACTACCCGACTATCCTAACCCACTATAATGACGATATACTTTTAAAAAACACCTTGAAATGGCCCACTATATATAACCTGTAGGTCTAATATAACCCTATTACAAACCCAAAAATATAAATAACCCAGATATTCACCCCTGAAGGGAGCAGTATTAGATCAATAGGTTTGTGGTTCAAATCATATTACATTTTATTACACGTGTTTAGCAGATGTTAATGCGGGTGTAGCGAAATGCTTGAGCTTCTAGCTCCGACATTGCAGTAATATCTAACAAGTAATATCTAACAATTACACAACATATACCCAATACACACAAATCTAAGTAAGGAATGAATTAGGACTATATACATATATGGACGAGCGGCATGGACTAAGATACAGTAGAATAGTATATAATACAGTATTTACATATGAGATGAGTAATGCCAGATATGTAAACATTGTTAAAGTGACAAGTTTTCTATTTCTTAAGTGTCCAATGATTTGTAGTCTATGCCTATAGGCAGTAGCCTCTAATGTGCTAGTGATGGCTGTTTAACTCAATGCTGGCCTTGAGATAGAAGCTTTTTCAGTCTCTTGGTCCCAGCTTTGATACACATGTACTGACCTCACCTTGTGGATGATAGCGGGGTGTTTTTTATAGGCTTGGTTATAGGCTTGCTGTTTATAGGTTTGTCTGTTATGGTAGAAAGATTACAAGATTTTGACTGTTTATGCATCGAATGGTTGTTTTATGTAATAGAATAGGGTTCTTAGTACTCTCTCGTCTGTGGGACTGAGTTGGGCCTCTGAAGCTTGAGCTGACAATTGATTTATGTCATAGAATGAGTTGGTGTTTGTGTAATGGAAGGTACCAGGGAGAGATGGCTCAGGTATGGATAATGATGTTTGTTTTAGGGGCCAAACTCTGGTTTCTGTACAACAGGAACAGTCTTCACAGAAAATGCTATCACCTCGTGGACCTGGTCCTATCTATTCCTGTTTCAACTGCAGATTGCGAGCAAGAATTCAACACAATGAAGCAGGTAAGGACTACCATTTCTATCCTTACTCTGTGAGTGCCAAAAAGGTAAGTATTCACTCACCTAACGTCACTTTTCCTTGTTTTTATTAATACAGGTCAAGACTGATTGGAGATCCAACCTGACATCTGCCTCCCTCTCAGATCTCCTCATGGTGCAGCTTAGCTCGCCAGAGAGTAAGAAGTACGACCCTTCCGCTGCCATTGACCTGTGGCACTGTCACGACTTCAGCCGAAGTTGCTCCATCCCCTGGGGCGGGCTGCCGGAATAGGTTGACGTCGCCCGAGTACTAGCCACCACCGATCCACTACTCAGTGTCCGTTTGTCCTGTTCCCTTCACACCTGGTTCCCATTTGTCACTAATTGTTTGTGCGTCTTATTCCCTCTGCTCCCCCCTGGTCTCTGTCTGTGATTGTCAACTTGTGAGTGTGTGTGGTGTGTACGTTTGCGATCGTGTTCACTTGATTCTTAACCGGCGAGAAGATATATGATTAAAGTTTATTTTCCCGCTACCCTCCTGCCTCCCTGCGCCTGCTTCCACTACGCCTGCCATTCGCGCTGTATTATCACAGACACCATCTGCAGCAGAAGGCCAGACTTCATGGCAGGAGACAAGGAAGAAAACCCCTTTGAGAGGGAACTGTCTGAAGAAGACTGAGGAAACATTACTGTGAAGTAGTAATGACGACTGTTATTTATTTTAACTTATTGTTAATTCCTCTACAATAAAAAAAATGTAATTCATATTATTTTATATTTAAGTCCTTAACAAAAATATTGTTCTTGCACTTAAAGGCGAATACAGCTGAATTTATAAATTCTAATGTGTTGCACTTAGTGTTGAATCAGTTTAATATTTCCTTATAGAGTTAATGTTACTACTATTATTACCGCACACTACTATAAAATTGATATAAAATAACATGCTAAATACTACTAATAGCAAATTGCGATGTAGCAATGTATTTTTGGGGCTGGTAAAAAAATCTGTTTGGCTGGTAAAATCTTTCAGCTACCAGCCACCTTGGCTGTTAAGCCAAAAAGTAAGTTTTGGACCCTGCCCCCTTGGCACTGAGCGGCGAACACCCAGCAATAGTACAAACTCTCAAGACAGCACCTGCTCATATTCCCAAAGAACCAAATTGATAAAGAGCAAGGTCGTCTGAGAGGAGTAGATGCATGGGGCTGTCTTCCGTCTGATAAGTTTCTGTAGGCAATCTTTAGCATTGGCTCAGAGGAGATGATACCCAGTTTCACCCGTCAACTAGACCAGGATGTTTCAAGGCCTCAGTAGTGTCTGTACAGAACTGAGAAAAGGTTATTGTCTCAGACACTGCTTCAAGCTTATATAAAATATAAGGCAATGTGTTCTAATAATGCATATGCATAATAAAATGTAAATTAATATATACCTTGGAAAATATCCAACATATTTGAAACCATAGTAATAGCACAAACAGTAATATAGCCATGCATACATAATTCTCAGTACCTGTCGTCACCATAGCAATATGACAAACAATAATATGGCCATGCATATATTATGGCTGGTGCATGTCTAAGTGTACTCTACTGAGCCATGGGTCAGCGGTCAAACGACCACCCCTTATCACTGTTAAACGCTCCCTAAAACACTTTTGTGAGCAGGCCTTTCTATTCGATCTGGCCCAGGTATCCTGGAAGGATATTGACCTCATCCCGTCAGTAGAGGACGCCTGGTTGTTCTTTAAAAGTGCTTTCCTCACCATCCTAAATAAGCATGCCCCTTTCAAAAAACGTAGAACTAAGAATAGATATAGCCCTTGGTTCACCCCAGACTTGACTGCACTAGACCAACAGAAAAACATCCTGTGGCGCACTGCATTAGCATCGAATAGCCCCCGCGATATGCAGCTATTCAGGGAAGTCAGGAACAAGTACACACAGTCAGTTAGAAAAGCAAAGGCCAGCTTTTTCAAACAGAAATTTGCTTCCTGTAGTACTAACTCCAAAAAGTTCTGGGACACTGTAAAGTCCATGGAGAATAAGAGCACCTCCTCCCAGTTGCCCACTGCATTGAGGCTCGGAGACACTGTTACTACCGATAAATCCACGATTATCGAAAATTTCAATAAGCATTTTGCTACAGCTGGCCATGCTTTCCACCTGGCAACCCCTACCCCGGCCAACAGCTCTGCACCCTCGGCAGCTACTTGCCCAAGCCCCCCCCGCTTCTCCTTCACCCAAATCCAGACGGCTGATGTTCTGAAAGAGCTGCTAAGTCTGGACCCCTACAAATCTGCTGGGCTAGATAATATGGACCCTCTCTTTCTGAAATTATCAGCCAAAATTGTTGCAACACCTATCACTAGCCTGTTCAACCTCTCTTTCGTATCGTCTGAGATCCCTAGAGATTGGAAAGCTGCCGCGGTCATCCCCCTCTTCAAAGGAGGAGACACTCTAGACCCAAACTGTTATAGACCAATATCCATCCTGCCCTGCCTTTCTAAAGTTTTCGAAAGCCAAGTTAACAAACAGATAACTGACCACTTCGAATCCCACCGTACCTTCTCTGCTATGCAATCTGGTTTCAGAGCTGGTCATGGGTGCACCTCAGCTACGCTCAAGGTACTGAACGATATCATAACCGCCATCGATAAAAGACAGTACTGTGCAGCCGTCTTCATCGACCTGGCCAAGGCTTTCGACTCTGTCAATCACCGCATTCTTATTGGCAGACTCAACAGCCTTGGTTTCTCAAGTGACTGCCTTGCCTGGTTCTCTAACTACTTTGCAGACAGGGTTCAGTGTGTCAAATCGGAGGGCCTATTGTCCGATCCTCTGGCAGTCTCTATGGGGGTGCCACAGGGTTCAATTCTTGGGCCAACCCTTTTCTCTATATACATCAACGATGTCGCTCTTGCTGCTGGTGACTCTCTGATCCATCTCTACGCAGATGACACCGTTCTGTATACATCTGGCCCCTCTTTGGACACTGTGTTTACTAACCTTCAAACAAGCTTCAACGCCATACAACACTCCTTCCGTGGCCTCCAACTGCTCTTAAACGCTAGTAAAACTAAGTGCATGCTTTTCTATCGAACGCTGCCAGCACCCGCCCACCGGACTATCATCACTACTCTCGACGGGTCCGAATTAGAATACGTGGACACCTACAAATACCTAGGCATCTGGTTAGACTGTAAACTCAACTTCCAGACTCACATCAACCATCTCCAATCCAAAATTAAATCCAGAATTGGCTTCCTATTTCGCAACAAAGCCTCCTTCACTCATGCTGCCAAACATGCCCTTGTAAAACTGACTATCCTACCGATCCTTGATTTCGGCGATGTCATTTACAAACTAGCCTCCAACACTCTACTTAGCAAATTGGATGTAGTCTATCACAGTGCCATCCGTTTTGTTACCAAAGCCCCATACACTACCCACCACTGCGACCTGTATGCTCTCGTTGGCTGGCCTTCATTATATATTCGTCGCCAAATCCACTGGCTCCAGGTCATCTATAAGTCATTACTAGGTAAATCCCCGCCCTATCTCAGCTCACTGGTCACTATAGCAACACCCACCCGTAGCATGCGCTCCAGCAGGTATATCTCACTGGTCACCCCCAAAGCCAACACCTCCTTTGGCCGCCATTCCTTCCAGTTCGCTGCTGCCAATGACTGGAACGAATTGCAAAAATCACTGAAGCTAGAGGTTCCTATCTCCCTCACTAACTTTAAGCGTCAGCTGTCAAAGCTGCTTATCGATCACTGCACCTGTATATAGCCCTTCTGTAAATAGCCCACACTACTACCTCATCCCCATATTTATTTTTGTTATTTTTCACAAATCTTGCACTCCAGTATCTCTATTTGCACATCATAATTTGCACATCCTTCATTCCTGTGTTAATGATGATAATCTGTAATTTGTCTCACCACTATGGTCTATTTATTGTCCTACCTCTTAACCTTACTGCATTTTGCACTACATTTTGCACTCTGTATATAGACTTTCCATTGTGTTTTTGACCATGTTTGTTTACTGTGTAACTCTGTGTTGTTTTTGTCGCACTGCTTTGCTTTGTCTTGGCCAGGTCGCAGTTGCAAATGAGAACTTGTTCTCAACTGACCTACCTGGTTAAATAAAGGTGAAATAAAAAAATAAAAAAATAAAAATATGATAATATTTTCTTGGGCTTTACTGACTGCTCTAACTATTGGGCTTTACTGACTGCTCTAACCTTTGGGCTTTACTGGCTGCTCTAGCTATTGGGCTTTACTGGCTGCTCTGACCTCTATTCTGTTGCGATCCTATGGGTTATTTAATAACCTTTTATCATTCTGCTGCCCTTCGTTGCTACTCTACATGTTTACTGAATAACCTATTGTGGTTTCTAATTTAAACAGTGGAAAAATCTCACAAACTTCTGTTGTAACCTTTCAATTCTGTTCTTTGGATCATAGGCCTAAAAATATTGAACAGCTGTTTATAGGCTTGTTGTTCAGGCTGTTTATAGGCTTGTTGTTCAGGCTGTTGTTTATAAGCTTGTTGTTCAGGCTGTTGTTTATAAGCTTGTTGTTCAGGCTGTTGTTAATAGGCTTGTTGTTCAGGCTGTTGTTTATAGTTTTGTTGTTCAGGCTGTTGATAGGCTTGTTGTAGTACGGCGCCCCTGGAGCAAATTAGGGTTAAGTGCCTTGCTCAAGGACACATCGACAGGTTTTTTCACCTTGTCCGGCGTTGATGATGTGAGGGATGTATTTGTTGTACCAGTTGCATTTTACATTTTCAACAAGAAATTAGACAGACAACCATGACAATGGAACATTGATGATTGTTAATGTATCAGGTTTACATGTTAAACAGGACATCAGTCCGATACCGTATTGATGCCGGTATTTACAGAAAGAAGTCAAAACTGCCCTGAAAGTCTTAACGAGAGCCGTTTAAAACCAGTTAAATGGAACAAAATGTAATCCCCAAAAGTAATTATTTATCATGAGGGCCATAAACAATAACTAGTAATGATGCATACTCAAAGAATGTAAAACTAGTTATAAAATGCTGAAGTGTAGTCACTTTTGAGGACTTTTGTAGTTCCTATTCAAAACAACTGTATGAATAAGGCTTGAAATGACATACGCTTTCTAAATATAGCATAATCAAATTATAAAACAACTATTAGATTTCACCTTAAAACTGTAAAATACATATTTGTATGTTTAGTGTTAGAAAAATGTGCATATTGTCTACGATGTAACGATTGCAGGCATGTGCTTTGTCAGTGGCTGTGATGTAGTGTTCAGCCAGGAGTTGATGGACAGTCGGAAAAGCAAATTAAATGTTAGGAGGGACATCCATGTTAGGAGGGACATCCATGTTAGGAGGGACATCCATGCTCAGACAAAATACAAATGTGTCCGTGGGAACCGGGGCTATGGCTCTACGCTGACCAAAGATCGATTTATAAGCGGAAAATGTCGGTCGGAACCGGTACCAGAACCATTCAGGTCATCTAAGAGGATACGTTGTGGCGAAATCCTGCACGGAGCCTTCACCGTGCCCTACCACTTTAAGAGCACAGCAGCAGTCAGGAAGGTGGAAATAAAGATGTCTCTTCAGGCTCGGCGTTGTCTTGTGTAGTTTCAGTGTGTTTAGTTTATAAAGGTTCTAAGTTTAATCGCCTTTGTCATCACGCTACTCCTTACGAGTCGGAACCATTCTATCCTCTGATCTCATGGATTACTAGCAACATTGTTGCAAGCTTTTGTCAAACAAACAACACAGGACTGTGTCGGAAAGGACGAATTCACGTTCAAGCCTGGATGCAACAGCTAACATGCTGACCACACATGCATGTTATTCAATCATTGCATCCAAACTGCTCACGAGTGTCTGCGTAGCTAGGCACGAAAATAGAACTTGGTTCTATTTGTGACGCTTGACGTGCTGCAAGTCCAGCCTCTCCTATCTCCTCATTGGTTTTTAGGAGCATTTACCTACGTGGGTGATTGAAAGATGAACTGAGGTCAACACTCCACTCCAGTCCAGTAGGTGGTGGTAATGCAGCTTAAAGTTGGTTGCCAACTGCCATATAAAGTCCAAAGAAGAAGAAGCCTGAAGGAGGAGAGATTACTAGAAACTAACTTGGTTCAACCTTTTATCTGTGGATTAATTGTCGGAGTAGAGGACCTTGTGCATGTTATGTAAAATAACCACCCAATGTTTATATCCCAGGACAAATTAGCTAGCAACAGCAAGCTAGCCAGCTAAATTGCCATGATTGTTTCATGCGTTTTGACCTGTCCCAGAATTAATATAGTTGGTTCAGAGTTCTTTTTGATATTTCAACCTGCGTGTCCTGATCGCATCTAGTGTAGATGGACAAAATCAACGTGTGTGTGATGCGCGTGCGTGCCCCGTTCTGGTCAGCATGTTAGACCATCTCTCGTTCTAGCTCTTTCTCCAGATGTCTCTCTTGGTGCTGTGCTCCCTTTCATGTTCAGTGCCTTTGGAGAACTAATAAGGCACTGTAGGACTGTGTCGTTTTAGTTACAGGGAGGTTGCGTGACTTTGTTTATTTATTGTTGTTTGAACTGTTGATTTTGTGTGGGACTACTGACATTGGGCCAAGAAGATTTTTGGACATCAAGGCCTTTCATAACCTCTCACTCCTCCACTGGGAGGTGATACAGAATACTGCAAATTCTAAGTTTTATGACTGGGTTCTTTCTTGTCAATTGTTTCTATGAAGTTGCCTTTGAATTGCTTTGCCATTATTCTTGTACGAGGTATTATTGGTTGGTTTCCTCCTGTGCTGTGACTTGTGTTCATATGGTGGCTTTATCCTTTCTCTAAACCGACTATCTGGCCAACAGGCTACACTCTAGGAAGTCTCTTCTGCTGATGTGTGTGTCTGGTAGCGGGTCTCTATCTATTCTACTCTTTTCCTTTCGGCCTGCCTGGCGCCCCAACAAAATCTTTACCCCTCTCTAACAATACGGCTACAATGTTTAACTACAAACAACAATTAAAGGAAAGGGTTAAAGGTCATTTAAAAAGTACTTCCTGTTACAAAATCATACTGAAAAATATTGTTATAGTGCGATTAAGGGCATACATCTATAATATGAGATTAAGTCAATGATGAGCTAATCCTCTTCCCATCGTCAACCACTAATCACATTTTAATGACTGTACAATAATCTGAATGACAAAAATCGCAAAAGCAAATACACTCATCCCCGCCAAACTTACACATCGATTTTATTTTTTGGGGTAGAAAGATAGTAATCTACTGCAGTGCATTTATCATGACATTGGTCACCATTTTAGAAACACGTATAGTCCCAGAAATGTTGATTTTATACAAATACTTCTATACCAATTAACTCTCATGTCTACAAAAGGAAAGGAAAGTGTTGGGGTCAACATCAACTGTCCATGTTAGGGTTGCGTTGGGGTCAATATCAACTGTCCATGTTAGGGTTGCATTGAGGTCAGCAGTGACTGTTCACTGGGTCCAGAGAGAAGATGGTGCCCTCCAGGGTTAGTCCCATATTGAACCCCTCCTTCAGAAACACACAACAAACAAATGAACATACAGGTCAGTGATCCAACCAGAGACTACAGAAGTCTAGAGCAGTGTGTCCTATATAACGATGAGTAACACTAATTATGGGGCAGTTTCTCTGACACATTCTCAATTGTGATTCTCAATAAACCTTGCTTTTTAATTCAGGACTACACTTCATCAAAAGCAAAAGGATGGCTAATTGATATGAAATGAGCAGGGCTCGCACCAGTGTTAGGGTTAGGGTTATTAGCAGGGCTCGCACCAGGGTTAGGTTTAGGGTTATTAGCAGGGCTCGCACCAGGGTTAGGTTTAGGGTTATTAGCAGGGCTCGCACCAGGGTTAGGGTTACTAGCAGGGTTCGCACCAGGGTTAGGGTTAGGGTTATTAACATGGCTCGCACCAGGGTTAGGGTTATTAGCAGGGCTAGCACCAGGGTTAGGGTTAAGGATATTAGCAGGGCTAGCACCAGCAGGCTGGGAGCAAACAAGGTAGGCTACAATCATACTGTGAGGTTTTGCTGTCTGCATCCTTTCTGAGTGCTTTTATTTTTTCATTCCATTCCCAGTTCTGGTTTTCGTTTTTTCCTTTACTAGTTCCACCTGCCCCTAGCACACCTGCTTCTCATCAACTACCTACTTAGTTCAGTCCTCAGTCCCTGTTTCCCTGTGAGGTATTGTTTGCTGTCGTGACATACTAAGCCTGTTATTTTCATTATATTGTTCTTCTCTCGTAGTCTCCTCGTGTATGACCTTCGTCTCCTGAACCTTTTTGATTCCCGGAATTACCCTCCTGTGCTTCTGCCCCGATCACTGCCTCTTCCGTGTATGACCTCTGACTGCCTTCCGACTACGATCTCTGCCTGATTCCTATTGCACCTTTGCTGATGATAATTAAAGAACAGCGCTCTGCGCGTGAATCCAGATCATCGTCTCCCGTATATCATTACACATACTGTATGTTCTGTATGACAGTTGACCTCTATGTACATAATATATTTTCACAATAGAGGCAGACCTCAGTGAAAATGTGAATGCATTATTTATGAAAAACAAATATGTGATGGGCATTGTGGATTGTGATGCATCCAGGAGCAGACATATAGGTCAGAGTAAACTAACCGTCGTCCTTCAGAAACACACAACAAACAAATGAACATACAGGTCAGTATTAGCAGGGCTCGCACCAAGGTTAGGTTTAGGGTTATTAGCAGGGCTAGCACCAGGGTTAGGGTTATTAGCAGGGCTAGCACCAGGGTTAGGGTTAATAGCGTGGCTAGCACCAGGGTTAGGGTTATTAGCAGGGCTAGCACCAGGTTATGGTTATTAGCAGGGCTAGCACCAGGTTATGGTTATTAGCAGGGCTCGCACCAGGTTATGGTTATTAGCAGGGCTAGCACGAGGGTTATGGTTATTAGCAGGGCTAGCACCAGGGTTAGGGTTAGGGATATTAGCAGGGCTAGCACCAGGGTTAGGGTTAATAGCGTGGCTAGCACCAGGGTTAGGGATATTAGCAGGGCTAGCACCAGGGTTAGGGTTAATAGCGTGGCTAGTGTAAGGGCTGATATATGTTTAGCTAATGAATATGTTAATCTACAACAAGAGTTATTAAGTGAATGTATTGTGTGATCATAGATCTTTAGAACTGCTGTAGGTTTGGGTAGGGGGGAGCTATGTGGAAGGAATGTGCTAGCTGGGGGTTTTACGATAGAACTGTGTCTTGTTGTAATATGAAGCTTGGACTGAGAAGACCACTACTTCCGTCAACTGGATTGCGTCACGAGGCTGGGACCAGCCTGCACGCCAACGATAGGCTGAGTAAGTTTAAACCACACTCAGCCTCTACTCCGACAGGCCAGCAAGGAGCGGTAACTATTCTGTCGGAGTATTTAAGGAAGAACAAAGGATAGGGGCGCTTCTCTTCTCTAGGCTATGCTCTTCTATAGCGCTGCTCGCTGACTCTCTCTCGCGCTCTCTTGCGCTCTCTCTTTCTCTCTCTCCCCCTCTCTCTCTCTTCTCTGGCCCTGCTTGCTGTTTGCCCTGCGTGGTGTCACAGTGAGCCTGTATATACGAACTTCATATTTACCATTTAAGGGGTTGCTAGAATAAAATACATAGATGATTTAAACGGCGTAGTAATCCTTTTGTTCCAATACCAGATTTGAATTGACGCGACCCGACAATTGGTGACCCCGACGTGATCTGGTAGCGGGACTTTGCGGGAGATTGACCAGCCGATTGGACATCACTATCGTTGAACGGTGTTTCATAAAGAGTCAACTAAAAAGGTAAGCAGACACCTATTGTGAATAACTAAAGTTCTGCACATTGGCTTTATCCAAATTAATTTTGTGAAACACCTGTTTGATGTAAGTGAACTGAATTATGAATTATTATGAATAGATAAGTAATATGATACCATGCAAGCCGGTGATTTGGTAAATGTGAACGTCAAGCTATGAATAGATAATAATATTATGCAAACCTGTGATTTGGTAAATGTGATTGTGAAGCCCTGATATATTACAGTATTGTTTTATCGGCAAGGTCCGTAACTACGAGTGTACGGCTAGGTTCGAGGAGTATAGGGAATAATTAGATTCGGCAAGGTCCGTAACTACGAGTGTACGGCTAGGTTCGAGGAGTATAGGGAATAATTGGTTTAGTAATTAGATTCGGCAAGGTCCGTAACTACAAGGGTACGGCTAGGTTCGGGGAAATTTTAGATAAATATTAGCGACCGGCAAGGTTCGTAACTAGGGGGTACGGCTAGGTTCGGCGGAATATTTTTAGATATTAGGGCGGAGTTTAAAGTAAAGTTGGAGGGAGTGTTTAGTAACATAAAGGTTATCATTACAAAGTACAGAATAGAAGTATTTAAAACTGTCCTATAAATCTATAGAATGAAGGGGATAATTAACAGGTTGAAATCTAGTAATAAAATGGCATTAAAAGAATCAGACAGGATATTGGAGACGTTGAAATCTACATTGGAAATCCACGGGGGAAAGGATGGAAAAGAATGGAAACGAAGAGGAGAAAAAGTGTATAGGGAGTGGCTAGAAGATGGCTGGATCCAATCTTCTGATGGCATTCCTATTGAAGGCGAACCAGGTAGAATATTGGAAACATTGAAACGCAGAATCAAAAAAGTAGAGGAGAAATGGAGGAAAGAAGGTGAACCAAATAAAGGCAAACTCAAGGGAGTAATGGAAAACGCCAGACTGGAGGAGAAAATAGTACTGGCCATGTTGGTGAAACTAAAGAACATATGGGAAGAAGGACAGAACAAAGACAAGAAAAAAGAAGAGGTCATAAAACTTCAACTATACCCGGTCCTGCCATCGGCACCTCCCCCGTATGGGACACCAAAAGTGATGGCTCCAGTGTTGGACATTGTGGGAGAGGTCAAATATCACAAGAGACCAGATGATGAAGAGGAGGAACAATGGGTAAGAGTGAATGATATGGGAAAATGGAGACAGGAGGTGTCAGTATTATTAGAGGCAGCAAAAGCCATACAAAAGGTGGTGTCCAACTTGACCAGAATATCGATGGATGCGACCAGTATGAGTTTAACGGGTGGCAGTGAAAGTGGAGAACTGGTGCAGCAGGAATGGACTCAGATGGACCAAGAGGAAGGAGAAAGGGAGAGAATGGTGATAGAAAAGAATAGAAGAAAGCTGAAAGAAATGGAAGAGGAAGTGAGAAGAGGGGCAGAGCAGCTACAGGAAATGGAGAAAACAAGAAGGGACCTGAGTGAGGAGAGAAAGAAGGGAAGTAGAGTTAGTACACCACCAAGGAGGTACAGAACACCCACACCTCCGAGGGGACACTTTATTGACCTGGGGGAACAGGAGGAACCAGTGGAGCAAGAGAGAAGTGATCTCAAAGTACTTTGTGGAAAATTTGAAGGAAATGTGTGGGACCCATGTGATGCCCCTGCCCATCACACTAGAGCCAGAACCCGGGAGCAAGAAACCAGGGGCCAATACCCAATGAGAGACACACCAGGGGGTGGTGCCATTTACAAGCCTTGGGCCCACAGAGACATACAAACCCTGGTGGACGTTCTCCCTACCCCAGAAGAGTCTGGAGATAGGTGGGTCAAAGCTTTTGAAAGCCTAACTGCTGCAGATGAACTTACATTAGGAGACATGGCAGCGGTTATGAACAGATGCATGGGCGATCATGACACAGGGGGGAGTAAGAGGAATGGTGGCATCAGCAACTCGATTTGATCAGCATCGCGGACAAATATGGGATGCCGTAAGATGCAAATATCCGACCCAACCAAGACCTCAGTTGATGAAAACGCTGACACTGGACGGAGAGGAGAGTGTGCCAGTGTATATGAAAAAGGCAAAAAACCTGTGGAGACAGGCCTGGAATGAAGAACCAGGAAAGGAAACCACCAAATACCTATTCCTGGCTAGCTGTTTGGAGGGACTCCCAGAACAGGTGAGGCTGGAATGCGAGAAAATGGTGGGCATCACTGCAAAGAGTGTGTTGGAGTTCACTGATATAGTCCAACACCATGTGGAAAGATGGAGGGAAGGTAAGCGAAAAGAAGAGGATGAAATTAAACATCTACAGAAGAAGGTCTTAGAAAAGCAACTGATGGAGGATAAGCCCAGCAAGCAAATGGTGGTGACCAGTATACCTACGAGTGGGGCTACGACACCCACTCCCGATGTGGCAGCGTTAACTACAGCATTTCAGGCTATGGCAGGGTTGATGGCCCTGGAAAGAGCACCATATCAGCCCCCATCACCACCCACACCCCTGGTGTATGCTGAACCTTTATATCAACAGTCAGCCTACATGCCGCTATCAACCCAGCCACATGATCTCAGATATGGGAATCAAGGATGTTTCAACTGTGGAAGATCCGGACACATGGCTAGAAACTGCGCTCTGCCAAGACAACCATTCCAGGCTAGAGGAAGAGGGTACATGGGCAAAACCAGAGGAAGAGGACAGTGGGCACCACGGGACAGTGGTAACTGGCAGGGAGGACGAGATGGACAGAAGCAAGGGCCCCTACAACAGCCATCCCAGCAACAGGGCAAATATCAGCCCGTGCCAAACCCAGCCCTGATCCGCAATATGGCCTGGGCTGGAGAAGATGGCAACCAATGAAGCTGCCCGGAAACCCCAAATAGCACCACCACCAATATCTACACTTTTCCACCAGATGTGGAACCAGTGGTGAAGTGCGTAATAGGAGGAAGGGAGCATGGTATGCTGATTGACACAGGATGCACCTGGTCTTCTGTGCAGACAGCATATCAACTCACAACGAAAAAACAAGCTTTTTCTGGGGTTTCAGGGACAATTATGAGAAAGCCATACACGGTACCACTGGAAGTGGTATGGGATGACCTTAAAGTAACACATCAGTTCCTACACAACCCAGAATGCTCCGTTGGACTGATGGGCAGGGACTTGCGATCAAAAATGGGGTGTAGTATATACTGTAATCAGGCTGGGATGCACATCTCAATCACCCCTATACACCAACTTATGCCGATTATAATGGACAAACTATCCGACCCTCCACGTAATCTCACTGCAGTCCTAAAGTGGACTACTGAAGCAGAAACGGCATTCATTCAGCTCAAACAAACCTTAGCACAAGCAGAAGCACTGTCTCTACCTGACTACACGACACCATTCCATCTTGATGTTTCAGAACAAGACGGGTTTGTTCATTCCGTCCTGTATCAGAAACAAAAGGGGGAGAGGAGAGTATTGCATTATTACAGTGCAAAATTGGACAACATTGAAACAGGCCAAACAGACTGTGCCAGACATATGGCTGCACTGGCAAAAGCAGTGGGAAAAACAGCACACATAGTGATGCGACATCCATTGGAAATCAACACAGACCATGGGGTAGCAGCTTTTATCGGTTCCAAGCTTTTTGCCCTGTCTAGCAAGAGAAAATCCGACATAACCAAGACAATTACGGCAAAACACATCACATATGTGACAACAGTCGCCAACATGACCGATGGCATGGGCAAGGGGGAACCACACGTTTGTGAAGACAGGGCAGCCAAGCAAATAAAGGTTCGAATGGATCTCGGAAACACACCACTGGATGGAATGAAGGAAACCCTATTTACCGACGGGTGCTGTTATAGGTCGAAGAATCCGAGTGAAGGAAACATTGCTGCCTATGCTGTGGTGCGCCAGGGAAGGAATGGAGATCATGAAGTGATGGAAGCAGGAAGATTGGAACCAGCAGGAGCCTCGGCACAACTAGCAGAACTGAGAGCATTGCGGAGAGCACTAGAGCTCTGCCAAGGAAGAGAGGTAGACATCTATACCGATTCTGCATACGCCCATGGAATTGCTCACATTGATGGCCCTCAATGGATGAGGAGAGGGTTCCTAACCAGCTCAAACGAACCTATAAAACACAAACAAGAGATCCAGAAATTGATTGAGGCAATCAAGCTGCCAAAACGGGTGTTAATCATGAAATGTAAAGGACACAGTAAAGAAAGCACTAGGGAACGTGAAGGGAATGATCAAGCAGACCTGGCAGCTAAGGAAGCGGGAGGTTACACTGCACAACAGATGGTGCAGAGGACAACCCATAGCCAGGAAGAGCTGACAGAAGATACAGTAAGACAGTTACAAGAGGCTGCTGATGTTTATGAACAGAATGAGTGGAGCAGGCAGGGGGCAAGAAGGGATCACCAAGGAATCTGGAGGGCTACCACCGGAAAAACAGTGGCTCCTGCCAAACTCCTCAGATCTATCATCAGAGAAGAGCATGAAAAAGCACATGGAGGCCGGAAGAGTGTGGGAAAGGCAGTTGAGAAGGCATGGTACCACCCCAACATGATGGACATGGCCAGGGAAACATCTGAAAGCTGTGAAATATGCAAAAGTTACAACAACAGAGTGAGAAACTCCCCAGGCTCTGACACACATCTAACCCCTCATGAACTATTGACAGGGCGTAGGATGCCAGGGCCACCAGTAGATAATCTTAGCATGCCTAGACTAGACATAGCTAAAATCAGATACACAGACTACATGCAGGCGTTAACTTCTCTTGTCGAGAGACTGTCCAAACAGGTGGTGGAGGTCCGAACTCCTGCAGTCGAAACCACAGACGAAAACAGAGATATCCTGGTGGGAGACTGGGTGAGAGTAAAGGTGCATTCCAGAAAGTGGACTGAGCCCAGGTGGGAAGGACCGTACCAGGTGAAAGAGGTATCAAGTCACTCATTGAGAGTGAATTCAAACAAAAGAGATTCGTGGTACCATAGAAATCACTGTGCAAAAGACGAAGGCCCAAATCGCTCATTAGAAGAGACAGGGCGAGACTTGAGCAAGTTGACAGATTCAGGCAAGAACATGTGGGGGATATGGGTGATATACATGATGGGGGGGGGTAACTCACTCTGCAGGAAGTATAGTTATCACTGTGTTTTTGCTTTTAATGTGCTGTGCTGCTTGTATCATCCCATGTTTGAAAAAGTCTGTTACAGATGTGGTGCAGGCTGTTGGTATGATGCCCCTACTTGGAGCTCAAGTAGCTGATGCTGATACCGAATCAAGTCTTCGTAGGAAGATGGGTCTGACTGAGGATGACCATTGGTTTGCTATACGGGAGGTGGTTGTATAAGGTGTTTTCATAAGTCGTTCTTTCACAGGTTTAAAAAAAAGGGTTTTAAGTTCTTGGGTGGCTGGTAGCCACTCAGCATAAGGGGTGGAGAAACGAAGGATGAGCGGGTTGGTTGATTTGCTGTTACAGATGTGAGGGTTGTAAGTTTTGGAGTGACTGGTAGTTCTCTTTATATCCAGTAGGTGTAGCTGTAACAGGTTGAGGGTTTTTTACTTTTCTTAATGCATAAGCTTTGTATTTTCTGTATTGGGGTGAGTGACACCCTAGGGGGTGTCAAAAGGGGGACTGTAAGGGCTGATATATGTTTAGCTAATGAATATGTTAATCTACAACAAGAGTTATTAAGTGAATGTATTGTGTGATCATAGATCTTTAGAACTGCTGTAGGTTTGGGTAGGGGGGAGCTATGTGGAAGGAATGTGCTAGCTGGGGGTTTTACGATAGAACTGTGTCTTGTAATATGAAGCTTGGACTGAGAAGACCACTACTTCCGTCAACTGGATTGCGTCACGAGGCTGGGACCAGCCTGCACGCCAACGATAGGCTGAGTAAGTTTAAACCACACTCAGCCTCTACTCCGACAGGCCAGCAAGGAGCGGTAACTATTCTGTCGGAGTATTTAAGGAAGAACAAAGGATAGGGGCGCTTCTCTTCTCTAGGCTATGCTCTTCTATAGCGCTGCTCGCTGACTCTCTCTCGCGCTCTCTCGCGCTCTCTCTCCCCCTCTCTCGCGCTTCTCTGGCCCTGCTTGCTGTTTGCCCTGCGTGGTGTCACAGTGAGCCTGTATATACGAACTTCATATTTACCATTTAAGGGGTTGCTAGAATAAAATACATAGATGATTTAAACGGCGTAGTAATCCTTTTGTTCCAATACCAGATTTGAATTGACGCGACCCGACACTAGCACCAGGGTTAGGGTTATTAGCAGGGCTAGCACCAGGGTTAGGGTTAGGGATATTAGCAAGGCTAGCACCAGCAGGCTGGGAGCAAACAAGGTAGGCTACAATCATACAGTACAACTGTCATACAGAACATACAGTATGAAAAACAAATATGTGATTGGCATTGTGGACTATGATGCATCCAGGAGCAGACATATAGGTGAGAGTAAACTAACCGTCGCTGATGCGGCACAGTGAAGAGAAAGAGAGAGAATAAGATTATATACTGTAGAACTTTTCTTTATAAATGAAAGGTATTGCCGGCGACCAAGCCTCTACTTTTATTTCCGCCAACCGACCTAGCCATAATTGCGGTCAAGTTCTGCCTACGGCTTGGTATGAAATGATTTCGTAATGCTGAGACGGACATTGGCACATAAAATGCTCTTGATGGTTGCCATGCAGCGCCTGTTACGACTATCCTCCTCCTGTCAGTTGTAAACTTTGCGAGGCATGTCACTTCACCCATCTCTTCGCATAGCCCACCACAAGCACTGTTTTCTTAACCACAACTGAATGAATCCATAAAGAATTGCTGTGTGAATAAATATCACTGAATTACGAAAATATTGGAATAAAGCAGGCTAATGCAATTGAAGGCATCAAATTGTTGCTTACTGAAACTCCAAGAGTCATCTAATGTTATACATTTCACACTGCTTTGAGACAAGCGCGATGCTGTGGAAAAGTTAGCTACATTGAGGTGAGTGCTGCTCATGTTGTCTAGTTGGCTCATTTGTTAGCTCTGATCAGAACATGTTACCAGCATGTCATGTAGCTTAACAAGTGGATTATGTTGCTATTCACTAGCAGTCGCTTAGTAGCCTAGGCCTCCTCCCGACCAACAGCCTGTGACTCGTCATTCACTGAATCTCCGTCTGTACATTAAGTTAATTCTCTGCCTGGGCAAATAAGTGGAGGTGGTATAGCTATAGGTATAACTGATCAGAAACAATTACCATGTAATAATGTAGCCTAAATCAACTGTAGGCATATTATTTTGCTCTATAGCATAAAGGCAACTCCAAAAGCCCACGGACGTTGTGAAATCAAATACTTTTGAAAATATAGATTGCTATTATTTTCTATCGGTATCATGATGAAGATTCTCTCAATGTAAGATCCTACGCCTACTCCCTAAAAAAACGGATTGAGGGTATGAAACATGGTTTAAAAAAGCATGTGCTTGTCTTGGGCTCTGTTTCAAAATAATCACAGCGGTTCCGCACGTTGATGTGTGTCACGTCTACTCCTGCTCCTCCCCTCCGGCGTGCGAGGTCGCCGGAATACTAACCACCGGTCCTAGGATTCATCATTACGCACACCTACAAATCATTATGATTCACACCTGGACTCCATTACCTTCATAATTTCCTCTCATTTCTTATGTTCATTCCTCAGTTGGTATTATTCCTGTGTACCTGCGTGTAGCCACTATTATATTGTTCTCATTTCTGGTTTGTTGTTTTATTCAACGTTTCACCTATTTCTGTCAGCCTCTATCACCGGAAATCACTTCCTGTTTATCCAACACGACAGGAAATTGCACAACACACAACGCCCAGTCTAAAACAAAACAAAGCATTGTAATTGCTGAGATACTGATCTGGTGTATCACGTAATGTCCTATTTTATAGTAATTTGACCTATTTTAGACCTGCCCATACCTCAACAGTACCCTGGTCTGTGTCCACACACTGCCAAGCTATGGCTATTGGAGTGCACCCTCAGTGACTTTCATCGTTGCGCCGTCATAGGATGCCACCTTTTCAACATTTCAGTTTGTCAAATTTCTACCCTGCTGAAGCGCATAGAGCGTAAAAATAGTCTGTCCTCAGTTGCAACACTCACTACCGAGTTCCAAACTGCCTCTGGAAGCAAAGTCAGCACAAGAGCTGTTTCGTCAGGAGCTTCACAAAAATAATTTCCATGGCCAAGCAGCTGCACACAAGCCTAAGATCACAATGCACAATGCCAAGCGTTGGCTGGAGTGGTGTAAAGCTCACCGCCATTGGACTCTGGAGCAGTGGAAATGCATTCACCATCTGGCAGGAGAACGCTACCTGCCCCAGTGCATAATTTTTTAATTTTTTATTTCACCTTTATTTAACCAGGTAGGTCAGTTGAGAACAAGTTCTCATTTACAACTGCGACCTGGCCAAGACAAAGCAAAGCAGTGCGACAAAAAACAACACAGAGTTACACAGTAAACAAACGTACAGTCAATAACACAATAGAAGATCTATATACGGAGTGCAAATGTAGTGCAAAATGCAGTAAGGTTAGGAAGGTAGGACAATAAATAGGCCATAGTGGTGAGATAAATTACAGATTACAGATAATGCCAACTGTAATGTTTGGTGGAGGAGGAATAATGATCTGGGGCTGTTTTTCATGGTTCGGGCTAGGCCCCTTAGTTCCAGTGAAGGGAAATATTAATGCTACAGCATACAATGACATTCTAGACGATTCTGTGCTTCCAACTTTGTGGCAACAGTTTGGGGAAGGTCCTTTCTTGTTTCAGCATGACAATGCCCCTGTGCACAAAGCGAAGTCCATACAGAAATGGTTTGTCGAGATCAGTGTGGAAGAACTTGACTGGCCTGCACAGAGCCCTGACCTCAACCCCATCGAACACCTTTGGGATTAAGCCAGGCCTAATCACCCAACATCAAGTCCCCGCAGCAATGTTCCAACATCTAGTGGAAAGCCTTCCCAGAAGAGTGGAGGCTGTTATATCAGCAAAGGGGGTACAAACTCCATATTAATGCCCATGGTTTTAAAATGAGATAGTCAGTGTCCACATACTTTTGGTCTTGTAGTGTATGTGCCTGTGTCATGAGGGGAATGTGACCCTAAAGTCATAAGCCTGAGACTCCTGGCCATCTCATTCTTCACAGAGAGAAGAACACATTGAACTGATCCTATATTTGTTTTCTCTACCCAGATCCAAACCTTAAGCCCTCCTCGCTCCTCAGGCAGAAGGGGATCCAATCAGTGCACTCTGGTCTAAGGTGAGCTTCTCAAGCCTTAAAAGTTCAACATTCCTAGGTCGTCATATGCGCTTCAAAGAGAAGTTGCACTCTAATGCACTGGTTTGGATCAGAGTCCCCCCTGCCGAGATCCTACCTTAAACCACTAGGGGCTAAACCTAAATATAGCCTATACCTGGAGAACTACTGCAAAGCTAGATGAAACATCATAGTACTTGCCTGGTCCCTTAGAGTTCCTTTTTGGAACACTAGTACATCATATTCACATGACTCAGCTCAATGGGTGAACTTCTTTTGTTCCTCTTCCCTGAGTACTCTAGAGAAGTGATCCATAGTGCTCTGCCATCTATCTTGCTGGCCTTATCTCCATTTGAAGTACCTCTTCACTTGTATCGTCAGCATCTGATGCATGGGCAGAGTGTGTATCAAATAAAGAGTAGGTATTCATCATGATACTGAAGAAACTAGAGGAACAGTCTGGTTAGGACCATCATGATACTGAAGAAACTAGAGGAATATTAGTCTGGTTAGGACCATCATGATACTGAAGAAACTAGAGGAATATTAGTCTGGTTAGGACCATCATGATACTGAAGAAACTAGAGGAATATTAGTCTGGTTAGGACCATCATGATACTGAAGAAACTAGAGGAATATTAGTCTGGTTAGGACCATCATGATACTGAAGAAACTAGAGGAATATTAGTCTGGTTAGGACCATCATGATACTGAAGAAACTAGAGGAATATTAGTCTGGTTAGGACCATCGTGATACTGAAGAAACTAGAGGAATATTAGTCTGGTTAGGAACATCATGATACTGAAGAAACTAGAGGAATATTAGTCTGGTTAGAATGATACGAGTCAAACAATTTGTCAAAGGAGGGCAGGATTTGGGGTTTCGGGCTTTTCCACTCAAACAATATGGCCGGCCTATTTAGAAGAAAAACAAAGTGGATTACAGCACAGTGGGACCACAGACTTTCAATACGATTACTAACAAAACAATTAGCAACTGTTCTTCACAACAAGATAAAACAAGATTGAAGTAGCCAGTTTAATGTTTTAACAGATTTCTCTCTCTGTCGACGTTTCCATTTGATTGGACACATGGTCTTTATGCCAGCTCTACGCAAATAAATGGGAGTTATTCAAATCATTAATCTGTGTGTGTCATAGGAAGGACATCTGCCAAACCAAAGCAATGAGGTGATTCATATGTTTCTGTCTCAGGAGAGAATTATGACTGAGCCGTGTACAGGGACTCACTATACCATGAGGATTCATTTCATCATTACACTGGTGATTGGAAACAATCAGTATTTAAGAGCTAATTTCTCCTTCATTTGGTTGTTGTACTGTGAAGTGTGTTGCAATTTAAAAATGCACTTCAAATAAAGATTTGATTAGACTCATTCTCTTAATTTTATTGATTAGTGATACAGCAGTAGATTGAGCTCATACCTCAATGACAGCTATGGTCGAGACAGAGAAAGCTACATTATTCACCATTATAAACTGGGTGGTTCGAGCCCTGAATGCTGATTGGCTGACAGGTATGATAAAAAAAAAAAACATATTTTTACTACTCTAATTAGTTCATAATAGCAATAAGGAACCTCGGGGGTTTGTGGTATATAGCCAATACACCAAGGCTAAGGGCTGTATCCAGGCACACTGCGTTGCATGGTGCATAAGAACAGCCCTTAGCCATGGTATATTGGCCATATACCACACCCCCCTCTGGCCTTATTGCTTAATTACTGCATGTTGGTTCCGCCGATATAAAACATTTATATATAGCTTATCTTTTATGATCGATACAATGTTTATGTATCAAAGGTATGTGTAAGAAAGCACAGATGGGCTCAGTTGCGATTTTAGCATGTAAATCCTTTTTTTTAAACTAGTGGGATGAATGCCAGCAAAGCCACTACACAACACTAAACAATGCATTAATTGCACTATAACGGTGCCCAGAAACTGTTAGGGCCGACATAAAGCTGTCCCAACAGCAGAGTCCCAATAGAAGTCCTAACACCTTACCATTGCTACACCTGGCTATCAGCAGAGCCTTGTCTGGCAGCCTTGTCTTCAGCCTTTAAAAAAAAACATATCTGACATGACTGACTTGCTTAAACAAATGTGGTTTCTACTGACAATTGAGATGTACAAACTATTTCATAAGGGGACGAGAAGCAGATAAGAGGCAATCCATAATTTTGATTAAGACATTAATGAGCGAGCTAGGATGGACGTAGTCAATATAACTATTTGTTCAGCACTTTTGAAATGTACAGCGACAGAATTCAGAACATGAGCCGTTCTTACAGTGTTCTCCCTGTACACCAAGTCAGAACCGTAGGATAAATTAAGGGAGCGGACAATGAAAGCTCTTACAATATTCAATGATTACATTTCTCTAAAACAGGTTATAGGCTACATGTGCACCACCAAGTCAAAACAGTAGGCGAAATTAAGAGGTGAAAATAGACCAAATTATTAGGGTAGGGCACATGGGCTACTAACAGCTTACTACACAACATACACTTTCTTAACTACAGTATAAATATCTCCCTGGCATATAACACCATTTATGCAGCAGCATACAAGACATTTGTTGTGCTGTGCTCACTTGAACAGGAAGATGGCGCGGCGGCCATTCGAGGGCAAATTTTGTCATCAAACTTTGTCATCCAAGTCTTGCATTCTCTGGATTTATAGTGCATTCAAGAAAACTGGGAACTCGGTCGAATCATGATGACGTCAGTAATCTTCAGGTCCCAGTTGTCTTGAACTCACTAAAGTCAGACTTCGCAGTTCCGAGTTAAGTTGTTTTGAGCGAGGCACAAATCATGATTCATTGACAGCATGGCCAATGTTGAATGTTTATAATTTTAAGCTTGGAAAATCCTAGACTTGGGACCACACAGCCACTCCACTGAGTAGCAGGCTAGTGATTGCTTTGCAATGCTTGCAGTTAACCACGGATTCCTTCCAAACCACTCATTGTTGAATTTGTGATTTCCAACTTGTTGAGTAATGTTTATGTCCAATGGCCGATGAGCACTGATACGTTTTATCTATAATTTCTCTTCATAACTTCTCTTCATATGACAAGGATTAAAAAGGATTTGCCAGTAGATTGTCGACTTGATTCATGATGATGACTGCTAGCTAAGATTTTGAAAGTATGACATTGACATGATCAGTCCAATCAAAGCTACTGTAGATATAACGTGATTTGACGTCATTTTATCTGTGGCCAATGACCTTGAGCCTTCTTGGATGGGCACTTCTAATGTAACTCTATGGCAGCACCCAAGGGGCTTGCATTTTCGAGCTCTACAGAACACTGAGCCAATCATAGCACAACTAGAGAACATTACCAACACCTACGCTCCGTATCTTCTGCTGGCTGCCCCACCACCACAGAAAGCACTGAGCTGGGCTGAAACCACCTGCATTTTGGAGCTGCTTTACTCAAGAAAACAAAAAAAGAGACCTTGTTTGTATGCAGCTTTATTAACTCAATTATATATTTTTTTTGGGCAAACTGATATGTGACAGGTATTAAACTGATACGTGAAAGGTATTAATGCCAAAATAACATGCAAAACAGTCAACAACA
This sequence comes from Thymallus thymallus, assembly GCA_023634145.1. Classification (NCBI taxonomy): domain Eukaryota; kingdom Metazoa; phylum Chordata; class Actinopteri; order Salmoniformes; family Salmonidae; genus Thymallus; species Thymallus thymallus. Next base: position 16,939,756 of record CM042419.1, read on the forward strand.
AAAAAAGTGATTATTTTGTGGGGCTCTGCCCTGAATGATGGGTCGCCACTGGACGGGCTGAACACACTATACACACGCTACATACACAGTCCCTCATTATCCATTACGTAAATGTTACACTTCTGACTTTTGGAGCACATCAGTCTATATGTCTCCCAGACAGTAAATGTGCATAACAGTGAAGTTGGCCCACTGTGGAATTCAAGTGGGATTCAAATCTAATTGAAAAATGACATCCAATTGCATTCATGCATGGATGGTGAACAAGTCAAGTCTAAAAACTCCTTGTATTTCCTTAAAGCAGGGTCGATGTGGAGCCACAGGGTTCAGGGGACTCATTCAATCAAATCGCTGCAGACTTTGTGTTTATTTACGGAATTAGTTTTAAAGGCAATGAACTTGAACCTGGAGGAACTTTTTTGTTCACTTAAAAAAAATGTGTGTTTGATTTGTTTAGAACTTTGATTTAATTTGATTCTTTTAACTTTAAATAACTGTTTAAACTGACAATTTTCAAAAGCCTTGCAGCAGTCGCCATAATTAATTAGTCTGAAGGCAGTTGAGACGTTTTTCATTAGATACTGCCGCCATGAAAACAAGTCAATTCATATCAAATGAAAAATAGCTCATTTTGTGCTGCTTGTTTTAATCAATAAAGCTTTCCAATCAAGTGGAAAATGGAGATGAATAAATGCCTATGATGTATATGCAGAAGCATATTTCTCTCCAGACTGTAGAAAGAGAGTAAATCACATAGAAATATAATCTAGAGATTCTATTTTTGTGGACAGTCACAAATCGAACTCGTATATGGATATATCACACAGTTAATTCCAATTTTTTTTTTTTTTTACTTCAAAATGTTCAAACAATCACTCAGAGATGGAGGTACTTCTGACTGTACCACTAGCCACACTTTTCCAATCAGGAAAAAACAGATTTAAGCAAACACACACACATAGGCCTTCATGAGCAAACAGTCTCAATACAAACTGATCTTTTTCCATTTTCTCTGAGTGACAAAATACTTTTCAGTGAGAAACTCATTTAACACGGGTGCTCATTTTGGCTGCCGGCCAGACACCAAAGCATCACTCTCTTACGATAATTAATTTCAGGACGAGTCTTTCACAAGTTGATATGACCAGCTAATTAGCCTAAGCATCTTCATTATAGAGCATTGATCTCTAAACTGTGCTGCGGCCCGTAATGAATGTCAGTTTATGAAATAAAACTTAAATCAAGCTCAGCAGATTAAACCGCTATCCTTTTAACGAGAACGACAGAACTACAGTATAGTAAAACCTTCAACATCCTGCAAGTCCAGACAAATATAATGGAGCTATGTGGTGTATTGCTGTGTCAAAAACGTGGAAAACAAGTTACAAAACAGCATCCATTTACTGTTCTGTGAAGCAGAAATGGCTCCCAACTGGCGCAGTGGTCTAAGACACTGCCTCTCAGTGCTAAAGGCGGCACTACAGACAACCTGGTTCAAATCCAGACTGTTTCAAAACTGCCTGTGATTGGGAGTCCCGTAGGGCGGCCCAGCGTCGTCAGAGTTTTGCCGGTGTAGGCCGTCATTGTAAATAAGAATTTGTTCTTAACTGACTTGCCTAGTTAAAAAAAGTATAGAACCATAACTAGCCAGTAGGTATTACTATGGATCCAATGGAGTTGCAATTTCTTCACAGGCTGCTTAAGCTTCCTCCTGCTTTAAAAATCTATGCGTTCCGACAGCCGAGTAGGGTGCTGCTGTCAGACAGACAGAAGGAGTGATGGTGATTCTCCTAGACGGTAGCAGGTAGATCCAGCAGTATCAGAAGCCCCACAGGAGGTAGGAACGGCCTCAGGAAAAGGTCACTACATCCCCTGGGAGATGCCTGGAAATGTCTGTTTGTAGAGGGGAGGTGGATTGAAGTCTCTGTGGTCAGCACAGACCACAAAGCAAACGAGGGGTTTAATTTGGCACTGAGGAGCTAACCAAGCAGCATGGGATTTCCCTGCCCACCGCTGCAGGTACTGCTAATGATTAAAGCAAGGAGAAACAGGGATCCAGCAGCAAGTGTCATCGTCAGCACAAGACAAAGCAGAGAACTGATTCAATGCGATAGTGAGGGACTGAACTAACAGCAGCAGTAATACAACATCTTGAAATAAATGTAGTCTTCAACTCCAGTGCTTGCTTAGAGACTGACTGTCTGAGTTTTCTGCTAGTATCAATAACTCTTTGTAGCCTAATTGTCTGATCAATTGGCCATAGAGCCAGCCCACTCAGCTAAGTCCATTCTGAACCAGTCGCTTATTAAAAAGGTAAGAACTAGATTTAGCCACCGGGCTTCTGCATTGCTTGCTCTTTGGGGTTTTCAGGATGGGTTTCTGTATAAGCACTTTGTGACATTTGATTATGTAAAAAGGGCTTTATAAATACATTGTATTGATTGATTGATAAACATGTGTGGTCCATGTGGACTCCTGGCTGCATCCGAGTCATCCGTGCCTCAACAAAGTGAAATTCAGCAGCTTTAGAGACAGGAACATTTAATGTGGTTAGGTTTGAAATTCAAGAAGCAGCACTCTGTCTATTGGTGAGCATAGAGTTCAGGACTGTTGCAGATATCAGCTATCACAGCATGATGCTGCAAAGCTCCGTGTCTAGAGCTGTGAAACTATTCATTATTATTTTTGCATTTTTCCAGCTGGCTGTTCTAACTTCTGTTATAAAACCTTGTTCATGAGGTTAAAGATAGCATTCTCATTGGGTGAATACAATTAAGGGAATATCTTCTAATTCAAGTTCTTGCCTCAAGCATAACTTTTATCACCCAGGGCCAACTCTGCTTCAGTCAAACAATGGGGAAGAGAGACATGTTGTGGAACCACAGCCACATCTGCTCACACAACAGCAAGTGCGGCACATTACAATCCTTGCAAAAAGGAAGATGCTCCCTTAGAAATCCATGAAGGTATTATAAAAACTCTATATTCAACATAGCCTATGACTATTGAAACATAACATGTGACCCTACTAGCCTACATTAATTGCTCCCACGTTCTACAAATTAACCCCCTTTTTGACTACTTGATATACGGTACAAAGTTGTTTCTTTGAACTCTGGCTGTTAACTAATGTGTAAATACTGAGTTTAAAAAAATATATATATAAAAATAAGGACGCGTGTAGCTCTTCTAAGAACGTGTCTCAAATCAGTCATGAAAAATCGCTTTAACGACACCTGCCATTCAGTAGTTGGACAAATAAGGGAAGCAAAAACCCTATGTAGCCTATTCCAGCAGAATCCATTGTGCAATAAAATCCCGGCATAATAAAAACCGTGAGTAGATGAAAACAGCGCTTTCAAAAACAGCTTAGTGCTCATTTTAATCGAACCAACAATTCAATGCATCAAATTGCCATAGCCTATAACTAACGATGTTCACTCATAGGAAAACTTAAAAGTCTGTACAAAAAGTAGCCTGTGCATTTACAACTATCTACCTTTTCATAACAGATTACAGATAAAAGAGAGAGAGAGAAAACATTAACCCACCGAATGAAGTGAAAGATTCCTTGTTGTTCTGTACGGTCTCCTTGTGTCTCCCGCTCTCTCACGTTCATCCACCGCTCTGATCCGTCTCTTCACAAACCCGGGCAGCGCACACCGCTTCTTGAAAAGTTTAGTGACTTCAACCCAAGTATTTAAAAAGCCGCCAATGCGATGCATTTGAACAGTCTACCATTTAAACTGACCACGCACATAACATTATATATATATTTTACCTTAATTTAACTAGGAAAGTCAGTTAAGAACAAATTCTTCTTTACAATGACGGCCTACCTACAGGGTCAGCCCCTGGTGCAAATTAGGGTTAAGTGCCTTGCTCAAGGACACATCGACAGGTTTTTCATTTTGTCGGCTCGGGTATTCGAACCAGCGACCTTTCGGTTGCTGGCCCAACGCCCTAACTTTAAATAACTTGAGACAGAACAGTAGGTTACAGCATTGTACAGCCCCAGCAGAGAAACCGTTTATTGTTGTTTATCATGGGCAGTGGCGACCCGTCATTCTGGGCAGGTGTACGTGTCACATATCAGTTTGCAAACAATGTAAAAAAAATATATATATATATGTTTTAAATAAAATGTGTTCATAATTCATAAATTCATAAATTTGCTTTCATGAGTAAGGCAGCTCCAAAATGCAGGTGTCCCAGCCTAGCTCAGTGCTTTCTGTCGTGGTGCGTCAGCCAGCGGAATATACAGAGGATAGGGGTTGGTAATGTTCTCTAGTTGCTATGTGATTGGCTCATTGTTCTTTCACTCGTGGGGAAACTACGTCAATGTAAAATCTACAGGGTGAGCTTGAAAATTCAAACCCCTTGGGTGCTGCAATAGATTTACATTAAAAGTGTCCATCCAAGAGGGCTCAGGGTCATTGGCTACAGATAAAATGACACCAAATCATGTTATATCTACCTTAGCTTTGATTGGAATGATCATGTCAACATCATATTTCCAAAATCTTAGCTAGCAAGCTAGACAATCAGTCATCTTTATCTAAATTGCGGATTGTCTCTTATCTGCTCATCGTTCCCTTATGCCATAGTTTGTACATCTCAATTGTCAGTAGAAACCACATTTGTTTAAGCAAGTCAGCCGTATCCACTATGTTTTTTGAAAAGGCAGTAAATGAGGCTGAATGAAGTGTTTCGGTGGTAAGGATTCACTCCATTGTGCTGAAAAGAAAACTCTGCTGTTGGGACATATTTATGTAGGCCCTAACATTTTGTGGGGACCATTTGTCACAGTTATAGTACAATTAATTGTTTAAGGTTGTGTTGTGTAGTGGCTTTGCTGGCATGCATTAAAAAAAACAAATGTTGAGTTTTACCCACCAAGATTTACATGCTAAAATCGCCACTGATCATGGGGGTGCATATTAGCATAATAGGCTATTCGTGTTTACAAATATGCATAAGCATAGTGCTTTATTACTTCCTTCGCTCTAGTTAGACTAGCCTATATCTATGAAGTTCTGAACTATTTTGGGAATAGGAGTGTAAATATCTAAATATACACACTTTTCAAGTAGTCCCATTCTAACTGCAAACTGGGACAGATGAGAGAGGAGGGGCGATGACAGGTGAGGTGACGGTGGGACAGAGGAGAGAGGAGGGGTGATGACAGGTGAGGTGACGGTGGGACAGAGGAGAGAGGAGGGGCGATGACAGGTGATGTGACGGTGGGATAGAGGAGAGAGGAGAGGCGATGACAGGTGAGGTGACGGTGGGACAGAGGAGAGAGGAGGGGTGATGACAGGTGATGTGACGGTGGGACAGAGGAGAGAGGAGGGGCGATGACAGGTGAGGTGGCGGTGGGACAGAGGAGAGAGGAGGGGTGATGACAGGTGAGGTGACGGTGGGACAGAGGAGAGAGGAGGGGTGATGACAGGTGAGGTGACGGTGGGCCAGAGGAGAGAGGAGGGGTGATGACAGGTGAGGTGACGCTGGTGGAATTGAAAAGCTCCACTATGTATTCATGTTGTCTGTTTCCCTCTAGTGATTCACTTAATCATAACAGAGTACCTCAGCTTGAGAGAGCATTGTGCTAACCCCCCTGGGAAAGATCATGTAACAGGCTGCATGATGAGAAAGTCCACTGTCCACTGGCCTGGCAATCATTCCACTCAGTAGAGAGAGAGGTTCTGAATGCTGCGCCTCTGAGAACATGGATCTGTTCTGTTTCAATGTGGCGAAAACAACCTTAAATCTTAGAATGTAATGCGCTGAAAAAGCCATGATGCAGTGTCCTAGTCCATCCTCCTCTGTCTGACTATGTCTGGAAACCAGAACCAGCTCATGTTGTTGTACAGAAACAACTGATGACAGCAATGTTCATGGCAATTTTGCCCGGCCTGAAATGGCTCCCCATTCAGATCTATGGTTGATTGTGTGACGATGCCTCATCATTAGAATCTCCATCAGACAAAGAATAGGGAATGGGCTGTTTAAAGAACACATCACCAAACAATGAACAGATGGGCTTTACATTGACCCACATAGCATAATGCAACATGGCAAAACATTTCAGTGAGAGTGGTGCTTGTATTATTACATACCACTGTGTATTCTGTAAAACCTTGAGCAATATTTTTAAAAGGATATGTTATGCTAGCACTAAAATAATGTTTATTTTATTTAACTAGGCAAGTCAGTTAAGAACAAATTCTTATTTACAATGATGGCCTACACCTGCCAAACCCGGACAACCAATTGTGCGCCGCCCTATGGGACTCCCAAATACAGCTGGATTGTGATACAGCCTGGAATCGAACCAGGGTCTGTAGTGATGCCTCTAGCACTGAGATGCCGTGCCTTAGACCGCAGCGCCACTCAGGAGCCCCTGGAAATGAGGTGGATTGAAGTGAACTGCATCCTGCAACTGAAAGTTGAGAAGTGTAGAGGTAAGTAAGATAAATTAATTACATTTGCATGGAACATAGATATAGGACTTTGAAATGTTAAAATCACAGGAGGTTGGTGGCACCTTCATTGGGGACGATGTGCTTGTGATAATGGCTGGAGCGGAATATGTGGAATGGAAACAAATAAATGAAACACATTGTTATCATGTGTTTTGATTCCGTTCCATTCGATCCGTTCCATACGTTATTATGAGCCGTCCTCCCCTTAGCGGCCTCCGCTAGTTAAAATGTTGAAAATAAGTCCGGAGTTGGCTTGTGTACCTGCTGGAATTGTATCAAGGGAGAAATTAAATGTATGAATAGTCAATATTTACTACTTCATCATAAAAATATATTTATTGTCAATGCCTTTCAAAGTACACTTAAATCATATTAGAGCTAAGACTTTTTATGGCATGACCTATAGAGCATGGCAAATACAATAATGAGAGGACAATTTAACTAATGCACACAGATATATTATTCAGTATGTACTAGAATTATTATGACTGGTTGCATTAACCAATCAGTGTCCAAGTGACCTGATATATATAACTCCTACCCGCTACTATGGAACTATGTCAAATCCAATGTTATTTGTCACATGCTTTGTAAACAAGAGGTGTAGGTAGAATAACAGTGAGATGCTTATTTACAGATCCTTCCCAACAATACAAAGAAACAAATATAAATAATAGAAAGATAATAACACAAGGAATGAATACACAATGAGTAACGATAACTTAGCTATATACACAGGGTACCAGTACCGAGTCAATGTGCAGGGCTACAAGGTAATTGAGGTAGATATATACATATAGGTAGGGATAAGCATCAGGGTAGATAATGTGACTAGACAACAGGGTAGATAATGTGACTAGACAACAGGGTAGATAATGTGACTAGACAACAGGGTAGATAATTTGACTAGACAACAGGGTAGATAATGTGACTAGACAACAGGGTAGATAATGTGACTAGACAACAGGGTAGATAATGTGACTAGACAACAGGGTAGATAATGTGACTAGACAACAGGGTAGATAATGTGACTAGACAACATGGTAGATAATGAACAGTAATAGCAGCGTATGTGATGAGTCAAAGTAGTTTACAGTGAAAAAAGGCTGTATTCTTGATCCTCAAGTAAATGAAACAATTGGAACGGTTGAACATCCTTATTGGAACGGTTGAACATCCTTATTGGAGCGGTTGAACATCCTTATTGGAGCGGTTGAACATCCTTATTGGAACGGTTGAACATCCTTATTGGAACGGTTGAACATCCCTATTGGAATGGTTGAACATTCTTATTGGAGCGGTTGAACATCCTTATTGGAACAGTTGAACATCCTTATTGGAACGGTTTAAAATCCTTATTTGAACGGCTGAACATCCTTATTGGAGCGGTTGAACATCCTTATTGGAACGGTTGAACATCCTTATTGGAGTGGTTGAACATCCTTATTGGAGCGGTTGAACATCCTTATTGGAACAGTTGAACATACTTATTGGAGCGGTTGAACATCCTTATTGGAGCGGTTGAACATCCTTATTGGAGCGGTTGAACATCCTTATTGGAACGGTTGAACATCTTTATTGGAACGGTTGAACATTCCTATTGAACATCCTTATTGGAACGGTTGAATATCCTTATTGAGCAGGTTGCTGTTGAACATCCTTATTGAGCAGGTTGTTGTTGAACATCCTTTCTCTACAGGTTACTATACATTCCTGCAACATTTCAACACAATGGCCTCTGGGGACATCACAGTGCTCCTCATAATCAACATGGTGATCACGGAACACTTTAATCACCTGTCTGCGCTGAGATTGGCCAGTCTGTGTTCTCATACCAGGCTGATTAGTGTTTCTAATTGGCCAAACCAAACTCATTATGCGTATTTTGTTAAATCAGTGATGCATGGTCACTTCAAGATGCAAAGTCGAGAAATACCTGCAAGACATACACACATACGAGCACACACACATGTACACTCACACACAGTCCACTAATTACCCTCCAATAAGAGTTTGTTTACCCAGACGTCGCAACAAACATGCTTGTTCATTCTGAGAGTATAGCAAGAGAGTATAGCAAGTCTCATGCACACGTATTTTATTTCATTTCAGAAAAAGCTGTGATATTGTGAATCAAGATTTTCAAAGTTGCGACTTGCAAATGTTCAAAGCTCTATCTTTTCTAAAGGTCAGTCTATATTTACCATTCATGGGGTGAAGCCCTTTTTACAGTATTTCATAATCACGTCAACATTGTTCAGACTGCACACTGTGCACAGCATGGTGCTTGTATATCTTATACTATGAAGTGTATGAGGCAGCAAGATACCTACATTTTCTGTATTAAGTGGATGATGTTATATAAAATAAGTCGTTATCAAAGTAATTAAGTCATAATTGTAAAATGTTATAAAATGCCTAGAACAGATATATTCCCAACTGTTGGTCAGCTCCATGAATGTATTTATTGTGGTGATCCATACACATTGAGCCAGGTTTCATCAATATATGAGTCACTAAGCAACCTCATTTGATCCATTTAAATTAATCAAAACCCAATCTGATCTGTATTACTGACATTTGCAAATCAGAGACCTCTCATCTATATTTAATGGCTGGTATTAGACTCTCATATTGATAATCTATTCCGCTAGCACCGCTCATGATTACATATCCATTAGTCAACCTGTGGTCAGTGGCTGTAGGATGACCTTAAAGGAACATTACACTCCAAAATCAAAGTTTGTCAAATGTTTTCAGACCTTAAAAGCGGTCTTATTTTCAAATAATGTTCACGTCCCTGGCAATCCCTTGTGTAGATCCAGCTATATACCATAATCCCAAATGAATGGGAAAAGATGAGCACCGTATCATTTCCTGGTTAACTTTTCTATTTGTTTGGGGTTATGGTGCTTTAAAGGGCTTGGGGAGTTATATATCCATTTAAATCTACCTGTAGAAAGACTTCTGGGAAATATCTTAAAGTATAAAACTTGTAGTGCAGATTCCCTAGTGGAGACAAAGCATGAATTTACTTTTCAGACATTTAATGGAAACCAGAGAGTTGAGGGGACAGGCCATATGAAAGAGAGATGTGTACAGTATTTAAATAAATCTAACAGCATTTCCACAATACATTGTGTTGCATCTGCCTCCACTGTCTGCATTCAGTAATTGATTAATTCTTGGCTAAGGATGCAACGAGACTGGATGTCTACAAATCGCATGGCATTACAAAGGTAATGATCCCATTAGGATACAGTAGTGAGGAGGAGCGATAGCGAAACACTCCTATTCATTATGCTGGCTGCGCTTTTTCTCCAGGAAGCCTCTTGTTACTGTACTTAGGAGGATATAAACTAGATAACATGGGATTGGTATACAGTCAGGAGGATATAAACTAGATAACATGGGATTGGTATACAGTCAGGAGGATATAAACTAGATAACATGGGATTGGTATACAGTCAGGAGGATATAAACTAGATAACATGGGATTGGTATACAGTCAGGAGGATATAAACTAGATAACATGGGATTGGTATACAGTCAGGAGGATATAAACTAGATAACATGGGATTGGTATACAGTCAGGAGGATATAAACTAGATAACATGGGATTGGTATACAGTTAGGCTGGATAGGAGAACATAAAGCCTGTGGCTCTCAATCATATACAGCAGCCAGCAAGGTCTATGCATGTGTGCACATATGTTGTATACGTGCACACACACACAAACACACACACACAAACACACACACATAAACACACACACACAAACACAAACACACACAAACACACACACACAAACACACACACGGTCAAATATGACTACTGCCATTTCATTATATGTGACCTTATAAACAAAGGCCTACTGTTACTCTCTCTGACGAGTGCTCTGCATTGAAGGCTGTATCATTACAGTACTTTCTACCTCGGATTCAAAAGAAAACGGTTTCCACTCGTCTGTTTTTCTTGGCAAATTTCTGGTTTTTAGTTTCTGTTTTTTTTATCGAAAGGTTTATTCCATTCAATGAATTACGGCTGCGGAGTCAGTCATGCATGAAAGTGATCATTTTACCTTATCTACACCTTCTCATTTCATGCACCTCACTTTCTGAACCCACTTTCTATACTCTCTGGAATGTCATTAAAATGTCAGAAGTGTTTTGCCCCATCTCCAAAGGAGCTCTTTACCTGTCAGTGAAAATGAACCAGAGCCACAGCTTCTCTATGTATTTAATTAGATAGATAGCTAAGAGCACAAAGTGTGAAATCATGCATTCACTCCGTCAAATTGTACACCTTAGTCCAGTACTTACAGGAGATTGTTCGGAAAGGAGATCCTCTTTCTCCTCTTGAGAGCCACAGATGGTCTGTTCAGAGTTAATTTCCCAGGGAGCTGAGAGATAAACTGTCTCGCTCCCATCTTTCATCTATCTGTTCTGTCCTAACACCTCTCTATCACTCTCTATCAGACAGACAGACCTCTTCACTAGCTCAGAGAGCAGAGGCTGTTCACTCTGACCGGAGGTGAAGATTACTATGAAGAAGTGGAGCATCTCACAGCAACGAGCCCTCTCCTCTCCTCTCCTCTCCTCTCCTCTCCTCTCCTCTCCTCTCCTCTCCTCTCCTCTCCTCTCCTCTCCTCTCCTCTCCTCTCCTCTCCTCTCCTCTCCTCTCCTCTCCCCTATCCTTTTCCAACCTCTTCTCTTCAACATGAGAAAAACAGTAGTGGTTGAAACTAGAACTTTTTACTTCCTTGAAGTGCAAAGGTTTTCTTGCAGTCTTTTTGTTATCTGCCATAACGTCTGCAGGAAACTTCCAGAAATAGTACAGGGAGAAAAACTGTGTCTTTAGGGTTGTATACTCTAAACACCAAAACTGGTGAGAGAGTCTAGAGTGGAGTTTCCAATCCCTCACAAAGCGGAGGTGGGTTATGTGCCAGTCTTTCATCCACTATTCTGAGCTCCTCCTCTTGCAACGGGGAGTAGGAGATGAGAGTGTGCGGGAGAGATTGCGACCAAAGAGGAGATTTCTCATCCCGACTGTGTTGAAGTAGACTTAATCCACTTCCCCCATGCAACAAGCGATAGCTGTTATTATGGCAGGTGTATAATAGCTTAATCTATGTGGACTGCATACAAAGCAGGCATAGATGTATTGAATAGGGCTATGAATAAAAGGCGTGTGTGTGTACATGTCAATTTTTATGCACAGCAATAAATGTTTTTATATATATCATTAGGCCTACTTATCCTCTTAGTGTTCTGTGGGCTACTGTATGCATTAAAAGGGTATGGCAGTTCAAACATGAGATCATATCAACTACACAATGCTTACTTGGGCTCATTTCAAAAAAGTTGATTTCCTTCAGTTGGTTAGTTCAATGCAATCCAACAGCAGCAAAGTAAATTCTTGAAGTAAACATTCCTCCCAATCCAAAATGGTGTCTTCTGCAGCCTGCATCTTGGGTGGACTTGGGTTCAGGGAGATAGAAGAATAATCATTCAGTGGTCATAGCAACACAACCAGGCATATGGTGCATAATACCCTCATAGGAAAGGCAGTCAATGGGACACAAAGAAAAGCCCAGTGTGTATACCTAGTCAGAACATTATTTGAATGAAGAAAATCCGAACCATAGAGGTGTACCATCAGATATCATAAACCCTATCATCATCCCTTTACCTCACCCCTCCATCTACCCTAAAAGACAGGGGCTTAGTGAAACAGAGCAGTGGGTAATGTAAAACAGATGAGGCGGTAGTCTGCACACGCACACACACATACACACTCCCCCAAGAGGATCCACCACAGCAGAACAATAAACGTGATGGATTCAGTGCTGTAACTCAGAGACTGTTTTAGAATGGCTGGGAGAAAGCTGCATGACTCTCTGCCTCATGTAAGGACCAGACTCTGCTACAAGCAGAGCATGGTGTAGATTAGAGTGTGTTGGGGTCGTTTGGAGAATCTGAACACCATCCATCGATAGAGAGAAAGTAATTAAAAAAGAAAGTTGCCAGTTCCAAAGAAAAAAGTGAAAGAGAGAGAGAGAGAGAGAAGAGAGAGAAAGAAAGAAATAACTAAATAGAAACAAGCAGCAGAAGTTTCCTTTGGTCTCGTTATCCCTAAAAAAAGACATGCACAATTGTTTTGCTGTGACCCTGTTGATGAACAAAGTCTTGTTTCCAGCAGCTGTGCAGTATACAGTGCATTTGACTTTTTTCCACATTTTGTTACGTTACAGCCTTATTCTAAAATTCCAAAATATTTCCACAAATATTCAGACCCTTTACTCAGTACTTTGTTGAAGCACCTTTGGCAGCGATTACAGCCTTGAGTCTTCTTGGGTTTCACGTCTTGTCTGTGTGCTTAGGATCATTGTCCTGTTGGAGGTCCTGAGTGCTCTAGAGCAGGTCTTTTTCCTTTTGGTAGGCCGTCATTGTAAATAAGAATTTGTTAACTGACTTGCCTAGTTAAATAAAGATTCAATAAAAATAAAATAAAATAACAACTAAGCTCAATGTCATAACTTTGTAAAGTGAGTACCTGTATCGACTGAATGTGGAAAACCCTCAAACAGCCATTGACCTTTGAAAGATTCCAGTAATTTGGCATGGAGGGGAATAGCCAGAGGCACCTATTACCTTGGTGTTTGACCATTTCCATATTAAAACAGTTTTCAGAATTTTGTTCAGAACCGGTTGCGTACTCCTTCGTAACCTTTCAACATCAATCATATTTCCCTTCAAACAACCTTCACAAATTCATTAACTTGTAATCAATGCGTCTTAATTTTAATTTCCTTCAACACCATATCTATGAGTAATGATGCTGTGGTGGAACGCGAGACCTTAAGGCATTTTGTTAACTGTCAAACCACCTTTTAAAAACCAATAAAAACAATTGCTATAGTAATAAAGCTGTGTGTCCCTCAAAGCTGAAAGTATGGAATGTGGAACAGTCTGGGAAATGTTAATAAATAACGAAGTGAATTGAATAATTACAACCCTATTGTTAGAATGATCATAGGCTCTCCTTAGGAGTTCCATTGACCAGTTTGTTCTCCACTTCCTCAGTGACAGAGGAGCTGTAGGACATATTCACGTTATTGTGTTAAGGAGCTGAAATGGTTGTTTCCCCTGAAAGCTTGAGTGATCACAGAGCGATCAAGTAACAGCTGCTTGTATCTGAGAGACATGTAAGGGGACAGAACATACGGTGGGTGAGCTAACAGTCTTCAGAATGAGGCCAAGGCCAACAATGGTGAAACAAAGCATATCAGTTTGGATTCCAGGCTAATGTGACCATATTAATGACGTGTGAACAATGCTAGCCAGCTGACCTGGTCTGGTCTGCAGCATAAAGGTTGGTGTTACTCTAAGCTAATACTTAGGCTCTAACTCAGTGGGCAACAGGGTCTTGACTCTGAAGTCATG
>CM042419.1:16958686-17033686 GCA_023634145.1 Thymallus thymallus
AAGGCTACACTTCTCAGTAAGGTAAGAAACATTTTAATGAATACCAGTCCAGCAGGAATGCCAGATTTGAATAATTTCTGCTCTCTTTCTGAAATTGGTTCTGATTGGGTTTGGGTAGGCTATCAAGGTAGATCAGAAGAAAAATGTAAACACAAATAGGCCTAGTGAAAATAAAGTGATAGTATATTGTTTATTGTTAAGATTGGGTCAAGATCTAATAAAGCAACCATGAAGAATGCCTTCTGGAGAACAGTTGTTTGAACCATGGTTTACGTTCACTCCTGCCCTGTTGCTGTTTTTGTTGTAAAATGTGTTTGAACATGATGAAATGCTAAGGGATAATATGTGTTCCGATAGATAGGGCTGGCCATGGTGTGATGCAGCAGGACAGGATTATATGCATTTCTAGAAAGAAAACTTCGCGAAAGGCAGGGAGACAAAAGTACACGAAAATATGAACAAGAGTATTACAATGCCACCTATTGGCTGGTTGCACAGCTTCACTGAGTTATATGATGGCATTGGTCCTTCTCAGCATAACAGAACCTTCACTACCTGTTGTCAGGGAGATCCAGACAGTTTGGAGGATGTCTGGAAGCCACTTCTTGACGCCTGCTGAAAGGCTCACACTGCCTGTTACGAACTAGCCTGGACTGCAGATGTCTGCTGGCAAACTTCTCATTACCATGGTTACGTGGTTATGAAAGCACCATGGTCAGTCAAAAAATATAGATAGAAGGCTTTGGTTCTGACTTCAGAAGCAGCACCGTGTTAAACTTACACCCATCTCACCATGTAAATCTTACACCCATCTCTCTATCACTTGTGTGATTGTTTTTTTCTGCAATTCATTGATGTGAAAAAGATTCCGTTCCAAAGAGATGAGATGTGAGAGGAGTACACACTGACAAAAGGTTGATCTTATTTCAACACACTATACAGATGCAGGCGGTCAGTGGCGGTTCTAGCTTGTATGTCGCCCTGGTCGAACCCCCCCCCCCTTCAGCACTGTGTGTTGACTAGGGTTTTGGACAGTGGAAAGATTTCGGTACATTTCCAGGGGTGTGTTCATGAAGAACATAAGTTACACAAACTGTCAGAGGGTTGACAAGTGCTTCCTGATTTAGGAGGGCTGGGATGGGGCTACTGCAGGAAAGTGAGAAAGATAAAGACAGGGTTAGGAGAAGGAGAGAGAGAGGATTTATTTAACCTTTATTTACCTAGGCAAGTCAGTTAAGAACAAAGTCTTATTTACAATGACGTCCTACCTACAGGTGCAGCCATAGTAGTACAGCACCCCTGGAGCAAATTAGGGTTAAGTGCCTTGCTCAAGGACACATCGACAGGTTTTTCACCTTGTCGGCTCAGGTATTCAAACCAGCAACCTTTCAGTTACTGGCCCAACGCTCTAACCACTAGGCTACCTGCCGCCCTGGATGGCATGATGGGGGGGGGGGGGGGGGGGGTCCTGGGAAATTAAATACCTCCATGTTTCCTTGGTTCTGCCCAGCTCTCTCACAAACACACACAAACTCACACACACTCTCTCTCCCATCCCCCTCATGAATTCCATTAATTTGGTACTGAGGAACCTTTGGGGGTGTCGGCTGACTCAACCTTCATGTTATGACCCAGGAAAGCTTGGAGAGGAAACCCTGACATGTCTCTCAGGCCCCTCCCTGCTGTTCCTCCCTGGTTACTCAGGAAGGGCACAAGGTTATCATGGTTGGGCCTGCTGTTATTCAGCTTCGCTTCAGAGAAGAGAAGTGCTTTTGTCTTATAGCCAAGCTGATGGTTTAAACCTGACGCTGCATGTTTGGGGAACAACCGTCGCTAGATCTGTTGGAGAGGCCAGACAGCATGCAAAATACAGACCTGCTGTGTCAAAGTCTTGGAAGTAGTCTGGACAGTGCTGGTTTGTAGTGAAGCCTAATGCATTAATATCCAGGGGTGTGAGTTTGAGTAGCCGAGATCCCCGTGGATTTATGTACCGACTGCTCGCTATGCACGGTATCTTGGTTATACGGGTAGTATATTTGTGAGTTGGTGCCGTTCCATTCACATATGTCATTGAGCTGCACCTCCATGTGTATTTTATTATTAAGGAAACACCAAATGGGCCGGTCCTGGGTTCAGTTCTGTGTGATTGATGGCTTCATCACATCAACATCACATCAACACGTGTCTCTTTTAATGCTTTCAAACCAAAACAAGTGTATTATGAAATAGACGTTTTGTTTACTTACATGGGTGTGATTGGGTAGTTGGCTATGACAGTGGTGACATAACCAGGGGCGCAGCTTTGGTTTTAGAAGTGGGGGGGGCATTACTTATTTTTTCTACATGGTCCTGAAGCAGACCGTTGCCTCGTTTTGTATCACATTCCATTGATAAACCTGGGGGGGGGACAAAAATGCTGTTTCAGAGTGTGTGGGGGGGGAATGTCCCCAGTGAATTTTGCGCCCCTGGAAATAACATTCATATAAGTGACAATGTAATTGATAATAATGCAATGAATGTATCATATGAGTGGCATAGCATTCAATCATATGAATGGTTAATCTGGATCCATCTATAAAGACCTTAGTGTTCTGGAAGAAACCTTTTTTTAGTGTATTATTATGACTGTGATCTCTCTCCCTCTTCTTCCTGTTTCTGCAGTATTTTCTCCCTCTCTCTGAGACTGATAGGGTGATTATTATTGCAAGCAGTCTTGGCTCTGAGCCATAGATATCAGTTAGCTTGGCTGGGGGTGAAATGTTCCTCTCAGTAAAACCCTGTCCACCGTTTACAGACCTGCTGAACTGTCTATATCTTTCCTCCTGGACCCGTTGACAGCAGAGCCAAGATGGATGCTAACGGCATATTCTCACTTCTGTTGCTGTGTTCTGTCACTGAGGTAATATAGTCACCCAAGTTGTGAAGTTATTTACCCTTTGTCCTCAATATGCCTTTTTATAAACTCACAGTGGCATGCAGAGTGAGTATGGTTCCTCTTGAATGTTGTTCAAACATGATCATAACCCCTATTTAACTCTCAAATCTACACTTTCACTCTCTTGATTTAGTTTGATATACTAAAATACTCTATGATCATCTCTTTACCTGTCTGTGAGTGTGACGTTTCCTCTGAGTGTTTTTAGCCATTTTCTTCTCAGCTGTGCGTGTTGGCGAGCCCCGAGGGGAATGACTCCCAGCAGCAGCAGCACAATCCCCAGAACGTCTACCACGACATCGATGTCACCAGGAACACCATAGTCACTGCTCAGTTTGAGTGTTATCAGAAGATAATGAAAAACGACAAACACAACAAAATAGGTAAGGGTCCCTTAAGGGTGGTGTGGTGCGGGTTGTAATGGGGTAGCTCATTTGTTCAATTTCAATCTCATGATTTGCACAGTAGAGTATTTCAATGGCAGTTGACCTATATGAATTCACTCTTAGCATATTCCATTTGAATTTGTCAGTCTTAACTGAAATGGTCCTAACCCCAGTGAATATCACCTTCTAA
The DNA here is from genome assembly GCA_023634145.1 of Thymallus thymallus. NCBI lineage: Eukaryota > Metazoa > Chordata > Actinopteri > Salmoniformes > Salmonidae > Thymallus > Thymallus thymallus. The sequence continues at coordinate 16,962,198 of CM042419.1, forward strand.
GGAACTGACCTCCTAATTTCAGTTTCAACTTAAAAGTATGCTTAAAAGGATACTTCGGGATTTTGGCAATGAGGCCCTTTATCCACTTTCCCAGAGTCAGGTGAACACGTGGATACCATTTTTATGTCTCTGTGTCCAGTATGAAGGAAATTATAGGTAGTTTCGCGAGCCAATGCTAACTAGCGTTTGCGCACTGACTGGAAGTCTATGGGTATCTGCTAGCATGCTAATTGCCAAAATCCCGAAGTACCCTATTTAAACTGTGTTGTTGTTGTGTCCCTTCACTCAGGGCCAGTTTGTAACAGGACGTGGGATGGCTGGCTGTGCTGGGAGCACACAGAGGCAGGCTTCACTACAAACCAGCACTGTCCAGACTACTTCCAAGACTTTGACACAGCAGGTCTGTATTTTGCATGCTGTCTGGCCTCTCCAACCCAACGACATTGAACAGAGATTATTGTATAAGACTGAATGTGGTAATGTAATCTGTTAGGCTTTTAAAGAAATGTCCTTTGCTGTTTTCAGCGTTTATTTAAGTATGGATAAAGGGATAAAAGTTATTCTCATAAATGGAAATCGTTAGTTTTGAATTAATGTTGTTGATTGCTGAGGTGAGCAATGGTCACACCTATCCACTCTGCTGTTGACTCACGTTGGTAGATGCACTACCCGACTCACCTTCTATTTCTCACCACCAGAAATGGCATCCAAAGTGTGCAGTGAAACAGGTAATTGGTTTCTACACCCAGAGAGCAACAGGACATGGACAAACTACACCAAATGTACGGCACACACCAGTGCAGGAAGAGTGGTAAGAAAAGCTTTTTCAAATCTATGTAGTTATGTTGTTGTGGATATTATATTGCAATGCATGATAGGTTGACATGCTGTATTCTTTCTCAGACAGCGATGAATCTCTACTACCTGGTTCTGATTGGACATGGACTGTCGCTGACATCATTGTTCTTCTCATTGGGAATCTTTTTCCATTTCAAGTAAGTCAATCTGTTACCCCGTAAGTATGCTACTGTTTTAGATTTGATTTTATTAACCTTTATTTTAACATGGTGTCATATCCAGACCAAGTCTCTTTTTCGAATGAGCCCTGCACAATACAAACACACACGTTAACACAAAATCCAATAAAATACACAATTACAAAACAATCTTCACTTAGAGCATTCCCCACTACTGTTTTAAATTCTAAATATATAGGGTGTTTTTCATACATTAGATTGAATAATTTTATTATTTTATATGGAAATAAGGATGAAAAACTAATTCATACTGGCGTACTCATAAGGAGGCATGAATGACAACAGCATCATAAATTATGTTGGGAAATGTATTTATAAGGACTTGTAGGGAGTTAAACTGGATAAACACAGGACATCAATCCCCTTCCATTGTTGTCCATTTAACATAAGGATATTTACTCTCTCTCTCTCTCTCTCTTTTTTTCTTTCTTTCTTTCCCTACCAGGAGTCTAAGCTGCCAGAGGATAACGCTCCACAAAAACCTATTTTTTTCATTTGTGTTGAACTCAGTCATCACCATCATCTGGTTTACAGCGGTGGCTAACAACCAGGGACTAGTGCAGAGCAACCCAGTGAGTATGATGACTAACAACCAGGGACTAGTGCAGAGCAACCCTGTTAGTATGATGACTAACAACCAGGGACTAGTACATCCCTGTTAGTATGATGACTAACAACCAGAGACTAGTACAACTCTGTTAGTATGATGACTAACAACCAGGGACTAGTGCAGAGCAACCCAGTGAGTATGATGACTAACAACCAGGGACTAGTACAACCCTGTTAGTATGATGACTAACAAACAGGGACTAGTACAACCCTGTTAGTATGATGACTAACAACCAGGGACTAGTGCAGAGCAACCCAGTGAGTATGATGACTAACAACCAGGGACTAGTACAACCCTGTTAGTATGATGACTAACAACCAGAGACTAGTACAACTCTGTTAGTATGATGACTAACAACCAGAGACTAGTACAACTCTGTTAGTATGATGACTAACAACCAGGGACTAGTGCAGAGCAACCCAGTGAGTATGATGACTAACAACCAGGGACTAGTACAACCCTGTTAGTATGATGACTAACAACCAGAGACTAGTACAACTCTGTTAGTATGATGACTAACAACCAGAGACTAGTACAACCCTGTTAGTATGATGACTAACAACCAGGGACTAGTACAACCCTGTTAGTATGATGACTAACAACCAGGGACTAGTACAACCCTGTTAGTATGATGACTAACAACCAGGGACTAGTACAACCCTGTTAGTATGATGACTAACAACCAGGGACTAGTACAACCCTGTCAGTATGCAATGCAGCACTTATTATACTGTACATGTATATTAAAGGTATATATACAGTTGAAGTCGGAAGTTTACTTACACCTTAGCCAAATACATTTAAACTCAGTTTTTCACAATTACTGAAATTTAATCCTAGTAAAAATTCCCTGTCTTAGGTCAGTTAGGATCACCACTTTATTTTAAGAATGTGAAATGTCAGAATAATAGTAGAGAGAATGATTTATTTAAGCTTTTATTTATTTCATCACATTCCCAGTGGGTCAGAAGTTTACATACACTCAATTAATATTTGGTAGCATTGCCTTTAAATTGTTTAACTTGGGTCAAAAGTTTCGGGTAGCCTTCCACAAGCTTCCCACAATAAGTTGGGTGAATTTTGGCCCATTCCTCCCTACAGAACTGGTGTAACTGAGTCAGGTTTGTTGTAGGCCTCCTTGCTCGCACACGCTTTTTCAGTTCTGCCCACAAATTTTCTATAGGATTGAGGTCAGGGCTTTGTGATGGCCACTCCAATACCTTGACTTTGTTGTCGTTAAGCCATTTTGCCACAACTTTGGAAGTATGCTTGGGGTCATTGTCCATTTGGAAGACCCATTTGCAACCAAGCTTTAACTTCCTGACTGATGTCTTGAGATGTTGCTTCAATATATCCACATCACTTTTTTCCCTCATGATGCCATCTATTTTGTGAAGTGCACCAGTCCCTCCTGCAGCAAAGCCCGCCCACAACATGATGCGCTTCACGGTTGGGATGGTGTTCTTCGGCTTGCAAGCCTCCCCCTTTTTCCTCCAAACATAACAATAGTCATTATGGCTAAACAGTTCTATTTTTGTTTCATCAGACCAGAGGACATTTCTCCAGAAAGTACGATCTTTGTCCCCATGTGCAGTTGCAAACCTTTTTTATGGCGGTTTTGGAGCAGTGGTTTCTTCCTTGCTGAGCGGCCTTTCAGGTTATGTCGCTATAGGACTTCTTTAAATGTGAATAAAGATACTTTTGTGCCTGTTTCCTCCAGCATCTTCACAAGGTTCTTTGCTGTTGTTCTGGGATTGATTTGCACTTCTTGCACCAAAGTACGTTAATCTCTAGGAGACAGAATGCGTCTCCTTCCTGAGCGGTATGACGACTGTGGGGTCCCATGGTGTTTATACTTGCGTACTATTGTTTGTACAGATGAACGTGGTACCTTCAGGCGTTTGGAAATTGCTTCCAAGGATGAACCAGACTTGTGGAGGTCTACAATTTCTTTTCTGGGGTCTTGGCTGATTTCTTTTGATTTTCCCATGATGTCGAGTAAAGAGGCCCTGAGTTTGAAGGTAGGCCTTGAAATACATCCACAGGTACACCTCCAATTGACTCAAATTATGTCAATTAGCTTCTAAAGCCATGACATTTTCTTGAATTTTCCAAGCTTTTTAATGGCACAGTCAACTTAGTGTATGTAAACTTCTGACCCACTGGAATTGTGATATAGTGAATTATAAGTGAAATAATCTGTCTATAAACAATTGTTGGAAGAATTACTTGTGTCATGCACAAAGTAGATGTCCTAAGATAGATAGATAGATAGATAGATAGATAGATAGATAGATAGATAGATAGATAGATAGATAGATAGATAGATAGATAGATAGATAGATAGATAGATAGATAGATAGATAGATAGATAGATAGATAGATAGATAGATAGGTACTTTATTGATCCCCCAATGAAATCTGTGGAGTGTTTTATTGACTTCAACCTAAGTGTATGTAAACTTCCGACTTCAACTGTAACTCAAGGTAAAATGTCTACTCAACCATAGACTGTTAGTTGACACTGACAGAGAATATTCCAAGCTGATACTAGTTATCGTTCCCCCAACACCACCAGGTGAGCTGTAAGGTGATCATGTTTATTCACCTGTACCTGTTTGGCTGTAACTACTTCTGGATGCTATGTGAGGGCATCTACCTGCACACACTCATCGTCGTGGCCGTGTTCGCTGAGAAACAACACCTCATGTGGTATTACCTGCTTGGATGGGGTACGTCAAGTTACGACCAAACCATGAACTAATGAAACCATTAACTATAACACTATTAAACAACGTTAAGTTACGACGAAACCATGAACTAATGAAACCATTAACTAGCTATTACACTATTAAACAACATCAAGTTACGACGAAACCATGAACTAATGAAACCATTAACTAACTGGTACACTATTAAACAACGTTTGCCTTTTTAAGGGATGTTTTTAGAGGTTCATTTCGTGTTGAATTACAGTTGTTTGTCTTAGAGTTGTCCATTATGTAATCTATTAAAATAAATTATTGAATCGTCTCGCAGGATTTCCACTCATACCGGCATTGATACATGCAATAGCACGAAGTTACTACTACAATGATAAGTAAGTCTTCGGAGAACTTTCTCTCTGGTCTTTGATCGGTATGCTGTTCTCAGACATAAGTCATGGATCATGTTGTCCACATGAGTCAAATATCTCTTGGCATCTCCCTCTCTCCTCCACAGTTGTTGGATCAGCTCAAACACATCCCTGCTATACATCATTCATGGTCCCATCTGTGCTGCCCTGCTGGTGAGCCACAATTACAATAAGTACAATGACTGTAAACTTATGACCATCCCTGTTCTTTTTCTTGTGTGATCACTGTAAACAAAACTGCCATCAACCTCAGGTCCCCTTTATACTGTGGGTATAAAGGGGACCCCTCACTCCTCCCTCTCTCTCCAGGTGAATCTGTTCTTCCTGCTGAACATTGTGCGTGTCCTCATCACCAAGCTGAAGGTAATCCACCAACAAGCAGAACATAATTTCGGCAATTTGCTGTAAGAAATGGACTAATAAAGTTGTATTGTATTGTATTTTAGGTGACCCACCAGGCTGAATCTAGCCTCTACATGAAGGCTGTGAGAGCCACCCTGATCCTGGTTCCTCTCCTGGGCATCCAGTTTGTCTTGTTCCCCTACAAACCACATGGACGCTTCACCTTGGAGATCTACGACTATATTATGAACATCCTCATGCACTACCAGGTAGGACAACTGTAGAACATTCTCAAGTTTCTAGAACTCTAGAGAACGTCTAGAACTTCATACTCAACTCTAGAACACTACCAGGTAGGACTCAACTCTAGAACAGTTTCTAGAACTCTAGAGAACTTCTGTCTTAACTCTAGAAGTTAAGTTAGAGTGGTGTCCCAAACTGGTTAGGGTTATCTTCTTTGTGTTGAATTGTCCTCTTTCTATCCTCAGGGTCTCCTGGTTGCTACCATCTTCTGCTTCTTCAATGGGGAGGTAAGACTTCAGTGTGATATTATGCCAATTCGGAACTATCTCTCCATCAGAAAGTTGAGTTGATGCGACCATAATTACATTGATAAGGTATAACGTTGAAGTAATGTAAACTTTTGTCCGATGGGACTTTATTACTTCCAGGTCCAAGGTGTTTTGCGAAGGCACTGGAACCAGCAGAGGATCCAGTTTGGCAGTAACTTCGCCCACGCAGACGTCTTCCGCTCAGCCTCATACGTGGCGTCATCCCTGACGGAGGTGCACCGCTGCTACAGCATCGACGGGCACACCGAACACATGAACGGCAAGAACAGCTACCACGACATTGAGACGGTGACACCCATCATACTCCGGTCGGACAACCTGTTTACCTGAGGCTGAAGGTCGGAGGTCGAAGGCCGAGGGCCTGGGTCTTCTTGACCTCTGTACAGTTACACAGTGGCAGTTAAACTTTCAGTTAAAATGGCTGCCAACAATTTGTAAATCTTTTTCCACCATATTCTACAACATTTTCTCAAACTCTTTGGCAGTAGCCTTCACAGCGATTGGAGGATGGTGAAAAAGTACATGAATGTTTATAGGGAGCACTACTCAACCTCTTGGGTAAATACAGTTACCTTCAACTGATTCACTTTAACTTTACGAGGACTGAATAGTCACTTAACACCTCTGTAAAGGAATGGACACTACCTACACTACCTTAAGGGTATTAGCGTAAGGAATCTATCTTGCCGTTTCAGCCTGTGGACTGAAGAGCCTGCGACTGTACAACAACTTCTAACCCAACAGGAGTACAGTGCAATTAACTAATATAATTACTTTCATTCTGCAAAGGACAAAGGAAACCTAATGTACATGGACCTTAATCACTGGATGATATATTAAGATGGACAGGCTCTAACTGAAGGTCACAGTGGATTTTTTGATACAGTGTACAATTTGAATTATTTTCTTTTACAGCAATTAGCATTGAATGTGTTACCATGTGTTGTTATCTGTGGTTTAAATTTGCATGGTCATTGATGGCCACTTATTTATAACTATGTTACAGTAGTACAAGATGGACCACCCATTAGAGTGTTTATTTCCTGTCAATGTATTTCCCTGTCCAGCGGTCCTCTCCCTTCTGTCTAGACTAGGGTTTAGTCCCTGTGTGGGATTTTATGTCTGGCACATAAAATGACATTGGTTTTGCCTCAGTTTTATCTGTCATAGTTTAAAGTATGTAAGTCTTGTTTAAGTATGTAAGTATATATTTTTTTAATCATAGATAGTTGCTTCATATCCAAATGCTGGAGAGAATGCTGCTCACATGTGAGGAGAGAGGAGAGAGAGGAGAGAGGAGAGAGGAGAGAGGAGAGAGAGGAGAGAGGAGAGAGAGAGAGAGATGAGAGATTTGTTTGTCATGAACTTTGTTGTAGTAGTGTAGACCTTGATATTGTAGAGATGCAGTTCTGTTTTCATTATACATGATAACTGATGGCTGGGTCTGACATATAGTATGGATGGTGTCTGAACTTTATTCATTTGGTCTTTGGTAGTCAGTGATAGGATATAGAACTCAGAACAAACTATTTTGTGTTCCACTCAATTCAGAGTTCTACTTAGGAACGCTTCAGGCATTTTTATCTGTTCTTCTATGAATCTAATGTTTTTTCCTTGCACTGAGTGTTGACATTGTACATGTACTAAACTGTGTATTATTCTGACTGTGGGAAAATGCTGTACTGAATGTTTGTGAAGTGTAATGCAATTATAGGTCATTAACAAACGTTGCTCTGACTGCTGGTTTTTGTTATACAGGTGAGAGACATAATGTTTACAGTACACAGTGCTAGACATGCTGTTGGTCCATAGTGGAAGTGTATCAAAGTAATGTGTAGCCTGGCTTCAAAACTTTCTCTTTTTAAATGAAGTCAATGGTCATTTCAGCACTTCAAACAACATGTGAAAAATCATTTCCAGAAAACTTATCTTCAAACGATTCATGCCGGGAAAACACCAAAGTGCTGAAATTAACCCTAATGATTTAATCAATGTTTGTGGAAATCTAAACTCTAAACATCTGTTTTTTTGTTTAAAGCAAATTGGGGATTTCTTTGAACAATACTTAATGATTAAGTTCCCTGAGGCATTACCTCCCAGTTAACATATTCTAACATCTGCTATGCATATTTCTTGGTAAAAGTAGGTTGCATGTTTGATATTCTTGTCCCATTATGAGGACCAACAGAGTTCAGAGGATATGCATTACTGGAAAACATTAGCCATCAATACTATGCTATACGGTTTTACATAATAATGATCAATGTCCCAGAGAAAGGCATCTTGTTCATGTTATTGTACCCCCCTTTTTGATCTCGTGTCTGGGTCTGGGTCTGGAACTGGGTCTGGGACTCTCTCTGGAACTGGGTCTAGAACTGGGTCTGGGACTGGAACTGGGTCTGGAACTGGAACTGGGTCTAGAACTGGGTCTGGGACTGCGTCTGGAACTGGGTCTGGAACAGGGTCTGGGACGGGAACTGGGACTGTGTCTGGAACTTCCTATGGAGAGGTGGAGTTATTTGTCATCAGAGGATGCGCATCCACTTCCTCATTGTGACACACTGCTCCATATTTTCCTCTCAGTCCCTGGGTTACTGTAGTTGGCCAGTTACTGTAGCAGAACATTTCTTTTCACCTCCTCATCAAAGACATGATATATATAAGGTTGACGCTCTTGAAATTATTGTTTGTGTCCATGACAATCCACAACAACAATATCAAAACAAACGGCTTCCGCTCAGTTCTGCATTTTTGTACGGATCGAAATATGCTGTGTGTTATGTACTGAACACAGACTCGCTTCCTGTTTACAAAAAATACGCCATTGTGTGTTCATGATCGCAAACAGTTACCCTCGTCTCATGACCACTGCCTGTTTACTAGGTATAACATTCAGAGAGACAGTAATTGTAATTTATATTTCCATGGGAATGGCGTCTTCATCTATGACAATGCCGAATGTTCGGTGTAGAATGTTCCGTCTCTCCTTGATCAGCTTTCCCCAGGTCCGGACCTGAACTGTTAGGATGGAAGCCCCAAAAACAGCCCATGACCACCACTTTCAGGCAACGTCAACGTTCACCTCAGACAAACTCAGTCAGTGTACGTTGAACATCAACTAACCCATTAGAACTAATGGTTAGGAATGTCACTATGTTTGTACCACCGGAACATGACTCCAAAAAGGCACCAAATGTTGAGCCGATTAACCCTTCTATGACACTGTCCCTCCCTCCTACTATTGGCAGCCCTCTTGGATCTAGCCAAACTTTACAAAGGGACCATGGGCATCACTGTGCGGCCATAATGACGTCTGTGTGACACTGACCCCGGGCAGCTGAAACATGTGCAATGTAATCAATCTCTACCAAATGGGTTGACAAAATAAACAGAGAGAGAGAGAGAGAGAAGGGGGAGAGAGAGAGAAGGGGGAGAGAGAGAGAGAGAGAGAGAGAGAGAGAGAGAGAGAGAGAGAGAGAGTTAAATCCTGCTCCAATACCTTCAGTTCTACATAATGGCTTTTAGTGGTGATGATGATGATGATGACCTACCCTAATCTGACTTCCTTCAGAGTTGAACATTAGCATTTCCCCTGTCAGCAATGGAACTGAATCACACCACCGCCTAAATATTTTTTTGACTATAAGGGGTCATAGCCTGTCTCTACACACTATGGTTGCGTCTCAAATGCTACCCTATTCTCAATATAGCACACTACCTTTGAACAGGGCCCATATGGCACTGGTAAAAAGTAGTACACTATGTAGTGAATACGGGTGCCATTTGGGACGCAGACTATATCCCAGTGTGTCTGTCAGTGTGTGGGTGAAAGATGAGCGAAGGTCAGATAGATTGCATGGAGCAGGCTTGGCCTGCCTTCCATGGAACACTGACAACTCTAACACATTCCAGAACTACGTATGTGTGGAAGTATGTGTGGGACATTCTTTTTGGTTTGAGGAGGGCCATGTTGACAGGATAACCCCTTGACCACAACATTGAAATCAAGTGCTTTTTGCATGAGGAAATGTAATTTAATGGAATAAACCTCCATTACTGGTGGATCCTGTCAGCTTATTGGGTAGGCTATAGGCTAATATCAGCCCACTTTGCTTCAACCACAATGTATTGTCGAAGATCACACCATCATTACCATTAGTGAGAGTTTTCAACCAGCGATGATGACAACACAATACAAACAACCACACCATAGGCTACTATACATAACTACCAAAGACAGACACACATCTGGCAAAGAGATAAATGCTTAGGACATGATCTGGGCTTGCCAAGTATAGGATGTCTGCACTCTTGAGAACAATGGAATTACTTTTTGGCTGAGGCTGGGTGTGGAGGGTGTGGAGGGGTTAAGTCGAGCTCTGAGCTCTGTGGCCAGTCGAGTGGATGTGACCTGGGCTGGCTGGGCTGGATGGCTGGGTGGGGCCCGCAGGAAGTCTGGTGCTCCATAGGCCCATCAGCCCGCTTGGCCTTACCGACAGACAGACATGTGGCCATAAATTGTAAACTGTCAGGGCGCTCCCATTCAATTCCACAGTGAGGTTTTTGGGTGTCGTTGGTGGTTTGGGACGCATGCAGCGTAACACACATCATGATTGAATAGATTTACAAAGGTCTCACTGAAATTCTGTGAAACGGAATGCTCTGAAAGTTATGGGCATACCACAACCCTAACAGAGAACAGATACTAAATGCTTTCTGTAGAAGTTGATGAAAATGCAAGCGATGAGATCATTACTGTAGTGTTTCTCCCATATTGTTGTTCATATAGGATAGGTGAGGAAACATCTCGAAGCCATGTTTCATTGTGGGATTTCTCATAAGACAACCCCTCCCCAAAGTCCAGATGATAAATGATTTGGTCCTAGGAAATTATTTAGTCATAACTATTTTAGTAGTTAGATTGCCGTCATTGCCGTCATTGCCGTCATTGCTTGCATGATAAGTTTGTGTTCCATGTTTGATTCTCTATTGTACATCACTGACTCACTAAACATTTAAATTTAGATTCATAATTTCCCACACCAGCTTGTGAAACCATGTATTTTCCAGACACTTAACTTAGGGTTAAGTGTCCCAAACAAGTTCTCATGGAAGGAACAAAGAAGTCATTAGTAATTCCTAGAAAAGCCCATTAAGACATTAAAGAAATAATCAGGGGGCTGATGAACACAGTTCCACCCCTCCACCCCTCCAGCCCTCTACCCCTCCACACCTCTACCCCTCCACACCTCTAGCCCTCCAGCCCTCTACCCCTCCAGCACTCCACCCCTCCAACCTGTCAGTCCCCACCCCTCTAGTCCTCCACCCCTCTAGTCCTCCAACCATCCACCCCTCCAGGCCTCCAGCCCTCCAGCCCTTTAGTCCTCCACCCCTCTAGTCCTCCAACCATCCACCCCTCCAGCCCTCTACCCCTCCAGCCCTCCACCCCTTCAGTCCTCCACCCCTCCAGCCCTCCACCCCTCCAGTTCTCCACCCCTCCACCATGCAGTCTCCACCATTCCAGAGTCTCCCAGAGAACTCTCTCACTCCTCTCCGTGTTTCCTACCATTGTCCTATTCCCAGGGCCGAGCGCAGGCTCCTCCCAGGATATGGGAAAAGGTGGGATGTTAAAGCACACTGTTTCCTGTCGGCCAGCACCGTGGAGAGGGAGGGGTGGTCGGCCGGTGGGGGGCCAGATATGACCTTTGACCCCTCAAAAGAAGCATGGCATTTTTAGGAGAATCCATCCAGGTGGAGGTATAGGCTAGCCTCTAGACCAAGTAAGGGAACCTTTGAATCAGGACATGTTACCTGTACAATATCTCTGTTTACTCACTCACAAACCAAGCCTGATCACCTACATTACGAGTTGCACAGACCACATCACATTTCCCATGCTTGTTCGAGGAAGGTTTCATAATCCCTGGCTTGGAAAAGTCAGCTGGATAAATCAAGTAGACTTAAGAGATTCTACGGAGCCAGAAGAGCAGAGCCAGATGTCATATTGAGCAATTAGACTGTTACTGAGCGAGGATTACTGGAGCTTCCAGTCAGCAAAATGTCAGACCTAACTTTTGGTGGTTTTTCTGTCCAATGGTCATGAGTGATTAAAGTCAAGAGGTTTTCATAGGGCCAGTATGTCTCGATGCCTAAACATTAAGTGTATCTACAGTATTATATGGTATAAAAAATGCATCATATTGCCATATGGTTCCTGTGCCTATCTAACTACAAGACCTTTATTTTCAACACTGAAGCAACAACATTATGTATTCTGATAAACAGGTGGTCTGTTGTGCAACCATTCTGACAACAACCCAGTAATGAGTGTGAAGAACTGAGTGTGAAGAACATAATGTAATGAAGCCACTAACAAGTGGCCACGGAGGAGAGCGGTGAGAGAAGAAGATCCTTCCCAGTGGCCACGGAGGAGAGCGGTGAGAGAAGAAGATCCTTCCCAGTGGCCACGGAGGAGAGCGGTGAGAGAAGAAGATCCTTCCCAGTGGCCACGGAGGAGAGCGGTGAGAGAAGAAAATCCTTCCCAGTGGCCACGGAGGAGAGCGGTGAGAGAAGAAGATCCTTCCCAGAGTCCTTTGGGTGTTCGGAGAGAGGAAGGAAAAGGAGTAGCTGGGAAAACTCAGCAAGGCTCCTCACCAAACAGCTCTGTGACGAAGGAGACCCTGGTTCAGGATGCCAGCGTCACTGACAGGCCGTCGCAGGGTCATGTACTGCAGTACTCTACAACCCACACAGAGGATGGGCAGACACACAGACACACACACACACACACACACACACACACACACACACACACAGAGACACACGCATACACACACACACACAGAGAGATACAGACACACACACAGGGCCACACACACACACACACACACACAGACACACACACACACACACACACACACAATACCAGAAGATGAAGAGGAGATAGATGAACAGATTTAGCCAGGAAATGTGAAATTACTACTTCCTCTCTGAGATGAGCAGGAACAGAGCATGTGGCAGCAGAACTGTAAACCTAAATTAACTGAATGTCCCAGTGGGTAGGAGAGGAAGGTCCCGGGCCCTCGCTGGCTTCCTGTCACAGACCTCAGTCACAGGGGCCACAGGAGGACACAGCGCCCCCCTATGTCCACCTGTTGTTACAGCAACACATTGGCATTGTTTTTATTTCTGAATGTACTTGACAAAAACAGCAAGTTACTGTATCACTTGTGTTTTCGGTTATAAGTGAGACATCCATCCACAGTCTAAAAAGCTGACGTCCATAATAAAAGATGCTCCTCCTGGAAGTTTATTTTGGTTCCATTTTACAAACATCAGAGCATGCTAGTACTAGAGCTGAAGCTTGGAGTCTGAGGCCCATTAGTCCCCAGTGACCATGAGTCTCCAGTGACCATGAGTCTCCAGTGACCATTAGTCCCCAGTGACCATGAGTCCCCAGTGACCATGAGTCTCCAGTGACCATTACTCCTCCAGTGATCATGAGTCTCCAGTGATCATTAGTTCCCCAGTGACCATTAGTCCCCCAGTGACCATTAGTCCCCCAGTGATCATGAGTCTCCAGTGACCAATAGTCCCCCAGTGGCCATTAGTCCCTGCTCTTATCCCAGGGTAATGAGCATAGACTGACGGACATAACATTCTAATGTTTTAATCTTTCACAAGAGACCAAGTCTCCCTTGACCAGTGATGACTCTACAGTGAGTGATCATGCAGTGTTGAGTCTCCAGTGTGGAGGTTAGGGTTAGGTTAGGGTTACACCTGTGCGTCAATCTGAGTAACATAATTTTAAAAATCCCATCAAAACCTGTCAGTTTAAGCTAGAGATATCAGTTTGCAGGGGCTGCGTCTCAATCCACCGCATGTTGGACTTCCTCATCCCAGGTGGAAGGTGGTTGAGCTACAGCGGTGTTTGTAAGAGCATGTTTGACCTACAAAGTATTATAGATAGATAGATAGATAGATAGATAGATAGATAGATAGATAGATAGATAGATAGATAGATAGATAGATAGATAGATAGATAGATAGATAGATAGATAGATAGATAGATAGATAGATAGATAGATAGATAGATAGATAGATAGATAGATAGATAGATAGATAGATAGATAGATAGATAGATAGATAGATAGATACTTTATTGATCTCTAAATACTTTAAATTTCTTTGTCCCCTCTATAGGACAGACACTTTAAATCCTTATTCCTTGTGATTAATTTTTTGACTGTCTGTTTTGCCATTTATTAATGTCTTATTCAATGTGTTTCTATGGACTATATTAATAAAAGCCAAATTAAATATTTAATTACATTATTTTATATATATTTGTTTTTATACCTAAAGGGGTCCTATAATTCAAATAGCTAAATTAAATGCCGTATGGTTTTAATAACACAGTGAACCTCTAGTGGTAGGCATATACTTGTGTGTGTGTGTGTGTGTGTGTGTGTGTGTGTGTGTGTGTGTGTGTGTGTGTGTGTGTGTGTGTGTGTGTGTGTGTGTGTGTGTGTGTGTGTGTGTGTGTGTGTGTGTGTGTGTGTGTGTGTGTGTGTTTGAACCTGATTTTGTATTCCTAATGAGGTCCGTTAGTTCTCAGGTCATTAGGTTTGCCTCCTAGCTCTGGCCTTTCCTGTCACCCCCAGTCTCCAGCTCTGAGTGGAGAGCGTTGCAGCACTGCCATTGTGGTGAGAAAAATAAACATTATTGTCAGTATGTGACCAACCCTCTCGTGTTTAACATATACATTGTATCGAAGGCGTCTGGTAGACCACTTTAGACAATATATATTTCCTTGCTTGGGACAAACTGTATTTTCATAACAGTGGGAGGGCTCCTACAACATTGGATGGGGCAGGGACAGGGGCGAAACACCATGGGGTTCGGGTCAAAAATCCCCAGATGTAGTCGGGCTTGGTCCTTATTTTGCACATTCCTCACATGTCCTGCCTCCGTGGGATCGAATCCTGGCTTTCTCAACTATACCTCCCTCTGTCCATCTCCTTCACACTTCATGTCTGTCTCTCTAGCAATAAAACATTTAAATTACATGGATGCAATTCAGCTACATCTGATGGTCCTGAATGACAGCAATATATAGGCCTACCTTAAGGTTAAAGTTCAACCTCACATCAGTGCAGTAAATGAGAAAAGGAAGAAAGGCCGTCCCAGACCACAGTATTGAGACGGTCCTCCAACCCCAAACAGCAAGCAATGCAGATGGAGAAGTACGGTGGCTAGGGGAAACTCCCTAGAAAGGCAGGAGCCTAGGAAGAAACCATCTTTAAACCGTATTCTTTAAACCATCTTTAAACATTAGTGAAACGAGACACAAAGTGACAGGTACTATTTTGTCAATTTATCTGCGTTGACAGAAGTCGTAGGTACACAGAAATTGTTCATTGTTATTCTTGGTGAAATGTATTGCATACAAGTAGGCTGTACAAAGAATAGTTAAAATAAGCCATTGCAATTCTGGCATGCACTGCTGAATTCCATAGGCTACATTGAGGAGAAATGTTGTTTTAATACAAATCTATACATCATTTATAAAATATTATTTGATTTGATTTTAATTCCCCTCTTGCTGTTGTTGTATACTAGTATTAAAATGTTTTATTAAATTCTCTTTTAATTCTCCTTTTGCCAAAATGAAAATAGGTCCCTCGTCTTAAAATGAAGGTCTCAACAGACATAGCCTGCGGGTCATAGCCGGCTCCGAGTGAAACCCAGAGAGTGTCACTTTTTTTAAGCCCAGTGGGAGACGAGAGGGCGACCCTGCAACATGTGCTCACTGAACTTTAGCTCCTTCTCTTCCTGTAGGATGCCCCTCGCTCTGACTGAGAGAGCCACACACAATACAGAGAGTGAGAGGCTGGGGAACAACAGACGCATCAGTTTTGGCCCAAACTCCAGAGAGGAGAGGAGTGGAGTGGATGCAGACACTGCCCACTTTGGCAAGGTACAGATACATGGATCAATAACCATATACTTGTGTGTGTGTGTGTGTGTGTGTGTGTGTGTGTGTGTGTGTGTGTGTGTGTGTGTGTGTGTGTGTGTGTGTGTGTGTGTGTGTGTGTGTGTGTGTGTGTGTGTGTGTGTGTGTGTGTGTGTGTGTCTCTAGAGATATATATCTATAGGGGGAAACTGAATCTGAGAACAGTCTTCAATGGAAAAGTTGTTGTGACATCAGGACTGTAAATAATATAGCCTAACAGAGTTGTTGGTCTCTGGGTGACAAGTGTAAATTGCTATCAGATGGTGTTGTGATTCAGATTCAGATTAAGAAAACTTGAATGTCCTCAGAGAGGCAATTCATCTTTCAGCAGTCATAAAACATATCACATCTAAAAATTACAAATAAATAGCAAAGGATATTTACAAGCAAATAGGCAGGGTAAGTGCAGTTTCATAGTCCAACATTTGTCCAACATTTTGTTAAGTTGCAGAATTGCATTCGGAATAAAAGAATACGAATGCAATTCTGCAACTGTACCTGCGGCTTGAGGGAAGGAGCTGGAGTTTTATTAGCCTTGTGGAGGGCTCTGCCCAGGTAGAGAGGTGACAGTTCTAGCTGTTGCAGCTCCATGATTTTCCCACAAGTCCTGACTATCTGGCCCAACCTATTGTTCTGTGAAAACTTGATATTCCCAAACCAGCCGGTCAAGTAGTAGGACAGAATGCTCTCAATTAATGATTTCTAAAAGAGAACCATGATGGTTAGATCAACATTAAAAAAGTGCAGTCTCCGTAGGAAATACAGTCTCTGTTGGCCTAATAGCGTCAGTACACTGATCCCAGGACAGCTTGTCGTCAATGACTAGCCCAAGGTATTTGCACTCCTCCACTATTTCAATGGGCTCACCTTTTATCAGTGATGGTGTGTGCATGGAAGTGTTCCTTCGAAAGTCAATCACCATGTCCTTTGTTTTTGATGTATTTAGTTTTAGATGGGATGACTCACCAGACAGTAAAGTCATTCAGAGCCGGTCCGTGCTCCGTCTCATCCCCTTCGAGAAGACTGACCAAAGTATTGTCAGCGTATATGGTCGGGTGGCGCCCTGGGAACTGGCTCCGGCAGCTGTATGTATAGTACTGGTGAAAGAACACTGCCCTGTGGGGTTCCAACTGAAGGAGTGCGCACCTCAGCAAGTGTGTTGCCAACTCGTACCTACTGAGACCTATCCTTTAGGAAGTTGGTGATCCATGTGATAACCATAGCATCATCTCTTGTTTCAAAGAAGGTGAAGAACTTGTTTAGTTCATTGCCTGTAGAGAGGCACACCCTCTTGTCCAGGCAGAGATCGATACGTTATCTATCTTTGAATGGGGCGTTTGCCATATTCTTAATGCCCAACCAGGCAGACTGAGAGTCTCCCCGTGACATTATCTGTTGCTCATTATCCTTGTACTGGCATCTCGCCTTGTTAATCTCTTTGTCCCCCTCTCTCTGTGCCTCTTTTCTTTCGAGTGGATTCCTGGAGGCAAACACCAAATCAACACAGAATTCATTAGTCAACTCATTCAGGTCATCTGATGATTCTTCAATACAATCAAAGCATCCCTGCAATTGATCAATACTGTCACTGTACTACAACTTTATTTGTTTTTCCACCAGCTTCTCCCTTTCAGTAATTGCCTATAAATTGGTCGTAAAAAAAAATAGTGTTATGATCTGATCCACCCAGCGGAGGGTTTGGCCAAGGACGAATACGCTTTGGGGACCGAGCTGTAACATACGGCAATTATCTTATTTTTCCTTGTTAAGTCACATTCTGGGTGTTTTGTCCTAGAACTCTCAAGCACATGTGACGCATGAACACAGACTCACTCTGAAATATGATCAACTCAAACTAAAATCTGGTTCCTAATCTGTCCACAGGTAATACAAGCTTCGTAACATAGTTAAATAAAGGTTAAATACAATGTTTTTTTAAACATGCTAATATCATGGTATTGTACTTATTGCCAATTGTACAGCATGTAATATCGCATGAATTCACAAGGTGGCACACACGTACCAAGTACCAAGGTATCTTTCTTAGAACTACCATGACTACGGCAAACAGGAGACTTCGAGTCGTTGTTGTTGCTTGCGTCAGATTCAGAGCGTTTAGCAATAAGCGAGCCAGCTGCAAAGTTAGCTACTAAAGTTTAAACCTTTGCTGATATAGCTGGGCACGCACATCGACTTAGTATGAAGACATTGCTATAGTCTTCTCTCCTCCTCTGTCCTCTTCCCTTGAAATGCTGTGAGAGTTGTGCTATGTTCAAAAAAACTGTCTGGAAGAATACTGTGAGTGATGCCGTTAGCTGGCACCAGGACCAGGCCCTGAACACGACCATATTCCTCCTGAAAGAGTATGGTCCGACCGGATTCCTACTCAAAGAGGAGGGGGAACACAAAAACTTCAAAGTAGGCCTGCACGTGCAACATCCTAACTTGACATCAACATTATAGACACTAAAGACTTTATTAGTTCTTAATCAGGTAGCCTATTTTTCATATTCCACAGGTGTGCTTGGGATACCCTCATACATGTACCTGTTCAACATTCCACAAAGAGAGAGACCTCTGCAAACACATCTGTTGGTAATAATGAGGGAAACGTACTGATCACACATAAAAGTGCATGCTCCTTCTGTAAAATAATTATACTTTCATTGTAGGGTTTTATTGCGGAAATTCAGACTGCCTAGAGAACATGAATGTAAGTTTCACTTTTGCTAAATGATATAGTCATAACATAGGCTACAATACATATGCCCAATTACAATTCATACCCTAGGCACTCTGTAGAAATTATTGGATTGGTAATAGCGTATTCTTAAACTCTGCTGTGCCCTCTGGTGTGCACACTTGCAGATTGCTTCCAGCAGGGCCTGGTTGAAAGGCAGATCCTGGAGCTGCTACAGGGTTTACACAGGAGCAGAACCCCCCGGCCAGGAGACCCACCCTGCTCTAAGGCTGACCCTAACCCCAGACCAGACCCAGCTGAGGGGGACGGGGGGGGTCAGACGGAAGGAGATCGAAGCCGAGGATGTGTGTCCCATCTGTCAAGAGGAGTTGTTGGGGAAACGGCTGCCTGTGTCTTACTGCAGGTCAGATCATCAAATTAATTATTATGTCAACAAACTTACCCTTGGTGAATTTTATTAGGATCCCTATTAGCTAACACTGTAACGTTAGCCAATCTTCCTGTCGTCCAACAATATACCTATTAAATGCTTAAGAGACATTATTGACATTATTGATATGATGGAGAACACAGTGAAATGTGGGGGGAAACACCTTCTGCCACCAAATGTCATCCCCTATGTCTTCTTACTCAGGTTTGGCTGTGGCAACAACATCCATATCTCCTGTATGAAGGTGTGGGCAGACCACCAGGCGCGTCCAGAGGGGGTTGGGGAAGCCATGGTGAAGTGCCCGCTGTGCAGGGAGGACTTTGGGCCGGTCAAGCTGCTCCTGGAGCAGGTGAGGAATGCGGCGAAGCTCCACACGGCTGCAGAGAGAGAGAGGCCCGACAGACACCTCGGGGTGCTCTGCAACAACTGCAGGGTCTGCCCCATCACTGGCAAGTGCTTCAAGTAAGTCTTGTTGTCATCATTCCCAGTCCCAATAGACCTCAAGCTTGAATGTACATACTTCTTTCCATCCACTTACCTATACTGTTGTGGATTAACCAATGATATCTATGACTTCCGTTTAGGTGCACAGTCTGCCGTTACTATCACCTTTGCGAGGACTGTATAAGAAGGTGCTGTCACCCTCAGCATCAGTTTGCCATACGTACGGTAAGTAGTCTTCAGCTAGACTCTGTGAGCATCTCTGCAAATGGTTGTGTCAGGAAGTAGACAGGATAAACTAACCTGTTATGACATCACCTGTAATGACATCACCTATTATGTCCATCAGAAAAGGACTCAGAAGTGGCTGTCCTTGGGTCAGCGTGTGTTCAACACACTGGGTGAACCATGTGAGATGACCTCTCAGTCAGTAGGTGACAGGTGAGCACTGGAACCTCTCTTAAGAACCCTGTATAAATAGATTATTATGCTCAATGTCTGAACACTCTGAATGACATTTAGACTGTGCTAAAATGCAAAGATGTTGTGTCACACATACACGCTGTTAACAAACTATACAACCTGCGGATTCATATTTTAGTACAGTTAAAAAATTAAATAATGTTTTATTGTGCAGTGAAATGTGTTGTTTTACAGGGTCAGCCATAGTAGCGTGGCGCCCCAGGACCAAATTAGGGTGCCTTGCTCAAGGGCACAGACAAATTGGTTCACAGGTATTCGAACCAGCGACCTTTCAGTTACTGGCCCAACTTTCTAGCCGCTAGGCTACCTGCCGTTAAAATATAGCCCATGTGTTTCTCCTCTCCTCTCCCCCTTCAGCATGATTCCTGTTGAGAGTGACCCACTGCCAGAGCACGTGGTCAGGAGCCTCCCTTCGGTCAGGGTGAGGACAGGCTGCCTCCTGCTGAACTCTGGGCAGCAGTGTAGGATCTGTCTGAAGAGCTTCCAGCAGGAGCAGCAGGCCAGATACCTGCCCTGCCATCACAAGGTAACGACTTAACTCTAACTATCCTGTCACCACCAACTAAAGACTTAGTTCAAATACTGCCCTGCCCTGCCACCACCAAGTAAAGACTTAGTTAAAATACTGCCCTGCCCTGCCACCACAAAGTAAAGACTTAGTTAAAATACTGCCCTGCCCTGCCACCACAAAGTAAAGACTTAGTTAAAATACTGCCCTGCCACCACAAAGTAAAGACTTAGTTAAAATACTGCCCTGCCCTGCCACCACAAAGTAAAGACTTAGTTAAAATACTGCCCTGCCACCACAAAGTAAAGACTTAGTTAAAATACTGCCCTGCCCTGCCACCACAAAGTAAAGACTTAGTTAAAATACTGCCCTGCCACCACAAAGTAAAGACTTAGTTAAAATACTGCCCTGCCACCACAAAGTAAAGAGGTAAACTGCTCTGACCTGTTCAGCCACCACAAGGTTAAGACTTAGCTATGCACTCCCTCTCCTGCTCTGCCACAACAAGGTTACGTTTTAGCTAGGCACTGCCTCTCCTGCTCTGCCACAACAAGGTTACGTTTTAGCTAGGCACTGCCTCTCCTGCTCTGCCACAACAAGGTTACATTTTAGCTAGGCACTGCCTCTCCTGCTCTGCCACAACAGAGTTAAGGTTAACAGAGTAAGTCTAAAGTGGGGGATGCCCTGTCTTTAACCCAAAAGTATTTTCTGGATGGATGTACTGTGTCCTGATATGGACGGAGAGAGTAGTAGTTGAATTTGACCACTCTTTATCTTTGTCCCCTACTACAGTTCCACATAGACTGTGTCGACCCGTTGCTTCGGAGGTCCAACTCCTGCCCCCTGGACGGATACGTCATCTACAACCCCCTAACATGGAGCAGTGGTTGTGGGGGGAAGCTGGCCTCCTCCCCTGACCATCCCAAGCTCACAGAGCAGCACAGACTGGAGCTGTTCGTCCCAGGAGTAGCTCTGCTGGATAGGGCAGCCAGGGTGGTTCCCTCCCTGAGTATGGTTAGCTCCGAGGGCTCAGCCGGTTCCCTAGTGCCTCTCACTCAGGACACTATGGTCATCGGCATACAAGGTCTACGCATCAATACAGTGAACATTGAGAGCATGGAGGGTGGAAAAGGCGGGACAGAGAAGGATAGAACTCCTGTCAAATCAGAAACTGTTAACAAGAGCCTTTCCTCAGAGCAGCTAAGGACAGACATGTCTAGTGTGAGGTTGGGACGCACCAAATTAAGCTCGTTGAACAAGAGTTTGGCCCAAAACACTGCTACCTCAACTAACAGGCTGGGTGAGGTCTATGGAGAGACAGGAAGGGCCCAGCAAAGTTTGTTTGTGGGTGTAAACAGGTCAGACAGGGACATGACTGCTGCTGCTGCTGCTGCTCAGCCCAGAGCTGCCATCTCCCTGTGGAGAGCCAGGCCCCAGTGGAAGCTGAGAGCCAGGGTACCCCGACCCAGACCAGGCACAGGAGATAGCCAGAAATCCCCAGGCCTGAGGATGACAGGGGTACTGATCAATGCTCCACACCAGGGAGAAAACGAGTAAGAGTTGGATTTTAGAACATATTTTGTTGTGAACAGACTACTGCTATTGTGCTCTGCTCTTGGTTAGATATCTACACTGCACAGCTCTATGTTCACTTCAACTAAGTCTGTTTGACTATAATTTCCCTGTGTTTGTAGTGCTATTTT
Organism: Thymallus thymallus; assembly: GCA_023634145.1. Taxonomy (NCBI): domain Eukaryota; kingdom Metazoa; phylum Chordata; class Actinopteri; order Salmoniformes; family Salmonidae; genus Thymallus; species Thymallus thymallus. The sequence goes on from CM042419.1 coordinate 16,984,176, forward strand.
CATTGACACACACAGTTGTTCCATCTCCATTGTTTTAAACAAATGTAAAAAATTAAATACAAAATGTGCTTTTACCTGAACATATAAAAGCACCAGACATACCAACCCATAAAAGTTTAATTCGTGTGATGTGTTGTCTCTACCTTCTTGCCTTTGTGCTGTTGTCTGTGCCCAATAATGTTGTTTTGTGCTGCTACCATGTTGTGCTGCTGCCATGTTGTGTTGCTACCATTGTGTTGTCATGTGTTGCTGCCAAAACATCAGTCCAGACTAAATGCGCTGTTGCGCTGTAATATTCCTCTTCTCGTCCAGTGTGGTGACATCCTGACTGAGTTGTAACGGTTAACACATTGCCATTGAGAGCAGTTCTACCAGCGCGTCCTCAATGTACTTCACAGACTCTCTCCCCTCCCACCCTCCTCGCAGAACATTTCTGATGACACGTTCCTCTACACTGAACTCTCCGAGGACCAGATCATCAGATTGTATGGAGAGCTTCCTTCTAGTTATCCTTACCATCGAGGATAATGTGTACGTCATAGGGCACTGCTTACAAGTCACCATCTTGTCAGTGGTGTCCAACCTCTCCAGTGGGTGCGCTTGTGGGCAAGTGTACTTTTGGAACAACCAGTGTCCAATGATTTTCCCCTCAAACTTCTCATGCTTTACCATGTCGTGTGGCACATTGCATCTCCTACCACTGGCCACGTTGACCAGAGTAGATTCTGGTGTTGTGTTCAGCAGTTTTGTCCTCATACTGAGCAACAGAAACATTGGTGACCCGGTACCATTTCCCCTCTTCAACCGTGTTTTCACAACCCCACACGGTCAGGTTTGTGAGTGTAGTTGAATCATCTACAATTTCGTGGACTAGGTATTTCACCATGGGCATGCTTTTGTTAGATCTTGTTTTACAATGCCACTCTTTCAGCTTCTGAATCACCTCCACTGTAACGTTCACCTGCAAAGCAAAAAAAAAATAACTAAGCAAAAGGAAAAATACATTACAGGGCACTGAACTAGACAATGTTAGAGTTTAGATATACAGTACTTCATTGCTAGTGAATTATTAGTATAGCTACCTTCTGTTTTTCAGCATTTTCTATGTTTTCGTTGTCCTCTTGAAGCTCAGCTACGGCCACATCCTTGACCCTCCCGTCGAGGTCGCTGTTGAATTTGAAGGGTAAATCTTCGAGGGTGTAAAATGTGCATGTGTCTGTAAACTTTATCTCCATCTTGTTGTTTCTGATTATGGATGGATGGAGCACCACTTTCTCCAACTTCACCTGAGTTCTGCAAAAACATGAATTATAAAATATTAATAACAGATATTCTAAATCACATAGCACTCAAAACCTTTGCAGAACACTTCATACCCAATTTACCTGCTACTCTTTGCTGTGGCAAAGCGGTCTCGCAGTTGCGGCTGAAAAAACGATATTCCTGCTCTCGTCTTCTTGCTGTAAAACTGCATTGAAATATCCTCTATTCTTCCCTCTCCACTGCTGAAACATTGTGGATATAACAGCAGGCCTTGATTATTTTCAACAAATTCCCCATTTTATAGCCTATTGGAGGGACAAAATGCAGCATTATAAACAGGAAATACATATAGGCTGCATAGCCTAGATGTTCAAAGTCAGACATACTCAGTTTGAGATTTTGAATTTTAATAGGCACCATGTTGGCACAATAAGCTCCACAACAGTCAACAACATTCTAGACTTGACTAGTCTTGTCTCATAAATTGACATTTAAAAGAGGTTATCAAAGGTAAAAAGTAATAATGCTCACTGGAAAGCCACCTTGACATACAAGGCGTTTTCATTAACAAAGGCAGGTTAACTGCCTACCCTAATCTATAATGAATACACGGTTATTTGAGCCATAACAGACAGACGGTGTGTGAGAGCAAAGTCAGAGTATTCACCCACACAAAAGTAGCAGAAGGACAGTCACTTTAGCAAGCTGAAAACACCGGTTCGTTCAAGCGTTTTGTAAGATTTTAGTCAACAAAGTAAGTCATGATATTTTATATATTATTAATCTATATATACTATAAGATGGTTTTGCTGAAATGTTTGTAAACAACGTATAGCTTCAAAATGTTTCAAACGATCATATTGATGTCACATAGCTATCAATAACTCCATATTAATTTAAGAGTTTAGCAACAGAATATTCTTCCGGCCCCATTCCCCAGCTTTATAGTTGAGGTAGATGTTGGCCCGTTTGGCTGAATAACGAATTGCCTTGTACATATACGACCTGGAACGGCGCAGGAGGAGGCGCTAAAATGGTTAATCTTGCAGCAGAGACACTTTAACCATTTTACCCGGAGCAGAGGAGTCATATTTATATAGTATTTTCCTGCACCACCTACTCAATATTTTAACACCAAACATTTTCACAATATTGAACACATACTGTAGCAAGCTAAAAATCCTGATACTGTACGGAAAGTGCCCGTGCTATACGGGATCTTTCGGACGTCCGGTCTCAAAACATCTTATAACTCTTCTTCAGTAAAATCTCGTACACCCAGGTACTTCTCTGCAGCTTCCACCTAAAACCCGCTACCCCATTCCACTACTTTGACCCTATCTGCTCCAGTGCCATACCAACGGCCTGGGAGGGTGGGACACCACCCCTCAACACACCCTGTAACTCTTCTGAAGTCAAATCTTGTATACCCAAATACTTCTCTGCAGCTGCCACCACAACAACTATTTTCTGTGATTTACTTTCCATGTCTGCAGTATAGTTGATAACCATTGCTATGAATGCTAAGAAGCCAACCTTACTGAAACATAAATAACTTGTTGGCCTATCCCTCTGTTCTGGCACATATCTACTATTCACAGAGATCCTCTCAGAATCCCTCACCATTGATCCACCCTCCTCTACTTTCTTCACTGCCTCAGCATACGACATCTTCTGCACTACTCTGACTCTGGCCACTTCCACCTGCCTCTCTCGCACCGGACACTTCCGATCCCCAGCAACATGGGTATCCCTACAGTTGACACGCACAACTTTATCCACCAAAACTACACATTCCTCTGTCCCATGCCCTCCTGCACACTTCCCACATCTTTGAATCTCCCTCCTACACTCTGCTGGGACATGACCATAAGCGTTGCACCTGAAACAGCGCATTGGATTTGGCACAAAAACTTGAACAAGATAACTGATATATCCTAAAATTACTGTTGTGTAAAGACACTGACTCAAAACTCAAGGACTGACAGTGACTTTCACCAGGCTCCCCACCGGGTCTGCATCGCACCAAACATTGGCGTCACAAACACCAGGAATCTTCGACTTCAATTGCTCCACCTCCACACTTAACGCTACCCCAGAAATCACTCCTTTCAGTGGTGTCTTGTTCCTAAGAGCAAAGCAGAAACAGATCTTGACCCAAGTTGTGACACGGAGCGCCTGCTACCTCTGATCAGAAGAAACACTAACATATATCACAAGTCAAAAACAGGTTACCTTCATTACAGGTTACCTCCACTACAGGTTACCTTCATTACAGGTTACCTCCACTACAGGTTACCTTCACTACAGGTTACCTTCACTACAGGTTACCTCCACTACAGGTTACCTCCACTACAGGTTACCTTCACTACAGGTTACCTCCACTACAGGTTACCTTCACTACAGGTTACCTTCACTACAGGTTACCTCCACTACAGGTTACCTCCACTACAGGTTACCTCCACTACAGGTTACCTCCACTGATTCAACTGCACCTTAATCTTTTCTCACACACCCTGAAACCACAAATAGATCCGCCAAAAGGCAAGGGTCCACTTTCTCCAAAAATGTTACTGAACCAGACTATTCTTTATCATGTCCAACGATGTCAAGCTCAGGTTCCAAGCTCTTCACCACACCTTCCACCTCACTTAACTCACCCTCCATTTCCCCTCCAGAACTCAGTCTGGTGCACGGCTCACTTCGACACCCCGTCTCCATTTGTATCGCCATCTTCCTCAGATTCAAATCCAACATCTTCTTCCTCCTCAGAAATCCGAATTTCTGTGTCCCTGTCCTAATATTCCTGTTGTTGTTCCATGATTCCTCCTACCACCTCCTGCATACATGCCTTCTTTCCTCTCCAATCAATTAATTCGGTTGGCTAACAACAAATAAAAATCTGGTCCCAGATCTTACCATCTGACACCTTATTTGTCCAATCATGTGTCCGTCTGTATTTTGGAGAATTTGAGAGATGGCGCTGTTGTACCGTGGGAAAGGTTAGTAACTATAATACATTCAGTAAGTAAAGTAAGTTAGTGAGTAAAGTTCAATAAAAAAATACAGTAAAGTTAAGGTAGGGTTACTACAGTATAAGCACTACTTGTAATGTTATGTGTGTAAATGACCTTTATCACTCTATACTCAGGTACAAGCGTGATACCCTCATGGATCTGGATAGCATTGGTGAGTGAGTTCTATGTTACAGGGTCACATTCATTAAAGGACTCTATTCTATTCTGTTGTATCTCTTGTTATGCATTGTGTGCCCTTGCCCTAGCCATGTATTACGATATCTACATATATGGCCCCGTCCCTAGCTATGTCTAGTTCTGTGGTCTAGTTCTGTCCAATCATGTGTCCGTCTGTATTTTGAAAAAAATTGAGAGATGGTGCTGTTGTATCGTGGGAAAGGTTAGGCTACTAAAGTAACTATAATAATGTTCTAATGTTCTATTGTTCTACCTCAGTATTCTGTGTTCTACCTCAGTATTCTGTGTGCTACCTCAGTATTCTGTGTGCCACCTCAGTATTCAGTGTTCTACCTCAGTATTCTGTGTGCTACCTCAGTATTCCGTGTTCTACCTCAGTATTCTGTGTGCTACCTCAATATTCTGTGTTCTGCCTCACTATTCTGTGTGCTACCTCAGTATTCAGTGTGTTACCTCAGTATTCAGTGTTCTACCTCAGTATTCTGTGTGCTACCTCAGTTTTCTGTGTGCTACCTCAGTATTCAGTGTTTTACCTCAGTATTCTGTGTGCTACCTCAGTATTCTGTGTGCTACCTCAGTATTCTGTGTGCTACCTCAGTATTCTGTGTGTTACCTCAGTATTCTGTGTTTTGCCTCACTATTCTGTGTGCAACCTCAGTATTCAGTGTGCTACCTCAGTATTCAGTGTGTTACCTCAGTATTCAGTGTTCTACCTCAGTATTATGTGTGCTACCTCAGTATTCTGTGTTCTGCCTCAGTATTCTGTGTGCTACCTCAGTATTCTGTGTTCTGCCTCACTATTCAGTGTGTTACCTCAGTATTCAGTGTTCTACCTCAGTATTATGTGTGCTACCTCAGTATTCTGTGTTCTGCCTCACTATTCTGTGTGCTACCTCAGTATTCTGTGTTCTGCCTCACTATTCTGTGTGTTACCTCAGTATTCTGTGTGCTACCTGTGTTCCAAACCTGTGTGTTCTTTTCAGAGGGGTTGAATGAAGTGCGTCCTGCTGTGTACCGCACTGCAATGAAGCTCCGCTCCTTACAGAAACTCTGCCATAGTGAGTGTGTGCATGTTTAAATTAAATGCTTTTTAGGTGTGTGTAATCTGTTACAGTGTATGTTTGGAATGCTCTGAATGTGTGTTACAGTGCATGTTGTGACACTTCGGGAGCTCATCCCAGCCCTGCGCTCTCTGGGAGGAGCCGGGGACCCTGGGGCGGGACTTAGTGAACAGGAAGTGATGCAGGGCATAAACAGGATGTTCCAAAGTGTGTCACAGGAAGTACCTGGTCAGGTGTCGGCAGAGGCGCCAGAACAGACTTGCAGACTGCTGTACAGACTGTATGACCGGTGAGGACACACACACACACACATTACTGTTCAAACACACACTGCGTCTGTAAACTAAAGGGTGTATGTCTTCCCCAGGGGACAGACTGGCGCTGTCTTTCACAGGTCAGTTGAAGCTGCTCTCATCTCTCTCTCAGCAGACACACTCTCAGCCAAACACAAGGGTAAGTAACACACACACACACCCACACACACACACGCACACAATATATAGTACACTGTGTTCATTCCCTGTGTGTGTTGCAGCTCTGGTTCGTCTGGCAGAGAGGTGCAGTGGGAGAGAGAGTGGCATGGTGAGCAGGAGTGGACTCAGAGTCCTACTGCAAGACCTCGCCCAGGTTAGAGACACACACACACACACACCTGAGTACTACCTCACATGATTATCACGGTGTAGCTCGTGTATGTATATGTGTGTGTGCTGTAGGTGCCGGCTGTAGTGCAGGAGAACCATGTGTTTGGCTCAGCTGAGACAGCCGTTCATTCCTGCTTCAGTGGGGTAAGTGTGTGTGTCATCGTCAGTGGAAAATGAGTACTATACCCTGTCAGAAAGATTGATTTATAATCTATAACTTGTTAATTAACTGTGACATTTGTGGTCATGGGGTTAGGGGGGTTTGGTAAACAGGGCCAGGAGAACAGGTTCAGGGTCAGGAGAACAGGGTCAGGAGAACAGGGTCAGGAGAACAGGGTCAAGAGAACAGGGTCAGGACAACAGGGTCAGGAGAACAGGTTCAGGGTCAGGAGAACAGGGTCAAGATAATAGGGTCAGGAGAACAGGGTCATGAGAATACGGTCAGGGTCAGGAGAACAGGGTCAGGAAAACAGGGTCAGGAGAACAGGGTCAGGAGAACAGGGTCAGGAAAACAGGGTCAGGAAAACAGGGTCAGGAGAACAGGGTCAGAAGAATAGGGTTAGGGTCAGGAGAACAGGGTCAGGAGAATAGGGTCAAGAGAATAGGGTTAGGGTCAGGAGAACAGGGTTAGGGTCAGGAGAACAGGGTCAGGAGAATAGGGTTAGGGTCAGGGTTTTTTTCATTATTTTTGACAGGGTATGGTACTAATTTACTACTGTAATCACATGTAGATGATGAGTGGTTATGTAAATAATCAGCAGTTGTGCCTAGATGCTGAAGGTTTGTACATTTAATTGGTGTTTGTGTGTGTGTGTGTAGGTGCTGAGTGCGTGTGTGTGTGAGGAGCATGTCCTCTCATGGCTGCAGTGTGAGCCCTGTCTGTTGCTGTGGCTCCCCACCCTGTACCGCCTGTCAGTCAGCGAGAACGTCACACACTCCGTACGCTGCCACACTTGCAAGGCCTACCCCATCACTGGACTCAGGTGTGTGTGTGCCATTTGTAGGTATTTCGCTGCATGATGTAAGTGTGTCTGTGTGTGAGTTTATGTGTGTGTCTCTCTCTCTCTCTCTCTCTCTCTCTGTTGTAGGTATCGCTGTATGAAGTGTGTGAACCTTCATCTGTGCCAAACCTGCTTCCTGACAGAGAGACACACAAAAAAACACAAGAGCTCCCACCCAGTGCTGGAGCACTGTACTCAGGTACACACGTGCACACACGTGCACACACATACACACACACACACACACACACTCTTGTGATTGACAGTTGTGTTTCATCTCCAGCCATCCTGGAAAGAATCCCTAGCCTCATTAGCATACAGCGCACGCCATGCCTTGCTACCACGGCGATACACACAGAGGAGAAGGGGCTTAATCAGGGTGGAGTCACGAGGGGAGCTGAAGACCAGGTAGACCAATCAGAGATGGACCTGTGTGTACACCAAAAGAGAAGAAAAAATAGTAATACATGTTGTCATTGTATTTTCTGTGCTGGCAGCTTCACCACCCGTGACCCTTCACCTCAGTCCCCCGCTGAGGATACACCCCCTGATGACAGAGCCCCTCCCACTGATCCTCCCCAACCTCTGGCCACACATCCAGCTGTCAGGATCAGAAAGGCATCTAAAGCACTACAGACTGAGGAAGAACGGGAGGAAGCACAGCCACAGGTGACCTTTCACCTCTCCCCCCCCTCCCCCCTCCCTTTACCCCCGCACCTTTCAGCCCAGTGAATTTATAGCATCCTTCAGACTTATGCTAAATGAGTTATCAGGAGATGATTGATACGCTCCACTAGCTCCTCCTTTGATTTAATGTCTGTGTTGTTTCTGTCCCCAGAGGAGAGACTCTGTCCTCATTAAGGACATCAGGGACCTGCAGAGGGACAAATGGTGAGCCTCAATCACTGTAGCGCTCTAACCTCCTTACCTAGCACCTAACCTACAGTCTTGGTGGTGCTCATTACGCGTGTGTGTGTGTGTGTGTGTGTGTGTGTGTGTGTGTCCAGGCTGCTGGAGAGGGAGCTGCAGGTGTGGAGGTTAGCGGTCCAGTCGGAGCAGGGCTCGCTGGAGGACCGCTGCTGTGAGATGGAGACCAACATGGAGACTATGAGACTACACAACCTCAGACTACAGGACATGCTCTCACAGGTAAGTCACACACAACCTCATACTACAGTACATGCTCTCATAGGTGACACACACACACAACCTCAGACTACAGGCCTAAAATGTCCCTCTTCCTTTCAACAGGCTCTAAGCATGTCAGGGACACATGCTAATGTCATGACACTTGCTAACTACACACCAGAGAGAGACATAGCCTCTCCTGAAGTGTCCCAGAGCTCTGCATCTTCCTCTGGATCGAGAGAAAGAGAGAGAGAAGAGGGGGAGAGGGACGAGAGGGAGAGGGAAGAGGAGAGAGAAGAAGAGGGGGAGAGGGAAGAAGAGGAGGAAAGGGAAGAGGAGGAAGAATGTTATACAGAGAAGATGCAGAGGGATGAGATGAAGACAAAAGAACAGAGAGGTGATGATGATGATGAGGAGGAGACTGAGACTGGCTCAGTCACAGAGACTCATACTCCCACAATGCACAGGAGAATTACCTCTAACCCACAGCCCTGTGGTGGGCAGGTCACTGTGCCAATGAAAGACCAGCGTGTCTTTGAAGAGGAGTATTCTGGGATGTGTAGTTTAGTGGAGGAGGAGCGACTTTGTGAGTTGGTGCAACGACTAACAAGTGAGCTGTCGCTACACACTCACACAAATACTGGTGAGTTTACAAAGGAGCTCTCTCTCTCGTTCTGCACAAACACTACTACACTAACATGTGTAGGCGTAAGTGTGTGTGCGTATTAAGGTATGTGTATGTTTCTCCAGGCTGCAGACGGGAGTTGGGGTTGTTGGAGGCTGCAGAGGAAGTGGGGGACTCTGTGGGTCATCTCGTCTCTGCAGTGAGGACACACTCCGTCCCAAACTCTCACCCGCTACACACACACTTCGTGCCCCATCCTCCTACACAACCACAGGCCAGAGCATGTATGCAGAAGGCTTCCCTAGACTTTGATGCCTGATGATGTGAGTTGTTGTGTAAATTCCATACTTTCCTGTGTAACACATATGAAACTGACATTTGTATGAAGTACAGGTGTACTGAAATGGTTCTGCTCTTTCATTAGAGAAACATTTGACAGAATGTTTTGATTCATGTACATTATTTATTAAATAAACAAGCTTTTGACAAAAAAAAAAAGTCATTATAAACGTAAAAAAATATCCTGATTGTAAAAAAAGAAAAAACTGAACACAACAACCACCATGACAGCTAGAAAACATCCTGCCGACTATTCTGCTGCTGGTTTCTGTGCAAAACAGGACCGTATGAGAGAAGGATGGGAAGCGGAGGAGGGAGGAAGAGGCTATCTCTCCTCTACTTTTCTACATTCTCTCTCACCCCATCTCTTCAGAGAGCCAGGGTACATCTCAATAGATGCTCCGCGTCTTCATCTGCACTGAAAACAGGACAGGAGAAAGCAATGTGGAAACATTCAACGTTTCAGGTAGATTTGTAATGAAATGGAGCAGCCATAGCTCTCTTATCATGTGAAGTAGTAACATTTGTACCTGCTACATTATGAACATTCAACCTGCTGAACACACCCATGTTATTTCATGTCAGTGCCGCTGGAGGAAAGGAGGCAAGGAAAGGAAGCCACTGTAGACTGTTGAGATGCATCCCGTCATTTCCTCACTCTCCTCCTCAGAGTTCGGGTGGGCAATGGAGCAGGGGTTTGCCGGAGGGACGACCGGAGGCTTGGTGTTCTGATGGCCTGTTTCAGAGGGGTCGAAGGCACTCTCTGAGCTGAGGCCTTGGCTGGGCTTTTGGGCCTGGGGAGTTTCTTACTCTCTGCAACCCGTCTAGAGGGCCCTTTCCTGGGCTTGACTGTGGGAGAGAGGTCCTGGGGTGGTGGGGGTTTAGGGCTGATTTGACGTGGTCGTCCCCTTTTTGAGCTGCGTGTTGCTGGTTGCCGTTCTCTGCTACCCCCTCTTGTCCAAGGCCTGTACGGAGGAGAGTGTCCTTTCTCAGGGGTTAGAGGTCGATCTGTCTTTAACTTCTGTCCACCTCCTCTTCGACCCCCCCTCCGGCTCCGCCGCCGGGTCACTTCGGGGTTAGAGTTTGTGTCGGGAGAGAGCGTGCTCAGTAGGAATCGGCTGCTATTGGACAGAGAGGAGCGGCTGAAGGGCGTGGTCACAGATGACCCTGCCTCCGATGAACCCTGACCTTTAGCCGCAAATGGCCCCCCTGCCTCTAACAATGACCCTGACTCCACACTGTCCCCACTACGACCCCTCCTCCTACCCCCCGACCCATCTCTCCCCCCCTCTCCCCCCTGTCTCTCTGTATTGATGTCTGGACTCAGGCTCCTGAACAGTTGTCTGACCACGTGGGACTGGGGGGTTCTGGGGAGGCCAGAGGAGGAGGGGGTGAGGTTTAAGCCCTTGGGGGGGGTCTTCAGAATGCGGTGGGTGGCAGGGTCATAGTACCTCAAAGGAACCCTTTTGTATTTGACCTTGGCACCCATGTCGCCTTCACATGTCCTCTTCCTGCCGCGGTTGCCCCTGGCGATGGGTCTGAGGTGGGGCTTGGGGTCGAAGGAAGGGGTTTCGGGGGAGGAGAGGACGTAGACCAGGGTGGTTTTGGGCTGCAGGGGGGTCATGATGCGGGAGTAGGAGGCAGGCAGGCGTGGAGAGCACAGCCTTGTCTTCATCTCTGGGGTCTTCTTCTGGTCAACGCTGGGGTCCTGACAGGGCAGCGTTAGGATGTCCGGGGATGTGCCTGTCTGGTCCAGTGTTCTCTGTCGGATGGTGGGGATGACGGCTGCTGTAGTCTGTGTCCCGTGACTCACTTTGACCACCTGACACCTGGACGCCAGGCGATAACTCCTACTAACTTTCCTCCACCTAAGCACCTCCCTCTCCCTCCTGTGGCATTCTGGGTCGTCATTTTCATTGTCATGGTCACCAAGGGGAACCCACCCCCTGTCTTCCATCCCCTTCTTCTGGCCATGCCCCTTATCTCTGCTGCTCTGCTTCCCGTACCTGCGAATGACATCATCAGAAATATGAAAATTAGGAGAGAACATTTTTGCCGGATTTCAATTATGTAGAAATACTCCTGATGAGTCAGGTCAACATCTCGTCTGAGCGTACCTGGCAAGGGATTCACTTTCGAAGTAGCAGAGGAACCTTCCTTGTCGGAACTCTTGGACCATGTTCTCCACCTTCTGCTCATCCTCCAGCAGCACCTGGGTCCACGTCTTCCCCAGGAAGGACACAGGGATGTGGGGGAGAGCAGGGAGAATCTCCTCCACTGTTCGTTCCATTTCTCCCTCTGTCTCCCCCATCCCCGTCTCCCACGCTGTCCTAGTCTCAGGGTTGAGAGCAGAATCCAGCTGGCTGGTGTACATCTGGTCCTCCATGTTCACCTGTACCTCCATGAGACAGGCCAGGTCCCTGCCCTCCCGCTCCCCTACACCCTGCCTTAAACCCACTACCACAGGGGTGTCCCAGTCCTCACTGTCCTCTGACCCCGAACCCACTCCCAGAGAGCGAGGGAAGCTAAAGTGGAAGCTGTCCATATCCCCCCCTGCCTCCCCTCTATCCCCCTCTGTCCATATGTTGTGGTCCCTCTGGTGGTGTTGTGTGGGACTGCGGCCGTAACAGTGTCTCTGGATCACCTCCTCTATAGTGTCCCCCTCAGGGTCGGAGTGGTCACTGGAGAACGCCTGCTCCTTCTGGGTCTCCCTCCGCCTCCAGGGGGGCACCCCCGCCCACGCGGCCCAGCCAGTGTTTACCGTCCGGATCTTGGGGTCTGGGGTCCGGTCTCTCGGCTTGGAATGAGGCTGGTTCTCTGGTGTTTTCTGGGCACTCTGGTCTGTTGGGGTAGCACACAACTGTGGAGAAGCGGGGGAGCGGGGAGGATGGATGGACGAAGAGGAGGAGTTTCTACCTCTCTCTCTCCGCCGGTTGGTCTTCCTGTGTGCTTTCCGGTGGAGCAGAGGAGGGGTTTGCATCGGGCTACAAGGTCTTTTGGAGTGTGTTGGTAAGTGGTCAGGGGAAGGTGTGTGTGAGTGGGTTCCTTCCCCAGAACTTGGTCTTGTGTCCTGGTCTGGAGCAGTTGGGGTTAACCTCTCTGACCCCGTCTTTCCCCCTCTACCTTCTTCTGGTTGGCTGGTCCTTGTTTCCGAGACAACATCCGCTTCCTGTACGTAAACGAGCTGACAGGAAGAGTCATCAGAGCTGGGCATGTGCTCTCGGGTTCCGAGCGACGCCCCGTCATCATCGCTGGCGCAGAGATCCAATAGCTCCTCCCTCGGAACCAGCGGGTTACTCAGAGATGGCAGGTCAGCGTGGGTGGGGCTTAAGACACACACAGAGAAAGGTGAATCAGAGGAAAGAGACTAGGGCTAAAAACTGAGAGGGGTTGAGGGTGATGTTAAAGGACTGTTTGTGTGTGTGTGTTACCGGGGGTCGTTGTAGAGGTGCGGGTGATGCTGGATGACGTCCGATAGGAATCTCTCCATCAGGCTTCCAGAGGGGATGTGGGTGCGAGTGCTACGAACCACCTCCCTGTGTCTGGGGCTTAGGATGTGCTGCTCCACGTTGTTGTAGAGTATCTGGCAGCAACTGCAGTAGCCCTGTCTGGGGGGAGGAACTCTGGATGGCCCGGCCTGCTCCTCCTCCCTCTCCCCCCTGGAGAAGACAAGAGACCACAACATGAACACAACTACTGTGATGTGAACACAGCCCAACCACAACACAAACACGACAAATAAACCCTGTGAGTGTTTGTTGACTCACCTGCTAACAGTGTCCATCTTCTTCTGTGGACCTGTCTGCCCCTGCTCTGCATCTGTCAGACAAACACACACAGAAAATAACTTCATGTAACAGAGATAAGGATGCTCACTCCACAGCTAGCTTGAAATGTCGTAGCAAATGGTGCTATGATCCTTTTCTATGCGTTCTATACGTTGTCAAGTGGGCGCTCACGTGTGTTGCTGAGGTAGAGGACCCTGGTTCAAGCCCAGTCAGAGGCAAGTTCATAGAGGCAGCGATATATGCTAAGCTAGCGCACTGACGCCGTTTACACTCAGACAATACACACGTGCATGTGAGTAGGCTAGTAGTTCTTTCTGTCCTCTTACCTTGAGCAGAGGGGGCAGACTGCTCGTCAGCAGGCATTTGGTGTCCTACATCTGAAAACACACACAAACAGGAGACTAACATATAAAAGTGTATCCGGCACATAAACATTGTGTGGCTTGTTGTAAAATAAATAATATAGAAAACACCAGAAACACAACTCACTCGCTGGGGGAGGAGTCAGGGAAGCATCAGTCTTCGGCTGGCCAATCACATTATGGCAGATCAGTCTCCCATCTCCAAGGGCAACCTGACTCTGGACCAACTACTCAAGTAGTGATACATGACAATTAAAGGAAGCGGGCTGTTATTTGCTTTTCCAGCATTGGCATAAGGATACAATAAAACTTAGCTGGCTAGTTTACAATTCCAATGTTATTACTTAGGCCTACTAAGATCTATCTTGCATTTAGGCCATATATTACACGCCGTGTGGGATTCCATTGGAAATCTGCAGATCGCGCGAAAGTTAAGTGGCCAGACAGCAGCGCCGTGATTGGTTGGAACGAGGACACGAGCCACAGAGGGCCTACTGTACTGTCCTCCATTAGCTTTCTCAGAACTCACAATTTCTCTTCTACAGCAAGGAGCTAGCTGGATGACGGCAATTTGCAACACTACCGATATGCATAGGTAAACACATAACATATCTTTAGGCATCTAGCAAGTAATGTTTTAAAACAGTTGGGAAATAGCTGATCTCGTTATGCTAGCTAGTAGTAGCAGCCTCTGACGTTAGCTAGCCATGCTTGCACAGGGAGATTCCGGGACTTAAAACAGCATGCAAGAGAAATATCATACAGCAGAGACCCGTTGTCAATTTTAACGACTTTAGTTTCCGTAGGCACACAAACACGCCTTCCCGCCTTTTCACCTGTTGTATTCCATTCGGTTCTTGTCGGCATCCGTATTTTGCTCTTCTCGAAGTGTTGGGTTTAGCGGATACGAATTCCTACCGGTACCAGATTACGGAAGAGGAAACGGGACATACCTCCCGCAATTTATTTGCTGGTTCATAGTTAACTAAGCAGACCAGACAGCTGCTAACGCATGTGTCTATAGTAGACGCACCCCTTGATCATTAAGCAGAATGGACCCGTTTTCTCCAACCAATGTAAATGGCCTCCCATCCAGCAATTTTGTTACAGCCATTGAATTGCGCTGTAGCAACATCGTTCAACATGTTGAATGACCCACATATCGCCCAAGGCACAATAGTATTTGAACTGAATCGGCGCTGTCATTCCATGTCAATGGTTAAACACTTCAGAATCTGCAACGTCACTTCTTGGGCGACCAGAGCGAATAGAATAGCTATAAGTCACCCAGAGCTCGCCAGCTTGTGCTCAGATGACGAGTTAGTTCTGCCATCCCTGATATATGGCAGATCTTAGCCAATCATTTTCTAAATAAGTTTCCCCATTTAAGTCGTACATTACCATTAAACAGCTGAAAATACAATAGTTTGGGTTATTGAAGAGATCTCACAGCAGTTTAGATGGCACAATGATTCAACCAGGAAATGGCTGAGCCATTTCAGCATATTGCACCTTTATGACCCTCAGAGAATGCAATTCACCATCTTTGTCCAACACCCAAGTGCTTCCTCAAAAGCTACTTAAACTAAAAAAAAATGACAGAACATTCAACTAAAACATTTTCCATCTGAAGTGCTTTTTATTACAGCGCCAAGGTGCTCAGTCTGTTGGTAAACGTTTTAGATCTTGTTGAAGGCAGCCACATCCATAGACTGGACGTAGTCCTCGAAGGCTGTAATCTGTTCCTCCAGCTGGTCTGTTCCCACCTTGTCATCCTCAACCACACACCCGATCTGTAGCTTCTTGATGCCGTAGCCCACTGGTACCAGCTTGGCTGAAGGGGGAGAACAGAAATGTCAACACCAGTTTTGGCAGAGAAACTACTAGAAGCACTACTAGTATGCACATTCAAGTGTTTCTATAAAACTTACTGTCCCCAGCCCAGAGTATACTAATTCTATTACTCCTCTGTTCCTCTGGTGATGTAGAGGTAAACCCAGGTCCTGTAGCCCCCAGTACTACACCTATTCCCCAGGCGCTCTCATTTGTTGATTTCTGTAACCGTAAAAGCCTTGGTTTCATGCATGTTAACATTAGAAGCCTCCTCCCTAAGTTTGATTTATTCACAGCATTAGCACACTCCGCCAACCCGGATGTCCTAGCTGTGTCTGAATCCTGGCTTAGGAAGGCCACCAAAAATTCGGAAATTTCCATCCCAAACTACAACATTTCCCGCCAAGATAGAACTGCCAAAGGAGGTGGAGTTGCAATCTATTGCAGAGATAACCTGCAGAGCTCTGTCGTACTGTCCAGGTCTGTGCCCAAACAGTTTGAGCTTCTACTTTTAAAAATCCACCTATCCAGAAATAAGTCTCTCACTGTTGCCGCCTGTTACAGACCCCCCTCAGCCCCCAGCTGTGCCCTGGACTCCATATGTGAATTGATTGCCCCCCATCTATCTTCAGAGTTTGTACTTTTAGGTGACTTAAACTGGGATATGCTTAACACCCCGGCTGTCTTTCAATCTAAGATAGATGCCCTCAATCTTACACAAATTATCAAGGAACCCACCAGGTACAACCCAAAATCCGTAAACATGGGTACCATTATTGATATCATCCTGACTAACTTGCCCTCCAAATACACCTCCTCTGTTTTCAACCAGGATCTCAGCGATCACTGCCTCATCGCCTGCGTTCGTAATGGGTCAGCGGTCAAACGACCACCCCTTATCACTGTCAAACGCTCCCTAAAACACTTTTGCGAGCAGGCCTTTCTATGCGATCTGGCCCAGGTATCCTGGAAGGATATTGACCTCATCCCGTCAGTAGAGGACGCCTGGTTGTTCTTTAAAAGTGCTTTCCTCACCATCCTAAATAAGCATGCCCCTTTCAAAAAACGTAGAACTAAGAATAGATATAGCCCTTGGTTCACCCCAGACTTGACAGCATTAGACCAACACAAAAACATCCTGTGGCGCACTGCATTAGCATCGAATAGCCCCCGCGATATGCAGCTATTCAGGGAAGTCAGGAACAAGTACACACAGTCAGTTAGAAAAGCAAAGGCCAGCTTTTTCAAACAGAAATTTGCTTCCTGTAGTACTAACTCCAAAAAGTTCTGGGACACTGTAAAGTCCATGGAGAATAAGAGCACCTCCTCCCAGTTGCCCACTGCACTGAGGCTCGGAAACACTGTTACCACCGATAAATCCACGATTATTGAAAATTTCAATAAGCATTTTGCTACGGCTGGCCATGCTTTCAATCTGACTACCCCTACCCCGGTCAACAGCTCTGCACCCCCGGCAGCTACTTGCCCAAGCCCCCCCCGCTTCTCCTTCACCCAAATCCTGACAGCTGATGTTCTGAAAGAGCTGCTAAGTCTGGACCCCTACAAATCTGCTGGGCTAGATAATCTGGACCCTCTCTTTCTGAAATTATCAGCCAAAATTGTTGCAACACCTATCACTAGTTTGTTCAACCTCTCTTTCGTATCGTCTGAGATCCCTAGAGATTGGAAAGCTGCCGCGGTCATCCCCCTCTTCAAAGGAGGAGACACTCTAGACCCAAACTGTTATAGACCAATATCCATCCTGCCCTGCCTTTCTAAAGTTTTCGAAAGCCAAGTTAACAAACAGATAACTGACCACTTCGAATCCCACCGTACCTTCTCTGCTATGCAATCTGGTTTCCGAGCTGGTCATGGGTGCACCTCAGCTACGCTCAAGGTACTGAACGATATCATAACCGCCATCGATAAAAGACAGTACTGTGCAGCCGTTTTCATCGACCTGGCCAAGGCTTTCGACTCTGTCAATCACCGCATTCTTATTGGCAGACTCAACAGCCTTGGTTTCTCAAGTGAGTGCCTTGCCTGGTTCTCTAACTACTTTGCAGACAGAGTTCAGTGTGTCAAATCGGAGGGCCTATTGTCCGATCCTCTGGCAGTCTCTATGGGGGTGCCACAGGGTTCAATTCTTGGGCCAACCCTTTTCTCTATATACATCAACGATGTCGCTCTCGCTGCTGGTGACTCTGATCCATCTCTACGCAGATGACACCATTCTGTATACATCTGGCCCCTCTTTGGATACTGTGTTTACTAACCTTCAATCAAGCTTCAATGCCATACAACACTCCTTCCGTGGCCTACAACTGCTCTTAAACGCTAGTAAAACTAAGTGCATGCTTTTCTATCGAACGATGCCAGCACCCGCCCACCGGACTATCATCACTACTCTCGACGGATCCGAATTAGAATACGTGGACACCTACAAATACCTAGGCATCTGGTTAGACTATAAACTCAACTTCCAGACTCACATCAACCATCTCCAATCCAAAATTAAATCCAGAATTGGCTTCCTATTTCGCAACAGAGCCTCCTTCACTCATGCTGCCAAACATGCCCTTGTAAAACTGACTATCCTACCGATCCTTGATTTCGGCGATGTCATTTACAAACTAGCCTCCAACACTCTACTTAGTAAATTGGACGTAGTCTATCATAGTGCCATCCGTTTTGTCACCAAAGCCCCTTACACTACCCACCACTGCGACCTGTATGCTCTCGTTGGCTGGCCATCACTATATATTCGTCGCCAAACCCACTGGCTCCAGGTCATCTATAAGTCTTTATTAGGTAAATCCCCGCCCTATCTCAGCTCACTGGTCACCATAGCAACACCCACCCGTAGCATGCGCTCCAGCAGGTATATCTCTCTGGTCACCCCCAAAGCCAACACCTCCTTTGGCCGCCATTCCTTCCAGTTCGCTGCTGCCAATGACTGGAACGAATTGCAAAAATCATTGAAGCTAGAGGTTCCTATCTCCCTCAATAACTTTAAGCATCAGCTGTCTAAGCTGCTTATCGATCACTGCACCTGTATATAGCCCTTCTGTAAATAGCCCACACTACTACCTCATCCCCATATTTATTTTTGTTTATTTTCTCACTAATCTTGCACTCCAGTATCTCTATTTGCACATCATAATTTGCACATCCTTCATTCCTGTGTTAATGATGATAATTCTGTAATTTATTTCTACTCTATAGTCTATTTATTGTCCTACCTCCCAACCTTACTGCATTTTTGCACTACATTTTGCACTCTGTTTATAGATTTTCTATTGTGTTTTTGACTTTGTTTAAAGTGTAACTCTGTGTTGTTTTTTTGTTTTTTTCGCACTGCTTTGCTTTGTCTTGGCCAGGTCGCAGTTGCAAATGAGAACTTGTTCTCAACTGACCTACCTGGTTAAATAAAGGTGAAATAAATAAATAAAAAAATAAATACAGTGCACACATCTACTATTTGAGGGGAGGTTATGGGGCAATCTAGCCATGGCACCCATTCAAACAAGAGCAATCCATGACTAAGCCACTGCATCTCAGTGCTAGAGGCATCACTACAGACAACCTGGTTCAAATCCAGACAGTCACAAACGTCAGTGATTGGGAGTCCCATAGGACAGCACACAAATGGCCCAGCATCAGCAGAGTTCGGCCGGTTTAGGCCGTCATTGTAAATAAGAATGTTCTTAACTGACTTGCTTAGATAAAGACTGATTGCGCAAGATCTACAGGAACGTGTTTGAGACAAGCATCCCTGACTTCCGTGGAGTGCAGACAGACAGGGATAGTTGGAAACAGGTTTCTGTGTGCAGGGGGAACGACAAAGCAGCACTGAAACAGCTGCATTGTAACTTATCCTGCAGCAGAAAGCGCACTCGTCCTACAGACTACTTCCTGTACTTACACTGTCCCCAGAGCAAGCCGTCCATTGAGATGCTGCGAACACACTCCTCAAGCTTGGCCATGTCCGTCTCGTCATCCCACGGCTTCACGTCAAGAAGGATCGACGACTTGGCGATGAGTGTGGGCTCTGTGGTGGGGAGACGCACACAGAACAGACAAACCGGCCGTGAGTATCAACCCCCAAAAACTGAACAGGAACACAATTACCTTTTATAATGTTTGGCAGTACTCAGATCACAAAAGGGTGTCCATCACGATTCAGCCGAAAGATGGTGTTAGGATCATCATAGAATAGCCAGTTTTGTGTATGCATGTGGGCAGTGTTCTCTTGTGACTTTTTTAGTCTACATGGCATGAGGTGTGTGAGTGACGTACTCTTTGACTTCTTGGCAGCGTAAGCTGCGATTCTCTCCTCCTTCAGCTTTTCTGCCTCTGCGTCCTCCTGCAGGGGTGAGAAGTCAAACATTAGCGGGGTCAGCCAATACCAAACAGTAGAGGGAGACAATGGGGCACTCCAACTAACAGGTGGTACATCACGAGATCAGCCAAAAGATGGTTGGTTACATCATATAACTCAGTGGTAACTCAAGGGGGAACAGGGAAAGGAGCTATGATTTATAGAGTTCAGCCAACTCTGTTTGATTTCTAACAGGCAGCCATGTTAGATTCTACAAATACATGGCCCCATCTTCATTTTAAAATATGTCAGATCACCGAAGACCCCATATAAGAACATAATTCTTAAACATTTGGGGCCAACACTGACATCTCAGATGCCTTGAAATCCAGTTCCCCCCCGAGGATTAATTAAAAACAGGAAACTGTCACCTCTTCGTCAGAGCCGAACAGGTCCATGTCATCGTCGTCATCCTTTGAGTCTCCGGCTGCAGCGGTTTTGTCCTCCACCCCGGCAGGACCATACTGGCCCAGGGGCTTCTTCACTCCTGGCAGACTGAAGTGAGAGAAGAAACAGAAAGGCGAGAGAAGGGGGAAGATGGAGAAGTGATGAGGACAAAGATTGAACAAGAACAGTGAGTATAGAAGGGGTAGAGAGGGTGAGGAGAAAGCAGGGAGAGCAAGTTAGACAGAAACCCAACTAATGTATTCGCCCATATTCTCTTCATCTACGATCCAGATTCATCAGTATTAAGAGGTTGTGCATCAGGCACTCAGGCGAAAGATGGTGTGAAATCATCACGCAAATCCTAGATCTATAGTGAAGGGTAACTTGTAATCTGATTAACTGGTGATCATAGTGCATGACTCACCTGCCCTTCTGGTTCTGGAATGACTTGATGTGGCTGTACCAGCGCAGAGCGTGGCACAGGTCTGTGGAGGGGGCTGAGGAGATTGCGTCGAACACAGCCACGTCTGCCTGGGAAGGCACCCACCTGCACAGGGAGGAAACTGTTAAATGTCAGCATAGAAGACAGCCAAGCAGATCCTAGATCTGTGCTTAGAGCACATTGCTCATATAAGAAATAAAGTCAGAGCAGATTACATATCGTACTTGAGAACCATCATTCAAGGTCCAGAATACTATCTTAACATTCTGGACCTGGCCAACACCCAAAAAAAATGTTATGCTAAAGTGCACTAATGTGATTAGCATGACATTGTAAGTAACAATAACATCTCCCAGGACATACACATATCTTATATGGGCAGAAATTTAGAGTACCTATTACAGTGAAAGAATACCATGCTATTGTTTGAAGAGAGTGCACATTTTTGTACTTGAAAATGTACTAATAAATCAATAGGCACAGTTGGGCAGTCTTGATACAATATTTTGAACAGTAATGCAATGGTTCATTGGATAGACAATGTATAGTCATGTAGTAGACTAAATCTAAATTGTGCCTGGACTTCAAAGTAATATGATCCTTCACTTGTATTTCAAAGATGTGAAGAAAAAAAAAAGTATTTGTCTTATCTTTCACCAAATCTAATGTGTTATATTCTCCTACATTAATTTAACATTTCCACAAACGTCAGTGTTTCCTTTCAAATGGTATCATGAATATGCAGATCATTGCTTCAGGTCCTGACCTAGAGTTATATTTGAGTATGTAATTTTTGGGGTCCACAAAACCAAGCCTCGGGGTTGGCGTCTTTTATGACGAATATATATATATATATATATATAAATAATAGTTATTACTTAAATCAAATGTGTAAAGTAGTCTTTGCACGAAGTTTATTTCGCTAACTAATTTAGGTTGCTAACATGCCAACTGCGACGCCATCGTTAGCTACTAAGCTAGGCCAACACTGCCATTACTGGATACACACAACACAAATGGGTAAAAAATGTCTACCAACCCCTCTATGTAGCTCTTGTCGGCTAAAAAGTCGTTGAGGACCTTGAGTCCGGCAGGGGTTTTCAGATCGCCAAAGCCCATTGTTCAAGATGATTCAGAGACTTGGTGCAAGACGTGGAGTGTAGGAGCAGCGAAGGAACGAAGGAGAAACACGAGGAGGATTTTATACCGGTGACGGCGCCAGTCGTGTGGCTCCACCTCCTTGTTCTATCCTTGGACTGTTATTTTCTTCCATTCTAAAATGTCACTTTCACCACACTGCAGCTATAAAGTTAGAGATCTTATTATTGTTTTGATATTTTCAAGTTTATTCAAATGTCTCACAAAATGTAGCATTTTCCTTGACAAAAGTAACTTGGCGTTGGACCACATACGCCATCTGCTGGCACAAGGTGGTATGAGGACGCTACAATCAGCTTTCCTCTCTCTCGTAACAATACTGTTATAATATGATACAAATATTGCTTGCTAATGTATTTCAAAATATATCTATTAAACGTCAAAGTGGTTATTTAAGCAGTAAAAACGCATAAATCACGAACATGTAGGAAAGCCTTTCAACCGGAAGTACTAACTGTTTTACCGGGTGAAAGAGTAAATTATAACTCGAAAATATTAAATATCTTTATGATTATAATAGTTTTGAACATATGCATATGTTTTAATATTATGTAAATATATGTTACTTAATTTTAAATTAAGAAGTATGGGCAAAATGGGCTATTTCTTCCTTTCATATATTGTAGTGAATCGTTCATTTTCGTTGTGACGGAGACTCCCGAAAATTCGCCATAGGATTGCTAGCTAGTGCATAACTTAATCGCTGTTCTGGTCAAGAAGGCCAAATAGCGACAAGGTAAGAATAAAATACCAATACTTCATACCTATGTGACCATGCTGATTGTATAGTTTACATTAGTATGCAATATTTGGATTTCGTAACAGCCAGCCGCTGTAAAATCAGTGCGATGTCCCGTGTCCTTGACTTGGCTAACATTGAACGCTAACTTGCTAACCTAGAAAGCATTCAACACCAACTCTCGAGTGGGGCGAAAACGTCAACAGCAGTACCAGCTGTTGATGTAACTTAACTGATGTGGACATGTATTCACTCTTATGTTGACTGTGTGTGTGACAACTTCTAGTAATGTGACACAGCTAGCAAGGTGTCCGATCTTGAGTTTAACAGTACTGTACAGGTCGTTACGCTGTTGTCCCTTGCCATAGACCACCGGTAGTGGTGTACATATATGACCATAATGAATCCAACTAATGTCATTTGTTATGACATATGTACCCCATGCAGTGACCTACTCTCAGATACGCTAGCTAGAACGATTAGTTATAGCCACAATAGCAAATTAGAGATGTTTGACTTCTGCGCTCTCTCTCTTTCCAGCGTCATGTTGCGTTTGCCAGCCGTCAGCCGCGCTCTAGCTGGGGCAGCCAAGGGCAGCCTGGCCCCCTACAACAATGGTAAAGACCCTCAAGCTACTTGCATACATTAATGCATGTTGTGTGTTTAACTGTGCATGTCAGTTAAGAAGTAATTATTATTTACAGTGACTGCCTACCCCGGCCAAACCTGAACGACGCTTGGCCAATTCTGCGCTGCCCTATTTATTTTTTGATTTAACCTTTATTTAAATATGTCCCTATGGGACTCCCAATCACGGCCAGATGTGATACAGCCAGTATCTGATTTTCTTTGAACTGTAATCTGTATTTGTGCAGTGCATACCTCAGCGAGAGCTGCCAGTAACATGGTGGAGGTGTTTGTTGATGGGAAACCAGTGGAGGTGCTGCCTGGAACCACCGTGCTGCAGGTAACCTTTGCCCTTTACCTCACACTGACCCTGATCACCCTGTAGGTTTATGCAGTTGACCTGGTGACAAATTGTGGCTTTGAGTTTTATTGTGACTGACTCATTGTATTTGTGTGTGTTCAGGCCTGTGAGAAGATGGGGGTGCAGATTCCTCGGTTCTGCTATCACGAGCGACTGTCCGTGGCTGGGAACTGCAGAATGTGTCTGGTGGAGATCGAGAAAGCCCCAAAGCTGGCGGCGGCGTGCGCCATGCCAGTTATGAAAGGCTGGAACATCCTGACCAACTCAGAGAAGACCCGCAAGGCCAGAGAGGGCGTGATGGAGTTTCTGCTGGCTAACCACCCTCTGGACTGCCCTATCTGTGACCAGGGAGGGGAGTGTGACCTTCAGGTAAACACACACACTCTCAACGTGTAAATGCACGCTCACACACACACACACACACACACTAACTGTTGTGTTTTTGGGTTTGTGTTGTGTCTCAGGACCAGTCCATGCAGTTTGGTTCAGACCGCAGTCGTTTCTCTGAGGACAAGCGGGCCGTGGAGGATAAGAACATTGGACCACTCATCAAAACCATCATGACCCGCTGCATCCAGTGCACACGCTGCATCCGGTGAGTACTATGCTCAGTGTGTCCCTCTCAGCCACCGTACTACTCTTTCTCCTCTTTGTTTGTCCCTCTCAGCCACCAAACTCCTCACTCTCTCTCTCTCCCTTCGCTTTTGTATTTCCTTCTCAGCCACCGTACTCCTATCTCCACTCTTTATACATTCTAATGCTAGGCCTTTGTGCCCAAATGCCAGTTTTGCCAGTGAGGTTGCTGGTCACGGCATGGTACTGATCAGTTGATTTTATTGTTTGCTTTTCTCCCTATGCCAGTTTTGCCAGTGAGATTGCAGGTGTAGAGGACCTGGGTACCACAGGCAGGGGGAACAACATGCAGGTGGGGACGTACGTGGAGAAGATGTTCATGTCCGAGATGTCAGGAAACGTCATCGACATCTGTCCCGTAGGAGCCCTCACCTCCAAACCATACGCCTTCACCTCACGACCCTGGGAGACCAGGTACTGTGTGTGTGTGTGTGTGTGTTAATATATCAAGTGTGTGTGTGTTTGTAAAAAGGAAGATGGATCTACACTCTAGATCCAGTATCTAGACGTGATGGACGCTGTAGGCAGTACCATTATTGTGTGTGTGTGTGTAACCTTGCTGTGTGTTTGTAGGAAGACTGAGTCTATAGATGTGTTGGATGCAGTAGGCAGTAACATCATTGTGAGTACGCGTGGTGGAGAGGTGATGAGGGTTCTGCCCCGCCTGAATGAAGACATCAACGAGGAGTGGATCTCAGACAAGACCAGGTGAGAAGCAGACCCTGCCCACACCTGGCCCTAACCACACCCATTACCTGTCTATCACCCTGCAAAGAGCTGGGACTTCAAAGTCCAATCAATATATGTATATAACGTGTGTGTGTGTGTGTGTGTGTGTTCATACCGTGTCTACCATGTGTATAACGTGTGTGTTTGTAGGTTTGCATATGACGGTCTGAAGCGCCAGAGGCTGACCCAGCCTATGGTGAAGGACGCGTCAGGACAGCTGGTCCCCACATCCTGGGAGGATGTACTCACACGCGTGGCCGGAGCAGTAAGTCTGTGTGTAGTGTCTGTCTGTCTGTGGTGTCTGTCACTGATGTGTGTGTCACTCAACAGACATGTTGGACACTGTAGGCAATGACATTGTTTTCTATCTGTCTATAGGAAGATCTGAAGTGGTGTCTAATGTTTATGTCTGTATAAAAAGTTAGTATGTACAGTGCATTCGGAAAGTGTTCAGACCCCTTGGCTTTTTCCACATTTTGATATGTTAAAGCCTAATTATTAAATGTATCTTTTTTTTTTTTTCTTCATCAATCTACACACAATGCCCCATAATGACAATGTCGAATCAGGTTTTTAGAAACATTTGCAAATGATTTAAAAACCAAAAACGGAAATTTCACATTTACACAAATATTCAGACCCTTTACTCAGTACTTTGTTGAAGCACCTTTGGCAGCGATTACAGCCTTGAGTCTTTTTGGGTATGATGCTACAAGCTTGGCACACCTGTATTTGGGGAGTTTCTCCCATTCTCTGCAGATCCTCTCAAGCTCTGTCAGGTTGGATGGGGAGCGTCGCTGCACAGATATTTTCAGGTCTCTCCAGAGATGTTCGATTGGATTCAAGTCCGGGCTCTGGCTAGGCCACTCAAGGACATTCAGAAACTTGTCCCAAAGCCACTCCTGCGTTGTCTTGGCTGTGTGCTTAGGGTTGTTGTCCTGTTGGAAGGTTCGCCCCAGTCTGAGGTCCTGAGCACTGGAGCAGGTTTTTATCAAGGATCTCTCTCTACTTTTCTCTGTTCATCTTTCCCTCGATCCTGACTAGCCTCCCGCTGAAAAACATCCCCCACAGCACGATGCTGCCACCACCATGCTTCACAGTAGGGATGGTGCCAGGTTTCCTCCAGACGTGACGCTTGGCATTCAGGCCAAAGAGTTCAATCTTGGTTTCATCAGACCAGAGAATCTTGTTTCTCATAGTCTGAGAGTCCTTTAGGTGCTTTTTGGCAAACTCCAAGCAGGCTGTTATGTGCCTTTTACTGAGGAGTGGCTTCCGTCTGGCCACTCTACCATAAAGGCCTGATTGGTGGAGTGCTGCAGAGATGGTTGTCTTTCTGGAATGTTTTCCCATCTCCACAGAGGAACTCTGGAGCTCTGTCAGAGTGACCATTGGGTTCTTGATCACCTCCCTGACCTTCTCCCCCGATTGCTCAGTTTGGCCGTGCGGCCAGCTCTAGGAAGTCTTGGTGGTTATAAACTTATTCCATTTAAGAATGATGGAGGCCACTGTGTTCTTGGGGACCTTCAATGCTGCAGAAATGTTTTGGTACCCTTCACCAGATCTGTGCCTTGACACAATCCTGTCTCAGAGGTCTAAGGACAATTCCTTCGATCTGATGGCTTGATTTTGCTCTGACATGCACTGTCAACTGTAGGACCTTATATAGACAGGTGTGTGCCTTTTCTAAATCATGTCCAATCAATTGAATTTACCACAGGTTGACTCCAATCAAGTTGTAGAATCATCTCAAGGATGATCAATGGAAACAGGATGCACCTGAGCTTAATTTCGAGTCTAATTGAATACTTATGTCAATTTGCAAACATTTCTACAACCCTGTTTTCGCTTTGTCATTATGGGGGTATTTTGTGTAGATTGATGGGGAAAAACATTATTTTAATCAATTTTAGAATAAGGCTGTAACGTAACAAAATGTGGACAAGGAGAAGGGGTCTGAACACTTTTCGTATGTATGTATGTTTAAGTATCGTGTGTGTAATGTTTCTGTAATTTGTGAGTGTAGTTGCAGGGGGCCCAGGGCAGTGACGTGGCAGCCATAGCTGGAGGCATGGTGGATGCGGAGGCTCTGGTGTCTCTGAAGGACCTGCTCAACAGACTGAACAGTGACAACCTCTGTACTGAGGAGGTCTTCCCTGACGCTGGGGCTGGGTGAGTCAGGGAGGTGGGGGAGCGGGTGGAGTCAGTGGGGAGAGAGGGGAAGAATAAGGGTGCTGGAGTAGGGGGTGAGTCGCGAGTAGTGGGGGAGAGAAGGGGGAAGGAGTTAGTGGGAGTGAGTTGTATATTGTATCATGGTTAGATTATGGTTGGTTATGGCACGTTGTAATATGGTTAGTAATGGTATGTTAGTAAAATGTTGACTCATGGTTAGTAATAGGTTGTATTGTGGTTTGTGTAGCTCTGACCTGCGTTCCAACTACCTGCTAAACTCTCGGATCAGTGGCATCGAGGAAGCTGATCTGCTGCTACTTATAGGAACAAACCCTCGCTACGAGGCCCCGCTCTTCAATGCACGCGTCCGTAAGAGGTACACACACACCTACACACACATACACCTACACACACACACACCTAAACACACACACACACACACACACACACCTAAACACACACACACACCTAAACACACACACACACACCTAAACACACACACACACCTAAACACACACACACACACCTAAACACACACACCTAAACACACACACACACACACACCTAAACACACACACACACACACACCTAAACACACACACACACACACACACACCTAAACACACACACACACACACACACACACACACACACACACACACACACACACACACACACACACCTAAACACACCTAAACACACACACACACACACACACACACACCTAAACACACACACACACACACCTAAACACACACACACACACCTAAACATGGGCTACACACACACCTAAACATGGGCTACACACACACACACATCTAAACATGGGCTACACACACACACACATCTAAACATGGGCTACACACACACACACACACACCTAAACATGGGCTACACACACACATCTAAACATGGGCTACACACACCTAAACACACACACACACACCTAAACACACACACACACGCATCTAAATGCACTCAAAAACACACATACACACACATAAACATTGGCTACACACACACCAATCCTTGCTGTGAGGCCTGCTTTCTTCAACAGATCCAAAATTGCAACCTGCAAAAACACACACATATTAATTGATGTCTGCAGCAGTGCACACACACAACAACTTGCAGTAGAAAGCCTCCCTCACCACCCCCCCCCCCTCCCCCCTCTCAGCTGGTTGCATAATGAGTTGAAGGTGTCTGTGGTGGGGAGCAGTGTGGACCTGAGTTACACGTACGACCACCTGGGAGAGTCTACTCAGGTGCTGCAGGACATCGCTAACGGAACACACCCTTTCTGCCAGGTAACCACGGCCACCACAGACCGAGAAGGGTTTGGGGGGGGGGGGGGGCATTGTTACAGATAGGAATGTCATGAATAGACCTGACATGATTGGTCACTCTGCATGACAGAGAAACTGTTCTAGAATCTATTTCCATCTGTGTTCCATAATGTTGTGTACTACTGGACTGTAGTGGACTGTACCCAGTTCTGTTTGTGTACTACTGGACTGTACCCAGTTCTGTTTGTGTACTACTGGACTGTACCCAGTTCTGTTTGTGTACTACTGGACGTAACCCAGTTCTGTTTGTGGTTATGCAATGCCCTAACCTTTCCCCCGGGCCCTCTCTCTTCTTTTCTCTCCCTTCCTCCAGGTGCTGGCGCAGGCCAAGCGGCCGGTAGTGGTGGTGGGCAGTGCCTCTCTTCAGAGGGAGGACGGAGGCGCCATCTTGAGCTCTGTGCAAACCATCGCCCAGAACGCCCGGGCCAGCAGCGGAGTGGAGGAGGGCTGGAAGGTCCTCAACGTGCTGCACAGGTTAGCATGCTAAAGATATCTCTGGGCTAACGTCTATTAGCATTTAGCATCCAGCTATTACTATCATTTAGTATGTAGCTAATATTTGCATTTCACATACAGCTTTTACTTTAGCATACAGCTAACAACTTAGTCTTTTTTTATAAAAAATGTAATTGAACCTTTATTTAACTCGGCAAGTCAGCTAAGAACAAAATCTTATTTTACAATGACTATCCCTACTAGCATCCAATCATCTGTATGTGTGTCTCTCTCTGCAGGGTAGCCAGTCAGGTGGCAGCCCTGGACCTGGGCTACAAGGCGGGGGTGGAGTCTATCCGTAAAGCCCCGCCCAAGGTTCTGTTCCTGCTAGGAGCTGACGGAGAATGCATCACCAGACAGGATCTGCCCAAAGACAGCATGATCATCTACCAGGGTACACACCTATCTACACACACACACACACACACACACACACACACACACAGGACAACATGTTCATTTATCAGGGTAGAACACACCCGGTGAACTCTTCCCATGCAACACACACACTAGTCATCCTAAATACAGCATATGTATGGTACATGTCTGAGGTGTTTATCGTTGCCAGGTCACCATGGAGACGTGGGTGCTACCATGGCTGACGTCATCCTGCCCGGCGCGGCGTATACTGAGAAGAACGGAACATACGTCAACACAGAGGGGAGGAGTCAACAGACACGCGTGGCAGTCACCGCGCCCGGCATGGCCAGGGAGGACTGGAAGATCATCAGAGCCATCTCAGAGGTACACACACATCCATACCCTATGAATTTCTTGAAGACGCATGGTGTGTGTGTGTGTTATATATGTAACTTTAATGTGTGTGTTGCAGCTGGCGGGGCTGACTCTGCCCTATGATTCTGTGGATGAGGTGAGGGGCCGGCTGGCCGATGTTTCTCCTAACCTGGTCCGCTATGACGACGTTGAGGAGGCCAACTACTTTAAACAGGCCAACCAACTCTCACAGGTAACCTTTAATCTTTCACCCTTGACCTCAAACTCTCACAGGTCAGAACATAAACGTTAACCTTTCACCCCTTAACTGACTTTTCTTTACAATCAACTGTTATGAAATCATCATTGAAGACTGTGGTCTTTGACATTCATATTGAGAGCATACTCGGCCGTCCTTTATCTCTCTCTTTCTCTCTCTCTCTCTCTCTCTCTCTCTCTCTCTCTCTCTCTCTCTCTCTCTCTCTCTCTCTCTCTCTCAGGCTGTGAATCAGACTCTTCTAGCAAATCCTCTCGTATCTCCTCAGTTGACAGCTAAAGACTTCTATATGACAGGTATGTACTGATAGGTCCTAAATAACAGGGTAAAAACTGACAGACAACTATCAAGTTTATTCAACCAATGGGACAGCTGAACAGAAAAATACACATTAACACAAGCCCTGTCATTTAAACCTTCCTCCTATGCTGAGTCTCCTCCCTAAACATCTGGACAGCCAATAAATCTCTGTTGCTGTACAGAACTCTCTCCCTTAGTGACATGATTTAAGGATATTTCCAGTTTATAAGTCAGAACCCATCAGTACCGTAGCACAGCTCTGTGAATGTGTTTGTTTGTCAGACCGATGAGCGGACGAAATGCACATGGATTATTGGTTGGGATCCCTTCGTCACTCGTGTGTGTGTGTGTAATGTTCTCTATCTCTCTCTCTCCCATAGATCCCATCAGTAGAGCGTCCCAGACCATGGCCAAGTGTGTGAAGGCCATCACAGAGGGAGCTGACGCCGTCGATGAACCATCCATCTGCTGAATTCATACGCACACACTCAGACAGCCAAACGCACACACACAGTGATGACGCTCTCTTTTATTTAAGTCATTTTATTGCTGTAAAGATGTCATTTCCACACTGAGTTTGAGGGAAGAAGCTTTGTTGAAGAAAGCCTGAAATGAAACTGTACTCTTGAATAAAATGTTATCCTGTATCACTCTGTCCTTGTGTTATTGTGCGTCTCTCACCTCACCCTCATGAGGACAACTCCAACACCACTGTTTATCCTTTGTTCCACACACAGTATAACAGTCTTTTGTCTTGTGTGTTGGTTCTGCTTTGTGACTTTGTAGAGTGGAAGCGTTGTAGCCAATACTGAGTGACGTCAGCAGAGATGGCCAGTTCTGTTATAAGCCTCTCAGACATCAAAGTGTTATTCAGACTCCAGTCTTGAACTTCCCTAAGATGAATTTCAGGGTGTGGAACGCTAAAGCCACGACCGGTCAAATCTTCTGTAGCGCAAGACGTGAGGGGGAACGGTATCGTAGGTGCCTGCTGTGACTTCCTCTCCCCAGGACAGCGCTGGCGACCAACAAGATGAGTCTGTTGACGACGCAGATTGCGATGTGTGTGCTGGGGCTCGCTGTGCTGTTCAGTGTGTTCTGCCTGGGCTTTAACCTCATCGTGAGGACCGAGAGCATGGTCACCTCGTTGACCTCCAAAGACGCCAAGGCGTGCTAGAGTAGTGCTGGATCCGAGAGAGTAGGAGGAGAGAGTAGGAGGCAGAGAGATATAAGCTGTGGAGGAAAGAGTGGAGTGTCTTTGGACAGGGACTGACTGAGCTCAGTGACTAAACCACCAATGTAGATGTAAACTATCTTCTGGGTTGTATGGACTGTTTCTAAATGGCACTGTATCCATTAGACTGTATTGCTGTCTGCCTGTATTGTCTTGTTGGTTGTGTTAATTATTAGTGTATGTGAATCCTGCAGGCAATAACAGCCCCTCTGGGATGAATAAAGTTTATTGAATTGAATCCCAGCACCTTAGTTCATTTCCTACCCTGTGTGTATCCAGGAGTTGTTGGCGTGTTATGAGGGGGAAAGACGAGATCGAGGAAGGAATGGACGTCCTGCTGAGGCCCTGTGTGTGTGTGCTTGCATGTGGGTAACATTGTTTCAGATTCAAGAAAAGATACAGAGGCCAGGTGAGAGCTTCTTTACTGTTCAGTAGGACTGACATCAGTGTCAGACAGCGGTTGAGTGAGAATAACAGTTAAATGCACAGATACACTGCATGGAACATACCTCTGCAGGCTATATATTAGACTTACAATAAACTATAGATTTATAATGTGTGTGCCTTATTTTAAACTTTACAACGTTCTCGTTATACCACTCATTTGGTACAAATACCTCTTTAGGCTAAATATATAACACATTATACAGTACATTAAAAAAGGTATCCTGACTTTGGAGAAACCTGGGACTCAACACTGCATCAGCCTGGGACTTGGTGAGGCACTAAGCTACAGGAGCTAGTGATTGAGATGCTGACTTGACACATTGTCTCATAGTATCACATCATAGTCTACTGCTCCTCTTGAGGTGTACACATACACATGGGGAAAATGCTCTGTGCTAAAAGCATAGCAGTGATTAACCTGTAGAAGAGGTTGAGAGCAACTGGGGGAGCAGGGTGGTGTGGGTAAGGTCAGGGGGTTGTGGGTCAGAGCAAGGGGTTGTGGGTAAGATCAGGGGTCATGGGTCAGAGCAGGGGGTTGTGGGTAAGATCAGGTAGAACAGAGGGTTGTGGATAGGATCAGGTCAAGCTCCAAATTACGGTGATTGCCGCTACGATGCCATTCAGGACCGCGACACTGTAGCCCATGTGGAAGGAGTGACCTGTCACCCGCCTGAGACACACACACACACACACAAAATTAGACATCAAGGGTTGCAACACATTTCGAGAGCTTGGGACTATAAGGTTCTATCTGCAAAAAGATGATTCTAAGATAATTGGCTTTAAAGTTCTGAACACTCATTGGTTTGACTGGTGTCAGCAATCACCATCATCATTCACTTTACACAAGTGTGTGTGTTTGTGTGTCCTGCTATCTGGCCTTGGGAGAGAACAGGGAGAGATGGAGCAAGAAGTCAGGAAAAGGACAAGAGAAATAGGTTGTGTGTGTGTGTGTGTGTTACCTGAGGTGGGCAGGGGACAGGGGTGTTGGGGGGAACGTGCTAGGCTCAAAAGAGTCAAAGTAGGTGATGGTCCATGTGAAGCTACAGCAGCAGACCCCTGATAGCACCGACATCACCAGAACACTCCAGAACCCTACAGAGAGAGGGGGGGGGAGAGGGAGGCAGGCGGAGGCAAGGGAGCGAGAGGGAGGGGTAGAGGAGGGGCGGACGGGAGGGGGATAGAGGAGGGGCGGAGGGGAGAGGAGGGGCGGGGGATAGAGGAGTGGTAGAGGGGAGGGTGATAGAGGAGGGGCGGAGAGGAGAGTGATAGAGGAGGGGCGGAGGGGAGGGTGATAGAGGAGGGGCGGAGGGGAGGGTGATAGAGGAGGGGCGGAGGGGAGGGTGATAGAGGAGGGGCGGAGGGGAGGGTGATAGAGGAGGGGCGGAGGGGAGGGGGATAGATTAGGGGCGGAGGGTGAGAGAAACATGTTTCATGTGAACTTGTCAATTTTCTATTCTGGAGGCTCAGTCTGTATAAACGTTTCAAACGCATGTGTACTTACCTAGGAGACTAACCTCTGAGCCATCCTCTCCAATCACTCTCTCAGTCCGCAGCTCTGAAACACACACACACACCACAGTTTACAGAAGTGACTAGAATTCGGGAACTCTTGGATGACAGGCGATGTACCTTTCATGATTAGGTAAACAAATGCGCAGAATACGGCGACGACTGACACCACCAGCACACAGCAGAGCATGGAGAAAATCCTTGCGGTCCACATTCTTCGGTTGTCCCAAAAACTCTGGTCCGGTTTGACCGGACGCTGTCGGTGTTGTATGTCCATCTTGGTAAGAGTTAAGTAATAACATTCAAAAACGAGTTGCCAAAGCAAGCATACACTAGATATCAAGGTAGCGAAGTTAGTTACAAACTCTCTCCCAAACTGCCTTCCTCCAATTATAGTGACACGCACGTTGTTAAAGTAGAATTATGATGTATTTTAGTTGAATAGTATGACTGCCCTATGTGAATAATGTAATGAAACGGTAAAGTTATTTCCACAAGTCCCCTTTTCGTAACTTTCTAAACTTCTGACAATGTTTTCAAAACATAGCTCCTTCCTCTTCCGTATCCTAAAACAAAACCCGCCCTAAAAACTTTAGCTAGGGCGACGTTCAGTAGAACACACCGTAGCTAAGCATTTTGCAACATTATCAAACAGTACATCACATATAAAGAAGGTGTGCCAAAACACGCTTGAACAAAAGGGAATGAGGTTCCCCTACCCACTCCCAAAAACATTACTTACCCCAGGACACTTTAACGGGTGACTATCCTGTAAGATAAAGAGGAAGGAGAACTCTGTATATATCACATACAGTATATAAATATAGACAGTGCAGATCCGAACGCATATCTGTAGCACCACTGTCCAGACCTGATTTTTAAATGACGTGCACCTACCTGATTGGACATAAAAACGTTTGAGAACACCTGTTGCCTATTTTATCAACAGTAAACCAGTTATCTTAACTCGTCTATGTTTTCATTATTTTAAATTATGTGCACCTCTGTCCGTTTTCTTGAATCCTCCCATCTCTGCAATAATACAAATATTATACAATGTATTAAGCTGACAAATATGACAGTGACCAATCTCTCAGGATTTGGCTTTGACTAGAGATAGAGAAAGCAACATTGTATCTGTCCAATTATAGTGTTGCCAATGATAAAACAGGCTTTTGGAAACTAGAGTCCTCTATCTATCTCTATGTTTGACTTTTACTCTGTGTTTCTGGCCTCTTGTAGCAGCCTCAATCAGTGATGAGTTTTCACTTCACTTCATGTAACTTCATGTAACTGTCCTGATATTATGGAGGATAGAGCAATAAGAGTGTTTTTTTCTCGAACCATCTTTATTACAACAAAGTTCTAGTGGGGTGACAGAGGGAGAGAGAGGGGGGGGGAGGTTGTGGGTGACAGAGGGAGAGAGAGAGGGGGGAGGTTGTGGGTGACAGAGGGAGAGAGAGAGGGGGGTAGGTTGTGGGTGACAGAGAGAGAGAGAGAGAGGGGGGGGGTAGGTTGTGGGTGACAGAGAGAGAGAGAGAGAGGGGGGGGGTAGGTTGTGGGTGACAGAGGGAGAGAGAGAGGGGGGTAGGTTGTGGGTGACAGAGAAAGAGAGAGAGAGGGGGGTAGGTTGTGGGTGACAGAGAAAGAGAGAGAGAGGGGGGTAGGTTGTGGGTGACAGAGGTAGAGAGAGAGGGGGGTAGGTTGTGGGTGACAGAGGGAGAGAGGGTGAGTCTATCCCAAACGCACTTTACGACTGTTGACAAAGTCCGACACCTTCACCATCCCATCACGTGCCTTCCTGAGAGAGAGACAGACAGACAGTCAGACAGTCAGAGAGACAGACACAGACATATTTTGTGCAAATTATGTTTGTTAGTCACACCTGCGTCTCTTGGTACTTGAGGGCTTTTGTTTTCACTGTGTAGATGCTGTGTAGCTGTTGTGTAGTTGTATAGTTGTGTAGTAGTTGTATAGTTGTCGTGTAGTTGCTTTGTAGCTGTTTTGTGGCTGTGTAGTTGTTGTGTAGCTGTGTAGTTGTTGTGTAGCTGTGTAGTTGTTGTGTAGCTGTGTAGTTGTTTTGTAGCTGTGTTGTGTAGTTGTTGTGTAGTTGTTGTGTAGTTGTGTAGTTGTTGTGCAGTTGTTGTGTAGTTGTTTTGTAGCTGTGTTGTTGTTGTGTAGTTGTTTTGTAGTTGTTTTGTAGCTGTGTTGTTGTGTAGTTGTTGTGTAGTTGTGGTGTAGTAGTTGCATAGTGTCAGGTCTTGACCGTAGAGAGGCCTTTTGCCTTTCTATGTTCTCAGGGCCTGACAGTAGAGTTCTGGTGAACTCTATGGCGGGGATTGGTGTTTGGTCCCCAATTAGAGGCAGCTGCTAAGCATTGTCTCTAATTGGGGGCCATATTTAAGTTGTAGTGTTGCCCATGTGGGTTAATGTTTTGTGTATGCTCTGTTTTCACAAATGTTACGATTGCGCTGTTCCTTTTGTTGTTTTGGCAAGTTCGATATAATAAAGCACGTCAAATTACTTCAGCGCTGCGCCTTGGTCTGCCTCTCTCTACAATCGTGACACATAGTTGTTTTGTAGCTGTGTAGTTGTTGTTTAGTAGTTGTGTGGTTGTTGTGTAGCTGCTGTGTTGTTGTTGTGTAACTCACGCCTGAGCCTCCAAGTAGGTGATGGTTCGGTCTATCTGGGCCTGGGAAACCTCTCTGTCCACCGCAGCCAGGTAGGAGTAAAGGAAGCAGAAGGTCTCCAAGGTGACGCAGGCGTCTGGGGGCTTACACGAGCTGTCTGAGTTCAGGATGTACAGTGCGTGGGTCATGGCGTTCTTGATCGTCTGCCAGAGAGAGGTCAGAGGTCACCAAGATAACAGGGGCCCAAAGGTCATTGGATCATGTCTGTAGGTTGTGTGTAACGTGCTTGCATGCATGTGCAATATCATACGTACACCTCCCAGGTAGCTGCAGCCCAGGGCAAAGAATTTGATCCAGTCGAGTTCGTCTCCAAAGCAGCCCACTGTCATGATGTGTCTGAGAAGGTCGTCAGCCAATCCTAACGACTGCCACAGCTTGCTCACCTCCTCCTTACTGACGGTGCTTTTCTCATGCAGCTGGGAGGGGTAAGGAGGGAGGGAGAGAAGGAGAGAGAGAGAGGGAGAGAGAGAGAGAGTTCGCGTTTACATGTGCGCGTGAGCCATGCGCGTGTGTGTCTAGGTGTGGTGTGTGTGTGGCCCCGTACCTTTTTGTGCATTGTGGTGAGTACCTCAGGTGTGAGGTCCATGGTGTTGGGGGTTATCACTTTGTCTGCTGTCCTGTTCACAGGTAACGTCTTTCCCTGGACCAGAGCACTGAAGTACCTGTAGCAGACATGCATACCAGCACAATACTGGGCTGTATTACAGCAGAGCAGGAGTCCTGGTCTTGGAGGACTGTAGTGTATGCATGCAGGCATACAGTATATTCCACACAGTTCTGCTAGAACTGACCTTAGATCAGTGGGCTTCATCCCCCCCTATGGGCCCTGGTCAAAAATAGTGCACTATGTAGTGAATATGGTTCCATTTGGGAAGCTAACGAGGTCTAGGGCCAGCTTCATCCTACTCCTTTCATATGCTACAATACTAAACTGACCTTAGATCAGTGGCTCAGGGTAACTTCATCCTACTCCTTTCAGATGCTACAGCACTAAACTGACCTTAGATCAGTGGCTAGGGTTAATGTCATGCTACTCACAGTGTGGCCCATTCCAGCAGGTCTTCAGGTTGGGTCCGGATGGCATCCTTGGTGAACTGCTTCAGAATGCCGGGGAGCTCTGGAGGGATGACCACTGGTTTACCTGTGTGAGGCATTCTGAACTCAAGAGTGGGAACCAACGGCAACGAAAACACCTGTATGGTGAAAAGAAAATGGTATTTTAACATAATTCTTTGGAAATCTTGCAATATCTGTCTGACTCTAAAATAAAAATGTTAAAGGCCCAATGCAGCCGTTTTTAAGTCAATATCAAATAAATGATTGTTAACAATAGAAGTACCTTACTGCAATAGATTTCTATTCAAATCAGCAAAAATAGCTTTTTACCAAAAAAACTATTTCTCAAGCAAGAATTTAGCTAGGCATGTCTGGGAGTGATTTATAATGTGTGTGCCTTATTTTAAACTTTACAACGTTCTCGTTATACCACTCATTTGGTACAAATACCTCTTTAGGCTAAATATATAACACATTATACAGTACATTAAAAAAGGTATCCTGACTTTGGAGAAACCTGGGACTCAACACTGCATCAGCCTGGGACTTGGTGAGGCACTAAGCTACAGGAGCTAGTGATTGAGATGCTGACTTGACACATTGTCTCATAGTATCACATCATAGTCTACTGCTCCTCTTGAGGTGTACACATACACATGGGGAAAATGCTCTGTGCTAAAAGCATAGCAGTGATTAACCTGTAGAAGAGGTTGAGAGCAACTGGGGGAGCAGGGTGGTGTGGGTAAGGTCAGGGGGTTGTGGGTCAGAGCAAGGGGTTGTGGGTAAGATCAGGGGTCATGGGTCAGAGCAGGGGGTTGTGGGTAAGATCAGGTAGAACAGAGGGTTGTGGATAGGATCAGGTCAAGCTCCAAATTACGGTGATTGCCGCTACGATGCCATTCAGGACCGCGACACTGTAGCCCATGTGGAAGGAGTGACCTGTCACCCGCCTGAGACACACACACACACACACAAAATTAGACATCAAGGGTTGCAACACATTTCGAGAGCTTGGGACTATAAGGTTCTATCTGCAAAAAGATGATTCTAAGATAATTGGCTTTAAAGTTCTGAACACTCATTGGTTTGACTGGTGTCAGCAATCACCATCATCATTCACTTTACACAAGTGTGTGTGTTTGTGTGTCCTGCTATCTGGCCTTGGGAGAGAACAGGGAGAGATGGAGCAAGAAGTCAGGAAAAGGACAAGAGAAATAGGTTGTGTGTGTGTGTGTGTGTTACCTGAGGTGGGCAGGGGACAGGGGTGTTGGGGGGAACGTGCTAGGCTCAAAAGAGTCAAAGTAGGTGATGGTCCATGTGAAGCTACAGCAGCAGACCCCTGATAGCACCGACATCACCAGAACACTCCAGAACCCTACAGAGAGAGGGGGGGGGAGAGGGAGGCAGGCGGAGGCAAGGGAGCGAGAGGGAGGGCCGGAGGGGAGGGGTAGAGGAGGGGCGGACGGGAGGGGGATAGAGGAGGGGCGGAGGGGAGAGGAGGGGCGGGGGATAGAGGAGTGGTAGAGGGGAGGGTGATAGAGGAGGGGCGGAGAGGAGAGTGATAGAGGAGGGGCGGAGGGGAGGGTGATAGAGGAGGGGCGGAGGGGAGGGTGATAGAGGAGGGGCGGAGAGGAGGGGCGGAGGGGAGGGGGATAGATTAGGGGCGGAGGGTGAGAGAAACATGTTTCATGTGAACATGTCAATTTTCTATTCTGGAGGCTCAGTCTGTATAAACGTTTCAAACGCATGTGTACTTACCTAGGAGACTAACCTCTGAGCCATCCTCTCCAATCACTCTCTCAGTCCGCAGCTCTGAAACACACACACACACACCACAGTTTACAGAAGTGACTAGAATTCGGGAACTCTTGGATGACAGGCGATGTACCTTTCATGATTAGGTAAACAAATGCGCAGAATACGGCGACGACTGACACCACCAGCACACAGCAGAGCATGGAGAAAATCCTTGCGGTCCACATTCTTCGGTTGTCCCAAAAACTCTGGTCCGGTTTGACCGGACGCTGTCGGTGTTGTATGTCCATCTTGGTAAGAGTTAAGTAATAACATTCAAAAACGAGTTGCCAAAGCAAGCATACACTAGATATCAAGGTAGCGAAGTTAGTTACAAACTCTCTCCCAAACTGCCTTCCTCCAATTATAGTGACACGCACGTTGTTAAAGTAGAATTATGATGTATTTTAGTTGAATAGTATGACTGCCCTATGTGAATAATGTAATGAAACGGTAAAGTTATTTCCACAAGTCCCCTTTTCGTAACTTTCTAAACTTCTGACAATGTTTTCAAAACATAGCTCCTTCCTCTTCCGTATCCTAAAACAAAACCCGCCCTAAAAACTTTAGCTAGGGCGACGTTCAGTAGAACACACCGTAGCTAAGCATTTTGCAACATTATCAAACAGTACATCACATATAAAGAAGGTGTGCCAAAACACGCTTGAACAAAAGGTTCACAAATGTTACGATTGCGCTGTTCCTTTTGTTGTTTTGGCAAGTTCGATATAATAAAGCACGTCAAATTACTTCAGCGCTGCGCCTTGGTCTGCCTCTCTCTACAATCGTGACACATAGTTGTTTTGTAGCTGTGTAGTTGTTGTTTAGTAGTTGTGTGGTTGTTGTGTAGCTGCTGTGTTGTTGTTGTGTAACTCACGCCTGAGCCTCCAAGTAGGTGATGGTTCGGTCTATCTGGGCCTGGGAAACCTCTCTGTCCACCGCAGCCAGGTAGGAGTAAAGGAAGCAGAAGGTCTCCAAGGTGACGCAGGCGTCTGGGGGCTTACACGAGCTGTCTGAGTTCAGGATGTACAGTGCGTGGGTCATGGCGTTCTTGATCGTCTGCCAGAGAGAGGTCAGAGGTCACCAAGATAACAGGGGCCCAAAGGTCATTGGATCATGTCTGTAGGTTGTGTGTAACGTGCTTGCATGCATGTGCAATATCATACGTACACCTCCCAGGTAGCTGCAGCCCAGGGCAAAGAATTTGATCCAGTCGAGTTCGTCTCCAAAGCAGCCCACTGTCATGATGTGTCTGAGAAGGTCGTCAGCCAATCCTAACGACTGCCACAGCTTGCTCACCTCCTCCTTACTGACGGTGCTTTTCTCATGCAGCTGGGAGGGGTAAGGAGGGAGGGAGAGAAGGAGAGAGAGAGAGGGAGAGAGAGAGAGAGTTCGCGTTTACATGTGCGCGTGAGCCATGCGCGTGTGTGTCTAGGTGTGGTGTGTGTGTGGCCCCGTACCTTTTTGTGCATTGTGGTGAGTACCTCAGGTGTGAGGTCCATGGTGTTGGGGGTTATCACTTTGTCTGCTGTCCTGTTCACAGGTAACGTCTTTCCCTGGACCAGAGCACTGAAGTACCTGTAGCAGACATGCATACCAGCACAATACTGGGCTGTATTACAGCAGAGCAGGAGTCCTGGTCTTGGAGGACTGTAGTGTATGCATGCAGGCATACAGTATATTCCACACAGTTCTGCTAGAACTGACCTTAGATCAGTGGGCTTCATCCCCCCCTATGGGCCCTGGTCAAAAATAGTGCACTATGTAGTGAATATGGTTCCATTTGGGAAGCTAACGAGGTCTAGGGCCAGCTTCATCCTACTCCTTTCATATGCTACAATACTAAACTGACCTTAGATCAGTGGCTCAGGGTAACTTCATCCTACTCCTTTCAGATGCTACAGCACTAAACTGACCTTAGATCAGTGGCTAGGGTTAATGTCATGCTACTCACAGTGTGGCCCATTCCAGCAGGTCTTCAGGTTGGGTCCGGATGGCATCCTTGGTGAACTGCTTCAGAATGCCGGGGAGCTCTGGAGGGATGACCACTGGTTTACCTGTGTGAGGCATTCTGAACTCAAGAGTGGGAACCAACGGCAACGAAAACACCTGTATGGTGAAAAGAAAATGGTATTTTAACATAATTCTTTGGAAATCTTGCAATATCTGTCTGACTCTAAAATAAAAATGTTAAAGGCCCAATGCAGCCGTTTTTAAGTCAATATCAAATAAATGATTGTTAACAATAGAAGTACCTTACTGCAATAGATTTCTATT
This sequence comes from Thymallus thymallus, assembly GCA_023634145.1. NCBI lineage: Eukaryota > Metazoa > Chordata > Actinopteri > Salmoniformes > Salmonidae > Thymallus > Thymallus thymallus. The sequence continues at coordinate 17,025,200 of CM042419.1, forward strand.
CAAATCAGCAAAAATAGCTTTTTACCAAAAAAACTATTTCTCAAGCAAGAATTTAGCTAGGCATGTCTGGGAGTGGTCTGAGTGGGGAGGGGAACACTGAATAAAGAGGTTTGGAACTCTCTTTGTTACTGGTCTATTAACCATTTTACCACATGGTGATGTCACCATGGAAAGCCGAAACTCCGGCCCATGCAAACCACCTGATTAGAAGGTCCTGTGTGGATTCTATATTAAATCAGAAACTATCAGGAAATAACACTAATTAAAATATATATATATAGCTTTTACAGTGTTAGTTTAATCACATCAGCTGTTGTAAAATATTATATATAATACAGGAAAAACGTAATTGTGAATGCACTGGGCCTTTTAGATGGCAGGCCTATTAATAGCCTACTAATAACTGAGGTTTAATTTATGAAAACCATGTCAATCAATTAAATAATTAACCTGTAAAAGACTGTGAAGTTCTCTGCGCGTGATCAGTCGACGTAAACGCTGTGAATGCGGGAAAGACAATAGCAGGTGAAGCGCAGGTTATTTTGTATCAGTTTGTGATTCCCGCGTAACAGACGGCAATTGTGACGTCACATCTTGTGAGCGTGTGTGTGTTTGTGAAATGGAAAAATAACAAACGTCCGCACGGGGGCGATAAAATCCCCAAAACATTTTTAGATACATGCCAGCAAAGCCACAACACTAAACAATACATTAATTGCACTATAACTGTGACAAACGGTGCCCACAAACTTTTAAGGCCTACATAAAGCTGTCCCAACAGCAGAACTTTATTTTCAACACCATGGAGTGAATCTTACCTCCGCTACACCTGGCTATCAGCGGAGCCTTGTCTAGAGAGAGAAATAGTTCATTCAGTATAATTTACTACCTTTTCATAAAACAGCTGATATGGCTGACTTGCTTAAACAAACGTAGTTTCTATTGACAATTAGGCCGTCATTGTAAATAACTGACTTACCTAGTTAAATAAAGGTTGAATAAAATACATAAAAAACTATTGCATAAGGGAACGACAAGCGTATAAGAAGCAGTCAGTACTTTCGATTAAGACATTAATGAGCGAGCTAGGACGCCATTCTGCACTAACTGTCATTTTTACTCAGACATTTGGAACAGCACAAATAAATAATCATATAAATATAAAAATATATACAAAAATGACTCATAAATATCAAAAAGTGTTAACAAAGACAAATACAAACAAATTGTAGAATATAAAAACAAATAAAAAAGAGAATCAAATTATTACACTATTACCCTATTGCTACCAAAAAACACACAAATAAAACTAAATTGCACAAATCCTATTTCACACAAATACATAAATAGAATAACACACTTGATTATTACTATTGCACTTCAAACAAGAAACACACAAACTAAATTGCACAACTGCCATCTAAACCCTAACCTCCTTTGCCTTCCTTGATGCAAAGTCATCAATTCTTTATAGCGCAGTGTCATACTAAGGGCCTCACATTGTTCTGTCAGCTCCTCATTTGAGAGACTTTGGAAGGTTGACAGCACTCCAAACTTCTCTTCCAATGTGGAAAATCTTTCCTGAAGGGCTGAGGTTGCAGCATCAACAACGACAGAGAAAAAGGTCACCTCCAGCTCCTTCGGGGCATCACTCAAAGCCTCATCAAATGATTTGTACGAAAAGTGCCGCTTTGTGGACCTCAGCCTTTTTTGTTGTAAAACGGCCTCTACATTCATACCTTCGCAAATATCCTTGGCTGCCGTTTGTGCAGTCATAAAGCCTGTTTTCCTGGAGTTGCTGATACCTCTGTCTGTCTTTCTGAGAAGACTGACTGCAACATCCACATGCATACTGGGAGACTGCATCAGCTTGCTCACATGTTGGATCTGGCTCAAGATGTCATACCACACCACTGTACAGATGCTGAAGTGGTATGATCCCACCTCCTCCGACAAGGACTGGGCCTCAATCTTTATCACAGGGTCTTGGGTTTGATCCCTCACCTCAATCAGTGCCTCTCTCACCGCTGCTGCCTGATACCTCAGTGGCTCGACACTCTTAACTTTACTCTCCCACCTTGTCTCAGTCCACATCTTCAAAGTGATGTCCACATGTTTTTTCAGGATGGCCCATCGCTGTGTGGAGGCTGAGAACAAGGTGTACAGTTTGTGTAAGATGCCAAAGTAACCTGTGGCATCGACAGAACTTTTAGCAGCATCCGCCACAACCAGGTTCAATGTGTGAGCCCCACATGGCACAAATATAGCTCTTGGATTCATTTCCAGGTGTCTGGCTTGGACACCTTTGTTTTTGCCTCTCGTGTTGGCCCTATTATCATAAGACTATCCTCTGCAGTCCTCAAAAGGAATTTTTGATGTTGGCCCGTGGACTCCTCTGCCTCCAAAGCCCCCATAAAATGTTCCTTTATGTGGGACTCATCCTTCAGTGACACAATTCTAATCACAACTGACAACTGTTCAGTGTGGCTGACATCTGAGGTGCAATCTAGAATTTTGCCAGCTTGATGTCACTCACCATTATTGAAATGACCTTGCTGTCAACAAATCAATCTATTTGATAGAATCCCCCGCTGCCCCTACCTCGGGCTTTCAGTGGGGAGACCTGAGGTCAACCTACCCCCCCCCCCCCCATCTCGTACTTCTGAGGGAGAGACCTTCCCAGGCAGCAGCCTGCCTAGCTCACAAACTAGAATAAGGACGCCCACTCCGACAAGGTTAATTTACCCACAGTCCCACCCGGTGATATGATATCATTGACGTGATGTGCAAATGACCGATAGAAAACCTATCGCGCAAATGTCACCATTCCGAAGCTGTTTGTGCAGGCACCCGGTGCCGCCCCCGGCAAGATGCCGCCCTGGGCAGCTGCACATGTCGCCCATACCTAAATCCGCCGCTGCAACCTGTACACCAAGTCAGAACCATAGGATAAATTAAAGGGGGCATATAAGCAGACAATGAAAGAGCTTACAATATTCAATGATTACATTTCTCTAAAACAGGTTATAGGCTACATGTGCACCACCAAGTCAGAACAGTAGGCTATGTTATGAGGGGGAAAGGGACCAAATTATTAGGGTGAGGCACATGGGCTACTAACAGTTTACTACACAACATACACTTAGTATTACTTTATTAGCTACAGTATACATATCTCCATGGCATATTAATCATTTATGCAACAGAATACAATACATTTTTAGACTCACATTGTTGTGCTGTGCTCACTTGAACAGGAAGGTGGCGCGGCAGTCCCTCTTGTGGGAAGATTTTGTCATCACACTTTGTCATCAAAGTCTGGCATTCTCTTGATTTATGGTGCTTTCAAGACAACTGGGAACTTGGAGAAAAACAAGGTTGAATCATGATGTCAGTAATCTTCAGGTCGGAGCTCTAGAAAGAGGCCTGAGTTCCCGACTTGGAATTCCGAGTTGGATGACCGTTCAAAACGTATCTTCCCAGTCGGAGCTCGTTTTTTTCTCAAGTTCCCAGTAGTCTTGAACTCACTGAAGTCTGATACTTCCCAGTTCCGAGTTTCCAGTTGTTTTGAACGCAGCTAAAGTCATGCTGGATTGACAGCATGGCCAATGAATTCAACCTTTTCTGGCCCATGGCATGTGAATGTTTATTCTTCTGATCTTGGAAAAGAGACCCTTAAACCCAAACTTGGACTAGACACCCACTCCACTGAATAGCAGGCTAGTGATTGCTATGCAACACTTGCAGTTAGCCACTGATTCCTTCCAAACCACTCATTGTTGAATTTGCGATTTCCAACTTGTGTAATGTTTATGTCCAATGGCCGATGAGCACCGATATGTTTTGTCTATAACTTCTCTTCATATGACATATGGATTTACCAGTAGATTGTCGACTTGATTCATTATGATGACTGCTTTTCTAGCTTGCTAGCTAAGATTTTGAAATTATGATGTTGACATGATCAGTCCAATCAAAACTATGGTAGATATAATGTGATTTTATGTCATTTTATCTTTGGCCAATGACCTTGAGCCTTCTTGGATGGGCACTTCTAATGTAAATCTATGGCAGCACCCAGTGACGTAGCCACACCACCACAGAAAGCACTGGCCTAGGCTGAAACACTTTCATTTTGGAGCTGCCTTACTCAAGAAAGCAAAGAAGAGACTGTGTGTATGCGGCTCTATTAAGTCAATGCACATGTTTTTTAACATTGTTTGCTAACTGATATATGGCATGTTTTAATGCCAAAATAACATGCAAAACAGGTGGAGCTCAAAACAGGTGGGTCTCAAAACAGGTGGGTCTCAAAACAGGTGGGGCTCTTCCCCACCTGCACTGAATGACAGGTCTCCACTCAGTGGAATGGTATAAAATACATCAAACACATGCAATTCCATTCGCTCCATTCCAGCCATTATTATGAGCCGTCCTCCCCTCAGCAGCCTGGAGATGAGAGGGAGGTTTGGAGGCGATAACAGTAGGTTACACAACCACAGCGGGCGACACATTGATGCTGCAGGTGTCACGATTAATTGAGTGATGTCACGGGGAACGGTGTTTTTCTCTAGATAGGCTGAGGAGGTCGGCTGGTGATGCAATAAGCAAAGGGTAGCTCCTCTAGGCTATGCGATCAACATCAAATAAAGCCTATAGGCAGCTTGACCCCATTAAAATAGCCTCCTCCTCTCTAATCTGTGAAGAACAAAGCAAACCATGATGTTGCCAACGTCCTTGGTGTGTGAAGACTGATGGATGAATGACGGCATAGACGAAGCGCATTGATTTTATAGTGCCAGCCAGGGAATAAGGGAAAGTCCCTCCTACAGACAGGGCACAGCAATGATGTTCTTCTTGATTCACTTCAGGCGCCGTATGTAGTCTATACTACGCGCCTGCCTTGCCTCCGGTTGCACGCGCTGCATGGACAGGCTCGGGACTGTTGGTGCTCGTGCAGCCAGCTGAGCCCGAGCCATCTGCACCGCGTGCGTTTCGGTATAAAGCTATTGTTAGACGGGTTGGTAGGTCGGTTGTAGTGGGCTAGTAGTGGAGCATGCTGCACGAGCTTTCCGCCTCGGTATTCGGTAGGCCTACTAGTCAACTGCTGAACTAAAGCGCGCGAGGCGATACGGTGGGATATGATGTGATGGGATGCCGCGCAGGATCACTGTGACTGTAGCGGATGAACTAGAATGCGCGCGACGACGGACGGGAATCGCTGCTAGGATACAGAAGAGAACACGGGGACGGGGCCGCGCGATGACTGACTGACTTTCTCCCGTTAACGACCATCTCTGCATACAGAGGGATTTAAAAAAAGAAAGAAAAATAGAACCGACCAGCCTCCCGTTGAAGGATCTATCGGAGAGGATGAATCCCGGGGACCCTGCCCAAACCGGACCCGGTGAAGCCGGTCAGGACGGGCTGACCAAAGCAGGTGGGCAGGCTGGGTGTTAACGGCATCCCGTGCCAAGATCGATAATGGGAGAAAAGGCTTAAACGGAGGGACTGGTCACAGCTGCCTGGCCCCCGGTATGGGTGGATGTAGCCTATCGTTACCGTGCAGGAATGTGCCTGTCCGTTACCGTGAGAAATAGCATGGGCAGAGCTGTATATCCAGCCCATTATAGAATTATACTATTTCACCGCAGCGTACATGGTCAGGGCGGACGAAGCATTTACGTTGAGTTTTTGGTCAGTTTATGTGAATGAGGGTCTATGACTTGCTTTGGCAATGTAAACGTGTTTCCCATGCCAATAAAGCCAATTGAATTCAATTGAATTGAACTGAGAGAGAGAGAGAGAGAGTACAGTAGCAGCCTAGCCTATATCTTTTCTCTGTACCTTGCAGCATTTGATCCGCGGTGTTATAAAACGATATCAATACAGACACACCCACATAATCTATACGAACGTTTATTTGATCGTATTGTGTCTCGCTTTGATCGTTATACAATCCACAAACGGGCGAGCACGGGCCCAAGGCTTTTCGCCATGATGTTTAATCGTCAGCACGTCCATTCATTCTCTCCGTGTGTGCAGTAAGCATGTACAGCTCCTATAGGCCACTGTATAGTAGCAACCATGTTTCTGTGTATGCAAAAAAAACCACTAGCTACCACGTTACACTCACACACACACATGATGCCGATGCATGACTATCAGAATCACAGATCTACGCCCAATTTGAATGTACTGTGCTGCCATACAGACCTAAAATAAGGTGTGTGTGTGTGTGTGCTCTCTCCAGTGAGGATGGATGGTAGAGGTCCCAACTGTCCCACAGGGCTGCATCTCAGTAGTCTAAACAGGGATCCTCTTCTAGTTTCCTCTCCTTTATCTACACTTATCTGAAGACACTGGACAACACAATGTGGCGGATGCCTTATCCCCTTGATTGGTTGAAAGGAGACGACTATAGCCTAGTTGGGAATATAAGGGCTCTGTAATATGTTCCTCAGTAGGCTGTAGAGGGGGAGAAGTGTTGTGAGGAAGAGGAGGAATGAAGAGAAATTAAGAGGATCCCTTCACTGATCGTTCCGTGTAGCAGCAGGGAAGCAGATCACAGGCGTGCCGTGACAACCTCTCCTTCCCTTCTCTCCATGTCTTACCAGCCCTTGGGATGAGACAGCCTACTGGGATGCATCTCAGTAGTCTTAAGTCTTTTCCCCCATAATCTCCTCTCCTTCGTCAGCACTGACCTGAAAAACACAGTATAGGTGAAAACAACATTGCAGGTCCTTTGCTCACACCCATCAGGTTGTTTCATGTCAGATGGAGGAAAGGAGATATTGAGAGGAAAAAGGACTTAAGACTATTGAGATGCATCCTAGTAGGCCGTCTCACTTTCCCCCCTCTCCCTTTCCTCCTCTCTCTCCCTCTCTCTGCCCTCCACTCTCCACCTCTTCCTCCTGAGGTTCTCATTGGTCCCTGAGCTGGGAATATTCAAACACAACGATGTGTTAATACCCTGTTTATGCTCAGGATTAGGTGTCTCTCCCACAGCGATGGATAAACCTGCCTCTGTACACACACACACACACACACAAACACACACACACACACACACACACACACACACACACACACACACACACACACACACACACACACACACACACACACACACACACACACACACACACACACACACACACACACACACACACAAACAGGACTTCAGCTCTCACTGCATCAATAGCCCGGCACAGAGGGACCTACTCACCTTGGATACCAAGGCAACGTCCCAAATGGCACCCTATTCCTTTTATAATGAACTAATTTTGACCAGAGCCTATAGGGCCCACATCAAACATAGTGCACTATATAGGGAATAGGGTGCCATTTGGGATGCAGACCCAAAGGATTTGTTGGTGCACACTCCCCTCGCTCAGTCCTCTGTGCCTCTAGCATGCTAGTGTAATAATTATGCTGGTAATATGGAATTCATGGTGAATGAGTGGTATTAAGGTCCATTCCTAGATGACTGACACACACACACACACAGTATGCATACTACATGACCAAAGGTACGTGGACACCTGCTCGTCGAACATCTAATTCCAAAATCATGGGCATTAATATGGAGTTGTTCCCCCCTTTGCTGCTATAACAGCCTGAACTCTTCTGGGAAGGCTTTCCACTAAATGTTGGAACATTCCTGCGGGGACTTGCTTCCATTCAGCCTCAAGAGCATTAGTGAGATCGAGCACTGATGTTGGGCGATTAGGCCTGGCTCGCAGTCGGCGTTCCATTTCATTCAAAAAGTGTTAGATGGGGTTGAGGTCAGGGCTCTGTGCAGGCCAGTCAAGTTTATCCACACCGATCTCGATAAAACCATTTCTGTATGGACCTCGCTTTGCATGAAACAGAAAATGGCCATCCCCAAACTGTCGCCACAAAGGTGGAAGCACAGAATTGTTTAGAACAGAAGTGCCCAGACTTTAGTTCCAAAGGATCTACTTTTACCCCCTCCTCCTAACGCAGTCTACCCCCCCCACCCCCACCCCCTGTGATAAGTTTTGAAATGCCTCTCGATATATTTCCCTTCTTAGCAAGAGCTAGGTTTGAATGGCAGATCAGTGAAAAAATAATCTTCCTCGCACTCACTGTGAAAGTGGTAGTTTTTTGGTTCCTTGCTGCTTGATCTAGCACTCATATTAAAAACGTAACCTCAACTTTGTACGTGGTAAAAAAACAACTACCACTGGAACAACAAAGAATATTCTGTTACAGGTCTGTTACAGGTCTCGCAAGCATGGAAATGTAAATGCACTAACTGCAGACGGTTGCTATGATAGCGACAGTTTGGAAATCAAATGTAGCAACTATAGTGCCGCGGGTTGGTCCAATTTTATGTCAATCAAGCAGTTTTAAAAAATATATTTTGGCTTTGCAGTAATATTTGAGAAAGAAGCTAAACTGTAAGCAAACATACGGTGCTTCAGAACTGTGGACCTCATTCTTTTTAAGCAGACTCGATGG